>NW_010577457.1:343654-424304 GCF_000705375.1 Tinamus guttatus | reverse complement strand
AGGTCTACAGATTTTAAAAAAAATGGATATGTGAAATTGATTGGACATTGCATATTCAGTTAATTTGCAATGAATATGTCACAGCTGGGCAAATGGGTTATCGATATGTGCTTATGTTTATTAAACTAACCACTTTCAGGCTTAATATGATCTATAAGTGTGTCACATTCAAATTAAGTATTTAGCAACCTAAACAGAAATACATATTGATAAAAAATAAAAAGGCAGGCCTCAAGGGATAAAATACTTGCAGTATTTTTTTACAAAGCTAAAAAGTGCTGAATCATGGTTTTAAAGTTAAGACTGAAGAATATACCAACCATTCTGAAGAATGAGAGGTCCCCTCAGATGAGTAGGGCTGCTCATGCAATTTCCCTTGAAACTTGTAGTCAAAATCAAGACTAACTAAATTAGTTAAGGTAGCCCATTTCATTTTTGTCCATTAACCCATACATACTATAGTATCTGATAAAAAGATGCTATGATTTATTCAACAGTTATTTCCATTATAAAACTTGCTTCCATGGGGCTTTTTACATGGCTGCTATGAATGATATCGTGAGGGTCTAATATAACACTGTGCACATGTACATCCTATAGCTGGAAGCCCACTGCTTTATCTTGCCCCAAACTGGTATCAGCACCATATATTTGTGATGGATATGCTCCTTCCCCAGCTCAACCTGACTCCTCACAGGTAGCCCTACTCAGGTGTTAGCTACCACATTATCTGATCCTGGTAGTTGCCTGCCTGATTTCTTCCTCCACTCAGACATTAACTATCAATAACAGTCCTGATGGCTGCATCCTGATGGGGAGATAAGGCTAATTGTGAGTACATCAGTCAATTCTGAATTGAAAGAATGACTATCAGTCAATCATCTTATCCCATAAATATGGGGACAGCTCGAGAGCCCATTGAGCTCTCCTTGCATGATAGTGGGCTGCATGTCAGGATCTCCCCTTGAGCAGGGATACCTCTCAAGGATACTCCTCAGGGTTGAGAGAACCTGCCCACTACAGATATGTGGTAACTTTAGCATGTTTCTCTCTCTCTCTCTCTTTTTTTTTTTTTTTGAACTTGTAAATTTTAATTTACAACTGTGCACAAATCCCTTAGTCATAAACCATTGACCAGGTCTGAGACAGGATTGGATCCAGCTGCACCCAGACTCCCCTCAGAAGTAGCTTGGAAAAGCAAGGGGGTCCAATCTGAACCTCGTGACTCAATGAGAGGGTGTCCTTGATAATTCTGTGTGTGAGCTTCCATGCAGTAAATAATAAGTGACCTTGCTATAGAATCTTGTGAAACCATTGTCATTATCAGTAAAACCTATTACTATTTCTTTCCCACGAGTAAAGTGCATTGTGTCACTCAACCCCACCACAACTCCTTCTGTGACAGAGCCCAGTAGGCTAATGTCCTGTTGTGGCTATTACTAGATTCTTTCTAACAATCTTTGCCCCTTTCTACCAGGCAGCTAGTAATGTTTAAAAAAGGTCTTGCTTTTTGGCAAGGTTCAGATAAATTTCCTTCTATTTACATGGTATTGTACTTGTTTTCTTAACTTTACAGAGCCATCTTCTGACTGATTGACACACTAGTAAACGCAGAGGTGTCTAGTGATTTAACTTCTTTCCAGCCATCTCATCTGGAGCAACCTATCCATGAATTGGTCATATCATTATTTCATCTCCTTACAGTTGTCTTTTCTTCCTAAATTTCAAGAGTAGATAGCATGTTATTTAAAACATCTATTATCTCATTGCCTTTCCCCTTACTCGCGTACAATTCTTTCATTATTGTCCTAAGATCTATTCATACATTAGGTCAATTAATCTTCAAAATTTTTTCCTTGCAAGAAAATATATCATGGATATTATGTATTTCTCCCATTCCACAGATGAAATTCAATGGATGAAAAGAAACTTCACTACTAGCCTCAGTCTCATTTCTTTTGCATTTGAATATTCTCTATAACTTTTACCCACAGTTTCCTTCAAAAAACTTAAAGAGATTTTACGCACTACAAAAGACAATGTGATATTTTCAAGTTGCTATTAGGAAGCCTGGATTGCAAAGAATAGACAGATGGAAGTCAACCACTAGGAAAGCTACACTGAGGTATCTGGTAAAACTCCATGATTACCATATTTTCAATAAGTTACACTTGACTGATCCTCTGCAGGTTTTCGAGTTTATCTAATGAGCTTAGAAATTTATTGATAGGATAATAACATAGTGGCACACAAAACCTTGTGATAACAACAGGTTTTAGGAGAAGCACTGCAAAATAGAAACAACGATAATGAATTTTAGATGTAGGCCATTTTAGCATACTGATTTACCAACAAACTAATTTAACTGCTCACAAAGAACATGTCTCTGCAAAGAGCATGACAAACAATTCCAAATAATTTTTGTTCAAAATTTTTCACTGGCAGGATTCTACTGTACAGATCATGAGAAGTGATTAGAGTTGCAGAAAGTTTCAAAAATCTCATTTCTTGTGTAGAAGGTGTGACAAGGGACTCAAAATGATAATAAGTAAGAATGAAATAAATCAGAGACACAATAGAAAATGAGAATGAATACTATGAATATAGGTAAAAGCAGCACAAATAAAATTGACAGAAGGCTATAGGCTCAAAGAGATATAAACAATGAGAGAATTTTATACAGGGAGAATGGTTATTGCTGATGATGGGTAAGAGGAAGGGAAAATACAAGCTTATTTAGCACTAAAGTTTAATCAACTAAAGTTGATTAAAAACCATAGTCCCACTGAGATCAATAGATTTCATGTTTCTGCTTCTGTGTAGCATCAGCATTACAAGTGTACTGCACTGGAGATGTCACAGGAAGCTAAATTATATTGTCATTTTAATAAACTAGTTAATAAACCAATTAACTAGTTTTGGTGCTTTATGAGGAAAGTTGGTATAGGATTTGATTGTCTAAATCTTCTTATGTTTAGTATAGATGTATTAATGGATAACTTGTGCCTACTTTACTGTCAAAATTACCTTGTAGACAGATTTATTTTTTCCTTTTCTCATATTCATTCCAAGTATTGTCTGAGCAGTCATATGTTCTCTGAATTTTCATTTTGCTAGATTGAAGAAGCCAAAGATTTTTAAATTTCCACTCAAAAAGAGGCTCTTGATTGCTCTGGTACCTTTTCTCTGCACTTGTTCCAATTCGAATTAATCTTATTTAAACAGAAGCATTCAAAATTGCACATAGTATTCCAGATGAGGCCCCACTACCTCATTTTAAAATAAGATTAATAATTTTCCATCTCTCCTGGCAATTCCTTACAGCTTGGATATTTGATTATGTCATTTGTTTTATATAATTATCAAACTGTCATCTTCTCAAAGCACAGACACGGGACTTTCTGCAGTTTATCTCTGTGAAGGCCTAAGAAGGTCTCATCCTTAATTTCTTGAGTTTTGAGTTATCAAAGGACATCTTATTTCTAACATTACAGTCATCAGGGCCAATCAACTTTTCTGCAAAATATGTTGAATTTAATCAATGTACTCTACTTCAATGTACTGTTTTACTTTGTGTTATTCTATTATCTTTAATATATGGATAAAAGCAAGGGAAAGCTTAGCAAGCTAAGTAAAGTTGTTATAAAATCTCAGTAAATGTGGAGTCCTGCAATCTTACTTTTGTGCATTTCTTGCGACATGAACAAAGCCTACGCAGTATGATTTTATAGTTTTATAATGAAGAATAACGTCAAGAAGTATTACAAGGGAGTTTTCAAGAGTCTGCTTTTCTATAATAATAATGGCATATACACCTGTATCTGTGTACCATCTGTATTGTTAAAAAAACATATATATTTTGCATTCATTGTCATAAATATGTAAAGCAATACCATATATTTTGTGTATATGTTTATGTATACAGCCTTTCCTTTCTTCTCTGTAAATCTTTAACCATTTAACTACTTTAACCATTTTTTTCATTTTACATAAAAAACATATTTTCTCCCACATGCAAACAAAAAACCAAGATATCTCCTATTACTTCCTTATCTCTAAATGGTTTCAGAAATAGAAAGGTGGGATCATGAAAAATGCAACAGCATTTAATAGCACAGAATACAAGGTCTTAATGGCAATAATTTTTTTTTATAAGCTTGGAGTTTAGCAGTGGGACAAAGAGAAATTCCGTAGTTTTCTTTTGTCATTTTCATACCTAGAGAGACAAGTATCCATAAAATATTAACAAAGAGCTTTTGTAGTCCTATAATCAGTCCTAATGAAGACAAATATGCAGTGCTTTTATGTTCTCACCCCTGGAGGTTTCATTTAAACCTTTATCACGTATTGGTCTAAGGCCTGAGAAAGAATGTTTAATTTTAAAGAAGGATTTTGAGCCATTAGGCTTAACTGTATAATTTGCTATCTTGTTTTACTGTATTAACCCCCCAGTCTTTTGAGAAGTGAACTGTTTTAGAACCATGTGCAAGACCTTCCTGCTTATGATACTGGAACAGTTTCTAGTATTGCTGAAACCTTGTTAACTACTTGCAGTGTAAGCATTATTTGCTGTATTCAGTGAAAAAATACTCCCATGAGCTGGAAGGTTTCCAAAACAGTATGTTGCAAAGGATATAACTTTTTTTATGGTTTTATCTGGAAGAATGGAGAGACAATCTGAATTTCTGCTGTAGCTGTGCTGTAAGTAGGCCACAAAGCCAGCTGAGATTGTGTTATTTCTGCCTCATCAGTTAGCACCTTTGGATGAGAAGGCAGATATGATTTATGGTGGAACACAGGCTGACAGAGCCCAGCTGGAAAAATTTATACTATAGGAACTGAAAAGAAAAAAATAGGTTATTGTTGAAATGCAGAATGTAATCTAGGTCATATAAGTAGAGATAAGTAAGTCATTCTCATAAAAATGTCAGACAAGAGCCCTGTTTTTATGTTTGCTTTTTCATTAGAGATGCTAATAATACATTTCTACTGTAAATTATTCTTTTTCTCCTACTATCATCTTACTAAATCCTTCTTGGAAAAAAAAAAAAAAAAACCTATCTGTGCTTGAAGGTGATCTGATGACCTATGCTAAACAAGTTAGCAGTTCTATCCAAGGTATATGTAGACAGGTGTCTGCACACATAACCTTCACAGTTGGAATTTATTGCCAAGCTTGTTGGCTAGATCAGCAAACATGGCATTTATATATAGCATAAGTATAGAGCCTGAAAAAGCAAGGCCAACACTTAAAAACACAGCAAAATAGTAATATTTTGATTTAATGTTAGAAATAATATCTGAAAAATGTCTTTCTATTTTCATAGAGATATTAAAAATTATAGTAGTGACTATGTTAGTTATGAATTGAACTACAATTTCCTAAAAATAATAATTTCTAGGCTCTTCTTTTCTGTTTTTCTTTTATCTGGGGGGATAAAAACAAACCACACAACCTTTGGCTTAGAAAGTTAAATATTTAATTAAGAATTAGAGGAATTTACGCACTGACAACAAATCTTTAAACACTGTCCACACTCCATCCCTGAATTTGCTATTTATACAATCAAGATCTTACATGTTGGTTCTTACACTTTCTGCCTGGGTTGGCCACTCATCCATGAATGCCTTGGGTATACAAGAGTTATGATATGTTAACCTGAGTCTCCCTTGTGAGACTGTATAAGGCTTCTCACCTCCTTTATTCTGGTATAAGACTCACAGACTGCAGAAGAGCAGATGCAGGTGTTACGGATGTAATGCCTTGTTTGAAACCAAATCTTAAAACCAGGATACAACAAAACAATAAACTATTAATTCAAACGCAAAGAACAGAGATATATTTTGATGATAGTAAAATACTATTCCCATAGGTGGAAATATGGGATACCAGAGAGATTACTTCTTCTTACCTCATACTGAAGTGCCATTAAAATGAGTATTTTTTAATAACAACTCGCATGTGCAGCCTGAATCCAGCTTCACCACTGCTACTTGTGATGGGCACTTTGATGACAATTTTATGTATGATTAAGTCACATAATTTATATGCAATGGATAGCAAATGTAAAAGTAGCAGATTTTTGGTTTTCCTTATTAATCATAAAGATACATAGGTTTCTTCAACATGATGTTATTATTTCCTTCCTGAAGTTTCCTGAAGTCAACTTGGACCCGTGATTCTGCTTGGCCTCTGCTATCATTCTGTGACTCTCCTACGTAAATACATCCTTATGATACAGTCAGAGATTATCAATGGTTTTCATAAGAAAAAAAGTCTTTTTTTTTTCTTTTAGAAAAGCTTTACAAATATTTTATACCACTGAACAGCAGTTTAGACAATAAGAATGCTGGAAAATATTTCAGCAATGTCCTTGTTTGATGTGTAGGCAACAAATGAATTAGTTTCACTATAAAAAGTAATGTCATTACTTAGATACCCTTGCACTGAATATAGAATTTATTTCATTCAGCATATCATTCCCAAGTTGTAACCCTAATTTCAGTAAGAAAGATAAAAGTTAAAATGTAGCAACATATACTGTTTTAAAGTTAGACACACTGGCCAAGTACTTTGGCCAACCACTTCATTTTTATTGAGTTAGAGGTTCAGATACATTGCCTCTAATTTTAAGCTTCTAATTTAGGAACAGATGTGTTTATACTTTTGAAAACTAGGTGGTAGTGGAAAAGAGAGATAGTGATGAGAAAAAATCCAGGCCTCAAAAGATGTATTGATAAATGAATTGATGTGAATCTCCCAGTTTCAGGGTCTGAGTCATTTGGCTTTTAGAATACTGCTACTTGGATTGTGCAAGTTTTCTTTTGGTAGAAATTGGGACGCAGAAGTAAGGGAGGAAAGAGAAAAACTCTTGCATGTCCACATCTTCCCACTTTGGAGCTGGGATATGCTTGAGTGTATGTGTAGGAACAGACACAGGAATTAGGGAACATTAGGAATTTGGATACAGGAAACTATCTGTCTTCCTTGGTACAGATGCAGACAAACTTCTAACATAGTCTGTAATGACAGGTGACCCTGAAAGGTGATGACTTCTTTTTCTCCTTTAGTAGTGCAGTTTCTCAAAGAAAAGGATAGGAAGCTCCCATCTTTCTGGGATCCAGAGTAAGAACTGAAAAGAAATGGCTCAGCTCAAAATGTGTGATGGTAACCATGACATTACCAATGACAGTTCTATTTTGACTCTTGTAATCTGGAAAGATGCCATTTTTTGCTGTTTTTGATGGATAGCAAGAAGACTTTTACTAAGAATACTTTGTTGCCTGGTGCTTATGGATTTGTCCTGGAAGATTGGACTAGTGAATTCTCATCTCTTCCAACTGAAGGAAATGCAGCTCTTTCCCTTGTAAATGTGGGCCATATGGTGGGGAAAATATGGGGGAAAAAAAAAAAAAAAAAAAGTTGCTATCTCCATTCTTGATTAATTTTCTTGTTCCTGTTTCTCGTTCTCTGGGAAAGGTTTTTAAAACCATACTGGGGAAATATTAATATTATAGCCACAGTTACTACAATGAAAATATTACTCATGAATAACAATAAAAGTGATTGGAGAGGTGGGATAAAAGCAAGATTTGGTTTAAGAGCATATGATTTTGTTTCATAAACAACATGCTACATTTGACTTGCCCATTTTCTTGAACATGTGAGAAAAAGACTGCAAAGCCAATTTCAGAACTGTCATTTCAGGTTTAAAGCTGAATTTTAAAAGCGTATGCCAAATTATCATATAGCTACTGGGGGAAGACACCACTTACTTTTTTTGATCTCTTGTAGAATAAAAAACTATAATCATATCCTTTGCATTTCATCATCATATCACTGTCCTACCTCTCTTCAGTTTTTACTTCTTCCTGATCCTGGTATTCTATTCTATTTGTGCTCTATTTCTATAACATTTGTCAGCTTCTAATGCCTCCTATATTTATCCACAAACTTTTTTTTTTTTTCCTCACAAAATATCATATGTTGTAAATTTTTGCTATTTTTATTTCCCCTGCATCGTTCTGAAGTTTCTCTCTTGCACATTGATTTCTACCTTTGCTTTAGTTTCTTCTGTGTTATTCCTTTGTTCCTTCCAGCAAACTCTTCTCTGATAATCATCAGAGAACCTCTTCACCAGAAATATTCTTCATTCCCTTCCTCATATTCTCATATTTGTCCATCCTCATCTTATGTTTGTCTTTGTCCTTCTAATTTGCAAATTAGTAAAAGCCATGGTGAGGACATATCAACACAGTCTACTTACTTAAAAAATAGGGGGAAGAGTTTTTTTTTCTAGATGTAAAAAATGTAAATCCCATCTTGCAAAAGTTAACATTTGACAATGGCAAATAGAGTAAGGAAATGCTAGAGCCAAAATAGTTGGAAGATTTCTATGTATATGCACTTTATTTTTACATATTCATCCAGATTTTCAATTTTTAAGATAATACTTATACACAAAATATTTTGCATTCTCTATTGGACCAGTGCTATAGGTGAAACTTGCAGGTTTATCAATGACTGAATATATCCTATTTATACCATGTAAAGACTACACTTATTATTTTCAAAGGTATAGAAAAGTACTAATTTGATTTTTTTTTTTTTTAGAAACAGAAAGAAAATGTACTCTAATGAAACATTAATATAATAATTAGATTGTTATTTAATAAAAAAATATGGGATTTAAGAATGGCTCTTTGGCTCTTCTAGTATTCTCTCTCAAACCTCACTGATAGCACTGGAAACCTTTTACTTCTTCACTGATAATAGTTTTAATAGCTAATCGCTGATAATAGCTGTTTGTTTCCTTAAAACCTACGTTATTTTCTGCTAAATCCTGCCAGCATGAAGTCTCCAAAATCTCTTCTTTACCCTTTTAAACTAAAAGTTACTCTGCTATCAACACAAAATGAATAGCAAAGAAAGCAGAAACGTGTGTAGTTTGTGTAACTCCAAACTCAAGAGCAAAACCTAATAAAACATAGGATCTTGAAGCATGCGTCCTTTATGATGCATAGTCCCAATAACTAAATTGTGGGTTACTCCAGGTGACATCGTACTCTGTCTTTCTGTGATGGAGCCATAAAAGGAATTAACTGATAAATGTTCAAACAGGAGCAAGAAAATGTTGGATTACTTCTGTTTTTGTTTGTTCATTTGTTTTTGATAAAAGACAGAAACAATCCTATGTATCAGGAACAGCATCACTAGCACTAGCACAGTTTGGGACTAACTTTGAAGCATGACACTGACTATGGTCTATGGACCTTGTCCAGACTCCTTGTGATTATATTTTGTGTATGGTAAGGTGTTTATGCTGCACTAGACTCTACAAAGTCATACTGTGAGCACTTTATGATGCTGTGTATTCACTTTCAGAAAGAGTGCATGGGGATGCTTATAATGCACTTGAAAGGTCTGAAGTGATGTATATCTTCATTGTTCCTCGCTGGAGAGTGACTGCAGTGAACCTGGCCTGGCAGAGTTGAAATACCTTGAATATAAAATGTAAGGAAAAAAAAAAAGACAAAAAAAAAGCAATAAAGGCAATGATTTACTACATATCTAGAATTTGCACAAAGGAAGAGGTACTTAATATCTGTAAGTATAAAAGATTATTCTGAAACATTTATGTTCCTCACTATCTGGCCTTTGATACACCCTGTATCCCAGAAGTTTAAAAGTGTAAATAACTAACCGTGACCCAATTAGTGTTTACTGTATGTATGTGAGAGAAAGAAAAATCACTATTGGTTTGGATAAACCTTTCTGTAATCTGGTTTAACTAGATTGCTACCAGTCTGATCTTGTAAGCCCACTTATGGCTTGTGCCACTCATCATGAATTTACTGCTTTGGATAACTGTTAGCTCAAGGGTCTATGAAGTGCTTTCCATATCATCATGTAGCTCGACAAAGAAGCTAAGACCTATTTTAAAATTTCTTGCTGTATTTTTTTATCCTTTTCACTGGGAAAATATAACTGCATGATGCTTTTATAGAGCAGTCTATGCTTTCATTTCAAGATGTTTCAGAACAAATCAGCGATTTGCTTCTCTTAAGCACTATTTTATTTCAAAAGTAATAATCTATTTCATACTTAGCTCTCATAATTTCGTATCAGTATTCCCAGTGTTGTCAGGCTTAAGAAAAGGCTTATTTTCTAAAGAAAATAAGTTTACATCCTTTCTTTTTGAAGATGTATTTTCTTAGATTCCCCATTTCTTTTTCGTTTCACCCGAAATTGTCTGCCTCCAAATTGTCTCCTTGAGGCTGTGATTCTTGGATATCGGACTTCTCACTGCACAGACTTAAGACTTAAGTCATCATCTTTTTTTTTTTTTTTATAAAGATTTTAAAATGAATTCTTCACTTTCTTAATGACATTTTTGGGTTAACTAACAGGTAGTAACCACATGCTATAGATGTACTCCAATTCTACTTATTTAGGAGTTATTCCCAAGAACCAGAAATGGAGGCTTTTTTAAGCTGTATTTTAAAACTTGCTTACTTTACAAATGATATCTGAAAATTCCTAGAGCACTTGGGAACATCTCTCAGCAAATTTATCTGTAAATCTTTCTAAATACCTGTTTCAGATCAGATCTAGAACAGCCTAAGTTTAATAGAGCTGTGCAACTGAATATCACTCATACCTATGACCTTCCAGTTCCTGCACTTGTCTTTTCAGTAGTGCATAGCTTTGCAATTGTAGGACAGCCTGTCTGAGCTTGCTCCAGACAAGGCACAACAATATAAAAATATTTATTGGAACATCTGACTGAGCATCTGTCTGCTAGAAAGCTACCCTACCACTAAGCTATTGCATCATATTTCTTTTTGCTGTTTTTTTCTCAAAATATGTCCAACTCCTGAATAAATTGACTAACCCATAGCTTGGCAAATAGGAAGAAATGAGTTTGACCGTAGGTTGCAAAGTGAATTGAATCAGTTCTTTTCCCCTATTGACCTATGGCCAAAGAAGTGGGAGCCCAAAACATCTTCTCCAGTTTTATCTTAGCAAAAAAAAAAAAAAAAAAAAAGGCACCTGCTGGTATTGTACCTCCAGAACTCAATCATGTAAGTCATGTAAGGTCATGTAAGGATATTCAGCACTTGTTTTAAGTAGAGGAACAACTGAGATGAGGTCATTGTACTTTATTTTAGATGTCTGTGATCTAGATAGATAGCTACATTTGAGATTCTTTTCTTCTTGTCTTAACCTCTCTTTATAGCCAAAGAAAGCAGACATTTTGAAGTGTGGTTCATCAGACATTATAAATGTCTACCTAGGATGAGGAGAATCATGCACTGAAAAAAAAAAGACTTATTTCATTCTGTTGCCTATAACAGAGGTTGAGATCTCTACATCCAAATTTGAAAAGATGAATGAATTGTGCTCAATACGTCCCATTCTTCACAGAGGATGGGAGATAATTTCTAATTTTTAATAAAAATAGGACAATCAGATGTATAGAAGCTGAATGCTTGAAGCCTAAAGAAGGGTCAAGTCTGTGAATGCAGAAATCAACAGAACTGAGATCTGTTTTTTTATTTATTATTGTTGTTATACTTTGCATCTTAATTTTGAACATAAGACTGTAAATTCCAGCTCTCTTCTTTTTTATGTAAAACAGATCCTTACTGGATAAAGACCAAGCTTCCATAACTATGTGAACTAACTATATGAATAGCTACCCTTAGGTAGCTTTTCACCAGGTTGTTTGGTTCAGTGAAACCCATTTTTCAAACCAAAAGCTAGAGCTCCACAGAGTAATAACAACTTATTCTCTGCCTCAAAATAGCTGGCAGCTCTGTCTAAAAAGTGAATTACTAGTGTGCTACTCTGCCTAAATCTGTGCCTTGATAGGGTTAATTAGACCAAATGCAGTGTTAATTTCTTATTTCTATGTACCTTCCAATCTGAATTTTCATGTCAGTTTTTATGTTCTGAAGCTCTTCATGACCAAGCAGAAGGGCAAATTTAAGGGATTACTCAACAAGTAGGGTATAGTGAGAGTAAAAGTTTTGTTAAATGGTATAACGTATAAAACGTACTAGGATACATGTCAATTCAGTGTACATACTTATTTTGAAATTTTTCCTATTTCCTTAGATTTTTTTTCTGCTAAGACATACATTTCTGCTTAAAAAAAAACAATAATATAGTCTGACTTTTATCATTATTTTTAGACAGAAGACTGGAGGGGCTGGCAGGCTCTCAATCATAGTGGGTGCCCCAACGGGATACAACATTGGCCTCGATATTGGGAGTCTCCGTCCCACCTGAGTTGCCCTCTTGTTTTATTCCAGGGGCATCCTGTCATGTAAGGCCAGTACATGCCGGGAGACCACCCAGGCCTGGGTAAATCTCTGCCTTCCTGTTTTACAACCCTTCTAAGACCTTGATATACACATTCCAGAAGGGGGTCTTATTCCTCAGTTTGGTGGGCCAGTTTTCTTATCCTTCTCACAGTGACTTTGGCCTTCACACTTCTTTATACGGCATTTCATAGTTAAGCTGGCAGCAAACCAGCCTGAACAGCAGGTCTTCTTTCTCCTGAGCTAAGGAACTTTGTTCATTTGGATAATATGTAACCTCTATGTGCTTTCCGTTCTTCTTCAGAGATCCAGGTGTTACAATCTTCCTTTGTTGGTGGCCTCTGCTGAGCATTACCGAAGTTCAGTATTTTTACTCTACAGATCATAAAAAATTCATCATAAATGAAAACATTTCAATGATAAAAATTTCCACCTCCAATACAGCCACTGCCCTAGCTTTTTAGAAATACTTTTCCAGAATTCAAGCAATCCTGTTGTCTCAACTTATTTAATATTAATGTAACTTTGCAAAATGGATGTTTATCTTCATACTTACATGCTTACTTCTAAGTTAATATAAAGCTGTGTAAATAATCTTTATCTGGAAAAATAAAATACATAATACTTGTTTCTAATAATCAGTTTTATATTGACTTATGTTCTTCCTACCACAAAATTAAATATTGGATTGATAATTCACTGATTTTCCTGTTTTACCTATGAATAATCTTCTCTATTCTTTTTTTCTTTTTTTTTGTATACTTATCAATCATATGTTGATCTGTAAACTTTAATACAGAACTAACATAAACCTTAAAGTTTCACCAGCTATTTCAAGCTACTAGATACAGTTTAGTCTGTATAATAACACCATCTGAAAAATTGTTCATTAGTCTTTGATCCCAGTGAACCCAGTGATTCTCTTTAGATACTTCCTTCCAAGAGAGAATGCTTTTTTTTTCTGCATAATTTTAATGTTTATCACTTTTTCATTGAACATAAGAAGAAAATACTCTTTCTTTATTAGTCATCAGAAATATAGACATGGTGGAAAAAATATCATTCCTAGGTTTCCCTTAGCAATCCTATTAGTTAATATAGCTTTTTACTTGCATTGTAGTCTACATGTTGTTGATACAGACAGTATCTCTTTCAGTTTTCTGGTTTTTCATGTTTATTTGCTAGAAGATGCTTAATCTCTTTAATACAAAACTACAAATCTTCAAACAAAGGATTTAGTAGTGACTGCATAATAAGAAACTAAAATTTCCATTTGGAATACTTAAAGTTTGGCAAAATATCCTTTCAAAAAGTCTAAAAGAATTTGATTTAGCTTGTCCATTCTAATGTCATTTCATAGCTGATTTTTAGAGGTGGATTTTTTCCTTAAAACTATAGCTCATTAAAATGACTTCTTGTAGTAGAAAGGTAGTGTTCATTATGGCCACGGCAACACAAGCACCTTCGTTAACTCATATACATCAAGGATATCTTACATGAAGGCTGGAGGTCATTAAACAGATAAAAATTAGGATGAAATAAAGGTAGTATGGCACTCAGATAAATCATTCACTATTGTATTTAAATTTTCATTGTCAGCTCTTGTAGGCTGTCTTTAGTATGTGAGTCTTGCTATCTCAAAATTGCTTAAAATGTTCCCCTTATTATAAATGACTTCTGATAATACACATTCTCTACTACAAATGTGAACAAAGGTGAGATTACATTTTTAAATCTCATCTTTTTGCTGGTGTCCTTATGTTCTTACACTCTTTACATGTAATTTAAGAAAATTCTTCAAATTTTCCTTCAGTTTGCATGAAGGTTCTTTTCTGTTCACCTAAATTGATCATAAGTGATTGTTTCAAGTATTCCCTGCCATACTTTCACTTATAATGCTCCTTCTATTTTTCACACTGGAAAAGAAGATTAAATTCTGGAACTTAGGCCATGGGTAATGATGGACAGTACCTTTGAAAACAGTTCAGTAACAAATTTTAACTGCACTAAATGCATACTATGGAATACTAAAAAGAACCTTCATTGTTGTATTTTTCTTGTCAGAGTTTGCTCTTGTCTCTTTGGGTCTTTTTGCATTTAATTGTAAGTAGGGTTCAGAATATAATACAGTAGAAAGTGTACAGTACATGCAGCAATTCAGTACAAATGTATTTATTTAGACTTTATTATATCTTTAGGAGTCAATTTTTCAGAATAAGTCTATAATTATTTAGGTCTTTAAATATAAGTGATATTTGTGTTACAGAGTTATAAAAAATGGAAAAAAAAATCACATATTTTGAATGATTTAAGAAGGAATTATATCCATTCTTTAGAAACGTGAAACCATGTGCAGGATAACTTCATTAAAATTCTCTACATTAAGACGTGAAAAGTAGATGATGACAGCTGAAACACCTTTTCTTTGAATGTGGCTTTATAGCACTGTGAAACTTCTATTGCATTGCTTTGTAACAATGAGAGGAAATGTGAAGAAGAAACCTGACAAGATTTCATTCCTATAGCTAAGACTTGAGGAGAGAGGGAGGAGGGAGAAATGGGATGAGGAGAGAAAGATGTGATTAAAAAAAAAAAAAAAAGGAAGAAAGAAAAAAAAAATCTCAGGAGGTCTTTGGCATGTCTTGTTTAAAATTAAATAAAAAGTAGATCTCCTATGCAAACAAATCAGATGATTGAAGAGTTTCCCATTAACTAGGGGACACAGCTAGCTCCTTTAGAAAGAGTCAGCACATCTGGAGAGACTGCTTTATCCTGCATGAGAAAGGACCCCAATGCTTCACCGAGTCTCCTGAGGCTGTATTCACACATAAATAGTGGCAGAACTTGCGTCAGTCACCCCAAAAAAGTTGCTCAAATCCTACCTGTTCCTCTGCCTACAACACCAGAATTTCCATTATAAATTGTCTCAGTTAGGAATAGATATTTTATAGATATCTCATATACTGAAGCTCAAAAATGAGAGCATTCTCCATTGATCCAGTCAGCAAAACTCAGCTTGCTGAGCAATCTCTGATACACAAACAAGTCTGTAGTTTGGTCATATTAAATAGTAGATAGATATGATAAGGCTATATGGCTTTGAAGAGTAATAGCTTGCTCAAGCCCTTAAGCAAATCCATCTGATCAAAAAACTGTTTGGGTGCCCCAGTTATTAGCCTCTGCAACAACTCTGTTTTTCTAGATTCAGATATTTTCCTTAAGCTATAGATAATTCAGAGGTCGATGCCTATTTCAGCTGTTTTAGCAAGTAATCATAAGCTCTGAAGTTTTACTGGTTAACTGTCCACTGATGAAGACAGGTACAAAAATGCTTCAGTTAGTTAAAAAATAAAAATGTGCTTCGATGGTGTAAATCAGAACTATGATTATGGATAATAATATAGTTAGAGTAGAATAAACCTTGAACCAATAGAAAAGCAGACTACAGACAACTTTGGAAGGAAAGAATTGATATAATCCATTGATACTGAAGAACCTCCTTTTCCTTTTAAAAGCAGTTTACTGCTGGAATTGTATTGCTCATGCAACAATAGATCTTTATTTTGAACGGCATACTGAGTTAAAATATAACCATATAATAAAATAATAATAAAAATAATATATGACTTTGGTTTTGTAGGAGCTCATGGCTGTAGAAAGTACAGTGATACTTCTTTACTCGGTGCTTTCATTCTTTATGAATATTATGTACTGGACATTGTAAATCAAAAATTATTAAGAGGAATAGAAGGAAAGAAAATTTAAAATATTTGTGGTATTTCTTCCAAAGAAGAGGCTGTTATTTGTAAGCCTAAAAGTTCTTTATTTCTTCTAGTTTTCTAGGTTTCTTTATTTCCTTTTAATATTTTAATGTACCATCATGTAAAGCAATGTTTCATTTGAATGCAAAGATGTAGTATTTATAACCTTGTTTCCACTATATAGCATCCACTCTTGTAAACACATTTTTGGCAAGTAAAATGATTGAAAGTCTTGAACTTTTCCAATACAATATGCAGTAATTCCAAAATTTATTAGTGCTGAGAAGTTTTTCATTCTTATTAAATCACTTTTAGGAGCAAGCTAGTATATTTTCAATAGGCCTTTGTACTAAACCTGTCTCTTCCAAAAGTTAAAACACTTTAAAATGACTTTCCATTTCTCATTAGTAGAAAAAAAAAAATAGGTGATCTGCATCAAGCTGGACCACATCTATGATTTGATAATGATATTACTCATACTTGTAAGCCAGATACGAACTTTAGCCTTTTTCACCTATTATATTCATGTGTGTAAGAGAATAGAGACTATCCCATATGGGAGATATGCAGAATCAACATAAGTGAAACAGATGTTAGGAGATGCTTACATGCTGATTTATTTTTCATCTTTTCTTTCACATTGTTTGCAGTAGTATGCATGTATTCAGCAGCTACCGGTACAGAGCAAGTAAGCTTATGCAGTTCGATTACAAGTTCCTCAATGTTACCATGTCACACATACAAGAGGCATTTTTATCATTTCAACTGACCACTACCACAAGTTCCTAACTTTATTTTTCTTACATGGCTGTTCACACTTAAGTTTTCCTCCAGCAACCCATTTCCCATAAACATTCTTCACAGAGTCACAGAATCACAGAATAGCTAAGATTGGAAGGCACCTCTGGAGATCACCTGGTTCAATACCTCTGCTCAAGCAGGATCACCTAGAGCAGGTGGCTCAGAATCATCTCCAGACAGGTTTGAATATCTCCAGGGAAGGAGATTCCGCAACCTCTCAGGGAAACCTGTTCCAGCACTCAGTCACCCTCATAGTCAAGTTTTCCTTCATATTCAGTCAGTTTGTGCCTGTTACCTCTCATTCTGTCACTTGACACCACTGAAAAGAGTCTGGCTCCATCCTCTTGAAGCTCTCTCTTCAGATATTTATATGTATTGATAAGATCCCCTCTCAGCATTCTGTTCTCCAGGCTGAGCAGTCCCAACTTCCTGAATCTTTTCTATTAAGAGAGATGCTCCAGTCCCATAACAGTTTCAGTGGCTCTCTGCTGGACTTGCTCCAGTTACTCAAGGTCTCTCTTGTATTGGGGAGCCTCCAGATGTAGCCTCACCGGGACTGAGTAGAGGCGAAGCATCATTTGCTTCTCCGTGCTGGCACATTATTGGAAAATATCTATATGCAAAATCACATAAGATAAAAACTGAAATTCAAACTCCTCCTGATCCTTAGGTTCAGGCATATCCTCTGCCTAGCAGCCTAGCTGGGAAGTCGAACAGGCCATATTCCTCTATTCTTTATATGTCTGTTTGCAAGTTTCCTCAAGGTAATGCTTTTTTGGGGACTGAAATTAATGAACAAGATATTTTTAAAAAATCAGACAAGTAAAAAAACAAACAAGCAAACAAACAAACAAAACCTTTTGGCACGGCTTTGCATTAATATTTTCATAATTAATCATATCCCAAATCTAGATTACCTCTACCAACAGAACCCATAACTATTCTTATTGCTTCGTTACATTTTTTTACACCAATTTCACCATTGCATGTCCTTATAATCTTTAATCTCTTTCATACTGAGGCACCAATGGACATCAGTGTCTAATAATACAGTTAAAGAAACAGCAATAGTGTCCAGCATTTCCTTGAAAGTGCTGACGTATTACTTTCCATAATGTTGGGGAATGATGATGCTGATCAGCATAAACTATTGCTAAAATTATGAACTCTAGTTTTGCATGAACTTTCTATTAGAGAACTGTATCTCCCACTGAGCCATGCAAAGGTTCCATATTAGCTGGAAATTCCCTAAAAGCTTTTTGGGATAGGTTCACACAAGATAATTTAATATTGGTCCATTGAAAATCTTTTTTAAAATTATTTTTTCCCATATTTGTGCTGCTCCAGATCTTCCCATTTTATTCTATTGCTATTCCACCTGTGTACTCCCATGAGGGCAGGCTGGCCTCGTATGTGTGATAGTTATGCTGCTGACATGTAGACACAGGAGATAGATATAAAAAAAATTCTATTCATCCCACAAGCTCTTCCCACTAGCTCCAAATTATAATGAGGCACCTAGAAAGACACCAGCATGGATGCAAAGAGTAAAGTGAACTTGACTGAATTATGTACTAATTTAATCCACTAAAAAAGAAAAAAAAAGTTTCCAGGAAGCAAAAATTTAGTGATGTAGAGTAGAATTTAAAATTGAACATGAGTACTAGGATAAGATTTATGTATTCATGTGACTGGCTTTTGAAACAAAAATTGACATTTAATTATTCTGTCACTTATAATTCCAGTCCATATTGTGTTAGTTGATCTAGCAGTCTTGTATCTGCAACTTTTAGCATACTATCCCTCCACAATAATTGTGATACTCTTAGTCTACTAAACAGTGTAAAAATTTTGCAGCTGTTTTAAAAAGCTGCCTTGAAAATTCACAGTATAAGGAAAATATGGTAACAGTAAAGTCAGTAAAATGAGAAAAAAAAATAGGCATTGAAATTTTGTCACATTAACCTTGCACTACAGGTTTTAAATAGTAAAAATCAGACATTTTCCGAAAATCATGAATTACTTATTTTCATAAAATCCTAAAATATTTGACCTAAAATAATGTTGGGGGTGAAAGGAAAAAAAAATATAACTCCTGTGAAAGTAAGGATTTTTACTGTTATTTTACAAATATTCTACATAAATAAACTATAGGGGTCACAAATATACTCGGGATCAATTTTGGACTGTATTGGGAAACTGGATTTTAGATTTGAATTAGCACGCCTTTTATATCTTGATGATTACACTCATGGCAATGTGTTGTAACCATAAAAGATATACTGACCTTTTCATTGCAGTAAACTTTGTGATATTTTATTTTGATATTTCATGATATTTTATCATGAAACTCACTTTAAATTTGGATTTTATATTTGCAGATTAAAAGCCCAATGAGAATTAAAATGGGATTGAACTGTATGCAAAACAGATCTGAATGCTGCTGTTCTGCCTGAAAGCTTTTAAAAGAGAAGTTTATGTACCTAAGTAGCATCAGGTCTTCTACAATTATGATGGCTTGTTCAATGGCCAGAAAGGCAAAGAGACTTTTGGAGGAATAGGCAATTCATTTGAGCTGAACATACCAGTTTGCTACTAAAGAACATCATCAGTTCCTCAAGGGGGAAACATTTCAACAGGGGAAAAGTGGAATCGAGTTTTAATATTGACTGTTAGAAAATGCCATATACAATTTGTCAATGCCACATACAAATTTGTTTTATGAAATCAATGTGTATTATTAACCTCTGAGACCACGCTCAGAAAATCTCCCATACACCCAAAAAGGTGTCTGGCAGTTTTAAAACCAACTCACAGAGTAGTCATTTAGAGCTTTCAAGAACCATAGTAATGTGTCAAATGCACCACTAAAAAACTGCAAATATCTAGGTTGGCAGAACTCAGATGGGTTGTCAACTGCACCTGTTTCAGACTGGATCTGAAAGGCAGCCACAGCTACAAGCTACAGTTTCTAAACCAGGATGCACTTGTACTGGCAGAGCTTTTTTGATGTAGCTTTTTTAGTTTGTTAGTTTTTCTTCATTATCGGTTTTATAGTCCCAATATTAACATGCAGAAAGAGGTGATTACCTGATCTGACTTTGGTAGTCTATTTATAAAATCTGGGTTCACAGTGATTGTAGTGTCAATCCTTTATGTACTGAAAAATGTACTCCCCAGGAGGAATTCAGCAGAACCCACAGCGTTATTCTTCGGAATTTCAGAGAATGTTTATCAGATATGTCCTTGTTCTCCCCAGGTGAAACATCTGCATTTTGCGGAACAGTTTGTATGGAAACCTGTATTCCCAGGCTGTTGGGAATGTAAGATGCTGAGAGGTTGAAATGTGTCAACACAGTTCTGCCTGTAAATGAAATCAATGTCCATCCTTTTCCTTCTTTTAGATTGCTTTAGCAAGGTGTTGATTAAACTATGATGAAGACTGCTGTTGCAATTAACACTAAATGAGATTTGTTAATTGGCTTTTTTTGAAGTAAACAAGGGTTTTTCTTCTGCTACCTTCTGTGCCCCTTCTGAATTGATATGTGGAGTGAACAGAGTGAAAATTGACTGCAGAGAGAGTGACACTTCAAAATACAATCTGTTTAATTGCTACAACTACAGCTGAAATTAGAATTTAAATAAACATCATTTATAACATGTTTTCACTTTTGTTGAAGCCTATAGATATCCAATATGTCAGTAGTGCAATTTCTTTTTATTGTTTATTAATTAGTTTGATTAAATTTGATATATGGCTTTAAAAAAATACAACAACAAAAAAGAATCCCCAACCCAAAAGCGTACCCAAAAGATATACATGATCTTTCCAGGAGAGGAATGCAGAATACTTATCTAAAACTTCCGCCACATAGGAAAGCATATTCTTTTTGTTTTTGACTTTGATATTTCAATAGCTTGCTGAAAATGAGGGAACTGCACAAACTGTAGGAGGAAAAATCACACCATTTGTTCAAGATGGTAGAAAAATAGCCCGCTTTCAGGGAGAGATGAAAAAAAAAGTTGTTCTCAGAATGCAGTATCTGCAGAACTTTTGGAACCCAGTCTTACAAAGGCTTATATTAAAATTCATATGAATCTGTCTTCTCTTTGAGGAACCATGGCCTCAAGGGTAAACAACGTAAGAGACATTGATGCTAAAAGCATGATGTTCTGGCAGCTGACCGGCAGAACCAAATATGTAAACCTGTGTTAGGCGACTAGACTTTTTATACTTTGCATTGAATAGATATATACAGTGTTAGAAGGCTGGTCGAAAATATGAACTTCCAGAGAAATACATAAAGGCAAGATCCCTGTGGAGAAGTGTGGTTAGGACTTCTCAAAAGAAAAAAGGATATGATTAAGGTATCAAGGGACTGTTTCCCAAATGTCTGAGACAGGAGAGGCCACAGAAGGATATAAGGGGGGCATTTAAGGGCAAATATTCAAGTTCTGTCACCTGACAGGTCTGTTGTCATGTATGAAGATATTTTGGGCCAGGAATGGAAAAATAAAAAGGTGAGGTTTTGACTTTGCAATGTAATTATGAAGGCCCTTCCCAATATAATGGACTTTTGTATTTATATTGCTTTTCCTAAGGCTGTTATGTAGCTATATTATCAGTGAAATAAACTGAAATGATCCTGGGAAGCAGAGCTGTGAAGCCAGAACTTGGCAGTTTTGGGAGAAATTTTAACTACTGGGCCACTCTATCATGTTATCTCCTGCAGTCTCACTTAATATTATCATCAGTGTCTCTTTTCATGCAGTAATCCAACTTCTGCCTACCTGGTATGCTGTTTGGTGCACAGTCCTGGAAGAAACTGAGATTTAAATTCCACTAGGGACAGGAGAAGAGTTTTCTCTCTGAGTTAGTCCTGAAAGGCTTGGTGGAGCCAAGCCATTCTACCCATGGTGGAATTCATTTCATTAAACAAACACTTAGATATCCAGTCTGGATTCAAGCTTCCACTGCAGAAAAATTCAGGACTTCCCCTTAAGCAAGTGTATGCCCAAAGCACACGAGATGCTTTGGTTTATGTAGATGAGTCTCTTTTTCAAAGTAGCTACATTTTAAATATAAGATACACATGACAGCATGTTGTGAAGTGTCCCAGTCAGGTGTCTATGCATCTGAGATGCTCTGGAGATGCCAAATGAGTTAGGCCTTTAAAGGAGATCAAGTAGCTAGGGTAAATTTACATATGACAAGAGAAAGCCTCCCCTAATAGGAGGTGATAGAAGTGTGAACTTATCCACAACAGGCATCTTCTCTAAATTTTATGATTGGTATCATAATTCTGGGATAAGGTGATTAGAGTGTTGTTTGTTTGAATCTCTTTTCAATTAGTCATCATATTAAATTTAATACAGAATTAAATTTTAACTACATTTGTTTCTTTAATAAGAGACTTTCTTCACACTTTTCTTGATTTTTAAGAGAGGATCATGTCACAGCCTAATTACTACTTTGGCGATGGCAATAAAAAGGGAGATTTTACTGAATAACAGGAGTATTTTAATCTGATCAAATGTGTTTAAAGCCTTCACAGCTGTTTAAATATATTTTTAAATACCTCTTTCCAAAGTAAATGCGGGAAAGACACTGCCTCTGTTGCTTCTGAATTGCCACAGTCTGGAATAAACATGCAAGAAAAGCACGCAAGGAAGCAAGCAAGAAAATTCAAAGTGAAAACTAAAACAAGAATAGCACCACATAAAATTTCACTATTAGACCAGTTCTGTCAGTGTTTTCCTGCGCAAAGGTAAATTTCAATAAGGAGGTAATTTTTTAAAAAACTTTTTTTTCTCTATTTTTATGTTAATTATGTTAATTGGATGCTTCTCATTTATAAGCATCCAGCCGTTTGCATTGGATTGGTTCCCAAATAGTTTGAGATACAGTGACAGAATTTTTTTTTTCTACGTTGTAAAGAGAATACCACACCTTCAGTAATATGTGTGAACTCTAAGGAAGAAAGTAAAAAAAAAAAAAAAAAAAGTAGGATTTTGTCTGAACCATCCTTATTCTGAAGTCCTTTAAATGTTTCTAAAACCTTGTAAGACAAAGTCACTCCTGCTGGTTTCTGATGGTATCCTGACCGTTCCACATAATGGAACTTCTTTAAACACAGGACCTGTCACTCTAGAATGGTCTAAATTATTAGATAAAGGCCAATTTTAGATCTGAATTTTATTAAGATATTCTGAATTAATTTCAGAGATAATGTAACAGTAGTAAACCAGATTATAATCCTGGAGAACCTGATTATAATCCAATTCCATCTAACAAACCAATTCTGTAGGGGAGACAATGTATCTGAAAAATTCTGAATAGTTAACTACTGTTAAAAGAAGACAGTAGTTTAGATCTTTCAAAATTTAAGCATCATCACTTTTTAACTCTCTTGCTAATTAATGCCTTAAATATTCAGAGGACTGGATATTTAAACTTTAATGATACTTAATTCCAGTGATATTACAAGAAATGACCTCTAGGATGCTCTTTTTGGAAGATGGAAGAATACTTTTTCTTGATGTTAAAGATTCAAAGTTACATCAAATGGCTAATCCTTAGAATTGTATAAGCAATATGCAGTCAAATAATAGTATAGAGAATTAGAAATGATAACACATATAACCTTTGAAATATAGATAGTATTAATCTTTTGTTCGTTTTGTTAGTTTGCATTACTTATCAAATTTGAAATTTTTCCCCCAAAAAATAGTCTCCCAAATGCCTTCCCACTCCTCCTCAGAACCCATATATCTAATTAAATTTCTTCATTTCTCATAGAAATCATAGCAGTAACAGATATAAAGCTAATTTAAGAAGATTCCCATTCTTTCAGAATCTTTTACAAAAACTTGTTTCCTTCAAATTTCATCTTGACCTTCAATCGCTATATTGCTTTTTACATTCTTCTCCCATGTTCTTTGTGTGTTCTTCTTTATGTCTGTATAAGAACCTATGACCACTCTCAACTAACTCAACAGAAGATCTCTATATAGCTTTTAGGCAAAATTCTGAAGAAATGGATGAAAGTTGTGAACACATGATAAATTGGAGTGCCAGATATTGTTCCCGGAGATAGACAAAATAGTAAGGGAGATTTTAAAGAGTTTTTACAGAAGTTTCTGGAGAGCATGGTTCAGACCATAACACGTAGCCACTGATGTTCCGAAACTAATGTATGAGGTTCTAGAGTAACAGCCATTTCTATTGTTCAATTACCCATATCTTCATACTACAAAAGGAATTTAAAAGTGGTCATTTAAAATGTGGAATGCACAATTTGGTTAGATGAATCCCATATAATGGTCCCTCTAAATATATTTGGAAGACTAATATGTGCAAAGAGGCGTATGTACTGCTTAGTTTTACTAGATGAAGCAGTAAAAAAAAACAGAAAAAAAAAAAGGAATCACAAGCAATCTTTCTGACAAAAATGACTAGACAGTACAAATTCAGTTGTTTTTAAAGAAGAAAGATCTAGGAAAGAAACTAATAAATTGTAATATTTACAATCTGCAATAGATTGTAAATAGGTTTTCTGTTAGAGAGAGAGAATTGAAATCAAGAAGGTAGTTTTAGTAGAATTTATATAAAAGCAAATTATAATATATATATTATATACATATATATACACACATTATGAACACCCCAAAAAGGGGAAAAATCCAATAAACATATACAAATGACTTTATAACAACAGCAAAAAGCAATCCTGGCTTTATTGAACTGCACTTAATCCACTTCTGAAAGAGAATCTACTGTAGTTTCTCAGTTGTAGCATCAAAAACTGTAATTAAGTAATTCTGTAAATTTGTAAATAAAATCTACAGTTAAATAATCTAAAATATATCCTAAAGTTCAGCAAAAGAGTATCTCAAGAAGAGAGGAGCTTACAGCATATCTTTCTGTTTTATGACTGACTAAAGGAACTGACATGTTTTTATTGTTTTTCAGCTAGAATGAAATAAACAAGATTTGTCTTTTTACTACTGAATGTGAGAATTATGGTGTAGGATCTGCTCTGGCTAGCAACATTGCTGTGCTCCCAGAGCACCACAGTCTTGCACCTCTCTCATCTCTCAGAGGCAGAGGATGTGGTCAGGTCTTAGAAACTCAAAATTTCTCTCCTTGCACCACCTTGAAAAAATTGATCTGATGTTCTTTCTTCAAGCATGTTGGCTGGCATGGATTGAGGTTTTCTCTGACTCCAGAGAGAATTTTTGAGTGGACTTCTTTGGAGGAGACCACTAATTTAGCCAGGTAAAATAAAAAAAGAAAAGATGGGAGAAAGGAGTGAGAACTCTCCTATTCTGTTGGAACTGTAGTCTGAAAGATGAGATTTGTTTTTCAGCTTCCAGGACTTGTCAATGCTTCATGCAATAGGTTTATATTATAAAACATAACAACATTATTGATAACAAGAGTGGAAGAATTAATGTGTAGGCTTGTTGCATGTGTTTTTATTTTATTTTATTATAAAAGTACTAGGTCAGGGACAAAAAAAAAAAGATTGTGAAGTGACAACTTATAAGGAGAAAGGGCAAAGCAGTAAGGTTTTTTTGCAACCAAAATATTAATTCATTGCAAAATGGGCTAAGAATGCTACTAAGACTATAAGAACAATACCAACAGCTACATAACAATGATCTCAATTAATATTTAAAACTATTTTTTTATGAAAATTGGTATGGAAGGGAATAGCTTCAACAGCTTCAAAAATATTTACTTGATATTGCAAAATAAGTAACAACTTCTCAAAGATCAATACTATTAGCACACTGTGTTCCTTTTCTACCATTCCTATTTTAATACATTTCCAAAATTCTTCAATGGGCTTTTCCTGTGAATCTGCAAAGAAAAATACAAGAAGCCACAATCAGGATAATTTTATTAGACAGCAGATTTGTTCTGAATTAGACGTCACATTTTATTATCGTCTAGCTTTCAACTTTCATAGAATCATAGAATCATTAAGGTTGGCAGAGATCTCTAGATATCATCTAGTCCAACCCCCTTGTACACGCAGGGTCACCTAGAGCACATGGCACAGGACCATATCCAAGTGGGCTTTGAAGATCTCCAGAAGAGGAGGTTCCACATCCTCTCTTGGCAACCTGTTCCAGTGCTCTGTCACCCTCACTGTCAAGAAATTTTTCCTTAAATTCCTGTGGAAATTTTGGTGTTTCAGTTTGTGGCCATTTCCTCTAGTTCTATCAGTGACCACCACTGAAAAAACACCAGCCCCATCCTCTTCACTCCCTCCCTTGAGGGAGAGAGAGTACAAAGCCCTCCCTTGAGGGAGACTTGTATACACTCCCCTGTATTTATATACACTGATCAGGTCCCCTCTCAGCCTTCTCTTCTTCAAGACATTAAAGTAAGGTTGGAGCCTTACTTTAATTTGAAGAAAATGCAGAAAATTTCATTTTCCTCACATCTCACACAGGTGTTATTTGTTCTATACTAAAGCTGAAGAAATGAAAATACAGAGCTCTGAAATGAAAATACAGAGCTTTGAAATGAACAACAACAAAAAACTACTAAAATCCAGATATTATGTAAATCTATATATAAGGAAGGTGAACCATTTGCTATAGTTTTAAAGCATTAGGAGGCAATGAAATAGAGGCAATATTGTTTTCATATATGATTATTTATTTAAATGTTTACATCATTTCTCTTATTCATCATTAAAGAAGCGGCTATCAGATGTGCTGACTATACTGAGATCAGAAGAGATAGCAAGGTGAAAAGTGCCAAGGGTATTAAAATAAAATGTCATTGTTTTAGGCATGAAGATGATCCTGTTAGCTACAATTATGCATTGAGAGCACCATATGCTACTCTCAGGTTACTGAAAATTCTTCTGACTAAAGTGAAACTATATTTTTTTCTTTTTTAAATTTTTATTATTGATGAAATTTTGGCTTATTATGTTTAGGTGTATTATCCAGGGAGTGTTATGAATACAAAATCCATAACAACTAGAAGATGAAACAAGATGTTCCATGGTACAGAACAAAGCACTATTCATTAATTTGAGCCATTTTAAATGTAGATAAGCAAATGTTAGGATATTTTGTAGCACCAGGACTTGCAGATTTATTTCAAGATTCTTATTATAGCACAGGCCTTTACAAATAGGTTGTATTATCAAGACAAAATGACTGAACACTGCAGTTTGATCTGAAGCTGAGATTTCCTTGAACCCTGAAATAATATTGTTCTCTGTGACCAGTTGAAAAGCACTATTTCTGCTGAAAATTGATATTTTTTGTGTATGCTAATACACAAAATTCCCGGGGCCTTGTTTCAAATATATTAGTGGCATTTCTAATATGTAGGTAATTTTAGAAAGTTGCACTTTTATTTTTAAAATAAGAACTTTTGAAGCAAGAAATTCAACTACTTCAGTGAGAAAGCAAATAATGAGAATTATCAGCACTGGTACTTAACACTGTCACGTTATGCTTTTTTTCCCTTAAGATAATAATAGGACCATCTGCAACTGATTCCTTCAGGGACCCTTAACTACTAGTTGTACTTGATTTATTCTGTGGCATGAGACCATGATCAAATACATGGTGTACATATTCAAGAGACAATCACAACAGAGTGCATCATTAATCTATCCTTTCAGTGTTTGTTACCAAAATAATCCCTGATGTTGTGTAGGAAGATAAGAAACATTTCCACAAGTCAACACTAGTGTGTAATATGCTCAAATAGCAGTTTGTTCTTTCACCATGCCAGTAAATGGTTACCCTGCAGCACGACAGATTCAAGCTGAATCCTATCTAATGAAATGTAGGCATTTTAGAATTTAGCAGTGTTCTCTTCCTTTTTAGAGTGAATTCTTTATGTTCTTGTATTCAGTGAATTATCAAAACAAGTTACATAATATTATTTTATATATGTAAAAGGAGTCTGCCTGCTCACATCAGTGATGCAGTCTCTTTTTTCCTTCATATTCCTCTCCATGCAGTTTTACTCCCTATATTTCCATTTTTGTTAATGTTTTTTGTAGGCCACTAGTCTTTCTTTTAAATTGTGATTTCTATTTCTTTACTTTCTGTTTTCAAAGCTTGTTTTTTTTTTTTAACAGTATGACTGCAGTGACACAGAAGAAATCAGTAAGCAGAGTATTTGAAGCAAAACATATATGTTAATACTAATCATGGACCATCAGCAAGGGCTATACCATAGCAAATCAACATATTTCCTAATTATTTTGTTCTAATTCTCACATTCTAACTTCAGAAACAAACTTACAGTGCCACGATAGATTTTTTATATATACTTGCACAATATTTCTTTTCTCAAAGCCACATGCACTTTTTTTTTTTTTCTTAATTTAATGATGCCTGGAAGATTGTGCAGTCTGAGTTATGAGTACAGAATTCATAACATGGTAACATCTCTAACCCCCTAAGTGCCCTGCCTGTAATGCCTTCACGGTCATCTTTCTTCTCTGTCCCAAGATAATAATAGCTTTCTATTATGATCCAAATGGGAGGACAGATGAAGAGAAGATTTCTTCAACTGTTTAACTTTGTGACTTTGGGGAATTCACTGAAGCAACTCCTCTGAATGTTAACAAATTACCCTATGAACTACTGCAAATCTAAAATACTATTCAGACTCCGCATTAGATTGCCAGGAGTCCCATTAAGTACAGAGTAGGCATTCTTTACATTATAGCAGTATTTGCAGTACATGAAGTTGTTTAAAAAGCCTTAGAAACAGAGAACAAAATATATCTCCATAGTGTTTCCTTGAAATCATCACTGACGATTTCATTCAAAAATACATAGTCTGGGGTCTTCAAAGTCAATAACTATCTGGCCTTTTTATAATTTTATTAATTAATTATTCTTTATTAACTACTAATAGAAACTTATAGGAAAGCAATCACATTGTTTTTGGAATCTGAATATATCGTACAGTCAATGTTCTATAAAGAGCATTTGCACTTAGACAAACTTTCCATTTGAAGAATATAGAACACAGCAGTAAATACTGTGAACACTTTGAGATAGACTGAGTCTAGAAGATTTTATTTTTTGCTAACACTACTTACTTAAAGAAAGAAAAAAGAAATTTTTTTAAAAATCTGTCTTATCTAGAACATGGTAACTCCAGTTATGCATAAAAGCATAATGAAAGCAAAAATGGCTGTTGGAAGAAATATGATTCAGTTTTGCAAAAATGTCATCTAGCATTGATAGTATGAAAGTGAAAAAGGATCTGTAATCTTGAAGTGGTATGAATACAGCTGTCAGGTGTAACTGAGAGGCTGGGATGAGATACCACCTTCTGGAAGGTAGCATACTATACATATGGAATGAAGATATATAAGTATCATTAAAGATAATGAATAGAAGAATATTTTATTCAAAGGACATCTACTTGGAAGTTACAAATAGGTTATGAGTGAATTTCTTTTCCTAGAAAGGTTATTTGTTGTTGTTATTTTGCATTTTTTTAATAAAATATTTTCTTGTAGGATTGAGAAAGAAATTCAGAAATCTGTCAAGATAACAGTGTAGAGAAGCTAATTATTACAATACCTTCATTTGATTTGTAAGCTTCATGATAAACTCAAATTGACAGCAGGGCCTTGAATCTGGTTTTCCCACAAGCACAGAGGATATTCTAAACACTGGCTTACTTTTAAACCAGGGATGATACCTTGGAATTGGTACTACAGCTGGTACTGGCATTCCAGATATACTAAGCTAATTCCTAAACATTTCAATTGTACTGAATTGTCTGTGCATTTTCTACACTGAAACTTTGTTTAAAAGGATGAATACATTAGCCTTAGTTCCTAACTGCAACTTGCACGAAAGGATAGTCATGGATCAATGGTTCCAATGAAACAAAACAAAACTGATACTGTGGTATCAAAACTGATACTCTTGGTGATACTGTGCAGCCTCAAAGACTCGCTGTGCAAACACAAAAGTCTGCCTACTAACCAACTAGGAAAGTGTCACGTGGAAATGGTGCGCCCAAACCTATGCACAAAATTTAATAGTCCATTTAATAATCAGACTACTGGCTGCAATTAACTGGAGTCAGGTTAGAATTTCACATTGCCTAAATGATGAATACATCAACTGGATAAGTGATGAAAGAAATGCAGAGGAGTATGCCCTGAGATATTTCAGAGGATTCTTCAGACTGATAATATGTCTCATAATCACTGTATTTGATTTTGCTTTGTTTCATCTTTTCCAGGGAGTATGATGGAGTTGAATATTCACCCACGTTCATTCGTCAACAAATGTCTTAATAAAATTTTCATTTCAAAGAGAAAACCTGAAAACAAATAATAGACATATTCTCAAGAAAGCCAAAGAAATCTAGGTTAGAATTATTCTAAATGTCAGTTGAAATCTTTGATACAAGACTGTACAGGTCTCAAAAGATGAAAAGGAAATAGATTTTTTCCTAAATTCCTGAAGTGTGAATGATGTCACTGGAATGTCAGAGACTAATTTCAGTGGAATCTTATTAAGATTGCAGAATTTGTCCTATGTATTTCATCTCTGTATTTCATCTTATACCAAGCATCAAGTATGCTGCATTATATACCATGCATCAAACATCAAGTATGTTCAGGCTTCATAACATTTTGTAATACTTAATTCCATGTATATTTTGAACAATTAATTAAATCCATGATTAGTTCAAAATCAATTAGGGAGGAGAGCTGCACACTGATTGCTTCTTGTATCCTAGAACTATATTGGCTCTCTAATTACTTATGGTTGTTTTGTACACTTAATATGAGAAAATACAAAATTACACCCTAATTACAACCTGTGTGTACTTCCACACAGATGACCACAATATAGTAGTGGCTCATTAAGACATTCAGGGACCTGTTGGTTTGTCAGATTTTGTAACAACTTAAAAAGAAAAAGCACCACTAAGAATTTGTTAATCTATCTATCTTTTCAGGTAAGAAACACATTCTTTCTGAGAGGTCTTCTGTTTTGCCTGTTACTGATGACTTCTCATTTCAAATAACATAAATAAATAAATTAGCTGTGAAATGAGAGAAGCATTTGGAATATATTCATCTGATTTTATGTATATACAAAAAAACATTAAGTAGAAATTGGATCCGATACTGGTAAAGACAATGAATCACTGATTTGAATGCCAAGCAGTTAAAGCTTATGCATTGATAAAAAGTATAGGTGTTAATCACTTCTGTGTGTAAAATAACTCATTTGTGAAATACTGAAGCTCTCAGTTTTGGAATTAAACAGTCTGAGTGAGATCTTTGGCATGCATTGTGTGTACTCCACCCTATTGTCTAGGATCCCTGTCAAAAAATAAAAATAAAAATAAAAAATTAAGCAGTATCAACATTCTCACAGGACAAGGGCAGAACACCAGGCAACATGATATTTTAAAGTTCAATTTATTAAGTTTACCAAGTAAGGAATAGACTGTGTCTGGGAAAGCTTTGCCCACTGGGGCACATGCACACTAATACATTCAGTTGTACTTCTCTCCGACCTCTCCCAGTCACCATTTCAGTGGTGTTGCAGTTCAAAAGTCATGGCAGGGGGAGAGAAGGAGATATCAAGTACTGTGTTAGCTATATGCAAGACTCTGGCAGTATTGGGTTTATGAACAGTCTGCTGGCCATAGGTCCTATCACCTTCCTAGGAACAAACTGAGTTCACGAATAGCATGATCAACTATAGGCCCATCTCTGGCATTATTGGATTCATGAACAGTCTGCCGACTGTAGGTCTGATTGCCTTCCAAACAAGTAGTTGAGTTCACAAATAGCATGATTTATTCAAATGCAACATTTACAAAGCAGATGTCAGATGTCAGTACAGGAAATTCTCTACTACAGCGTGGAATTTTTAGTTAGCTCTGATGTACAAATGTGCAATCATCACTCACCCTAGAAGACGAGAGAGGGCTCTCAGTCTCAAGTCTCCTCAGGCGACGTCCCAACCCCAGGGGAGGAAAGGGGGATCAACCCATCAACTGATCCAAAATTTACGATGGAATCTTCCCTCCTCCTTCTTTCCTCTTTAGTTCACCTTTTATACTTTTTCTCTACATCCAGGTGGAACTTGAGTGACAATATTGTTACTGATTGATGAAAAAGTCTCTCTCTCTCACTTAAAGATATAGTCAATCAAAAATCTAGAGTGCATGCTCAGTGAGGAGTGGTTATACCTCAGAGGCGGGTAACTTTTGGGATGGAGGTGTGTTTTGACATTATAATGAGCTTATAATGAGCAAAGTTCAAAAAAAGTTCATCCAAAAGGAGCGATTTGCCACCCTTGCTGGCTCAGCACCAGATATACTACCTTATATTTCCCATTGGGCAGCTACTGTGTGGCTTATCAGTGGCTCAGCACAGGGAGTGCAACAGAGTTTGGCCGCGGTGTCTTCACTCTGCTCCACCCTCCATTACTCCTCTTCGCAGCTGCAAGGAGGGCAGATTGTGCTGCCTAGGGAACCTAGGGAACCTTTCATGCACATCACTAATTAGATGACGAGGCATTTGGCTATTTATTGAACCTTGCAATTGCAAGGCACCTCTTGTAGCTTTTAGGTGGCCTGTCCACCGAGTCCATATATACCAGCCATCCTGGAAGTGGCAACTGCGTATCACCCCAACAAAGTTTCTGTAATGCCAAAACTTCTGTTAGTTTTTTCCTAAGTTCCCCCTTTTCAAGGAATTCTTTCACAGGTAACACAGCCAAACAAGGCAGCGCTTGTCACCCGCTGGACGCAGTGTTGTACATCAGCTGGTATGTTATTGTTCACCCTGGGGCTTTGCTGCTGTGTAGAGAAAGGCTCTTCCCTTACCACTCCACTGTCTGTATTAGCAGGAGGTTTTATAGCCAGTTGGTAGCACAGGCCATTAATAAAATCAGTTTGTGACCTGAGACCGGTTACCCTGGACTTCCCTGTACTTTCAGCCTTTGTTCCCAGTTGTTGGCCCTTAGCCTCTGACAAAGCTCTTTGCACTCATGGCTTGTTGCATTGTTGAGTCGGTCACAGATCATCATTGCACACCTCTTGATCAAGGCAACTTGTGATGCTCTGATTAGAGGTCTCAGTGGTGACCTGTGAGGAAGGGCACTATTAACTAACATAATTGGACTTTGTATTCTTGATCATTATCTTCTGTGCCTGGGACCTGTCTGATAATCCACTCATCCAAACCATGTCTCCTGCTTAGCTAACTCCCCCAAAAACTCTTTAATAGAATAGTAGAGCAATTAAAAGTTGCCAAACTAAGATTCTCCAGATATGCAGAGGGTAATTGTGGTGGAATGACCAGCTGGATAGATGAGGGGAGAGCAGTGGATGTCTTCTATCTCGACTTCACCAAGGCTTTTGACACTGTCCCTCACAACATCCTCCTGGGAAAGCTCCAGAAATGTGGGATAGGTGAGTGCACAGTGAGGTGGATTAAGAACTGGCTGGATGGCAGAGCTCAGAGGGTGGTGATCAGTGGTGCAGAGTCTAGTTGGAGGCCTGTAGCTAGCGGTGTCCTCCAGGGGTCAGTCCTTGGTCAAGTCCCGTTCAATTTATTCATTAATGACCTGGATGAAGGCACAGAGTGCTCCCTTAGCGAGTTTGCTGATGATATGAAACTGGGAGCAAGTTGACCATGAGGCAGCAGTGTGCCCTTATGGCCAAGAAGGCAAATGGGATCCTGGGGTGCGTTAAGAAGAGTGTCTCCAGGAGGTCGAAGGAGGTGATCCTGCCCCTCTACTCAGCGCAGGGCTACAAGGATGATCAGAGGCCTGGAACATCTGCACTATGAGGAAAGTCATATAGCTTGAGTACCATGTAAAACTTTTGCAAACTGCTGAAGCATGTTCCCTCCCTTACTACATTTAATTTTTCTTCAAGCCATACACCTGTCAAGTTGAAAATCAATACAGAAAGGACAACAGGATGTGAAGGCAGGAGCAGCATAGCAGTTTACTAAGCTTTCTTGAAGTTAAATAATCTTTCAAGGAACTGACCGTTAACTACTTTTCAGCACTGTGGGTAAAAAAAGTGCACTATGCATAAATCATATCTACAACTCACATGTAGGTCCAGTTCTATGGAGAGTTATGGACTAGTTATAAAAGTATAAATTTCATGTAAAATTCATTGAGTCTGACCATGTAGGTACAGATAACATGTCTGCAGGGTGAAGCTTAAATGTCTGTTAAAATGGATATTATATTAAAAAAGAACTATGCTCTTTGGAATTAAACTCGTCAGCTTTCTCAAAACATACAAGAAAGATCAGGTCAGTCACTTCTATGGTTATGCTTTAAACTTGGCTTTAAACTATGTTTTAGAATTATTTACTGCTGAGAAAAACACATCTATAGTATCCAAGGATAGAGGTAGCAACCTGAGACAACATGGGCATGTTGTAATTTTCTGTCTGTCATCTGTGGCCATTTTAGGATCTCAACATTTCTCCTATAAAAGAGGAAAATATCCTAGGTAATTGTTCCAAAAAAACCAAACCCAAACAAACAAACAAAAACAACAAAGATCCAACTTTATCATCATTTTTCAGACATCCATAACAAAATCAAGTCTTGTTCCTGAGACAAGCTGTGTCATTACAAAGCAGAATGGAGGAGCAGGGAGGGGCCTTCAGTGCTGGAAAGACATGGCCAAATTGGATTGTGATAAGTGGAGGGTTCCCAAGGTGGTTTGGGCTGAAGCATTTGCCCAATGAGGAGAGGCTTGGGTTGCTGGGCTTGCTCAGTCTGGAAAGTGATAGTTTTGGGGGCACTGAACAGTCCCCCAGGGCCTACAAGGGGTCATAATGAAGAGGAAGGTAAACTCATGAAGAGGAAGTGTGATGGGAGGAAGATACTCAATAAGCAGAAGTTGGAAGGAGATTCAGGCAGGATATACGAAAAAAAGCTTTCTATTGTGACGATAACTGAGCATAGACGCATAGAATCATTAAGATTGGAAGGGACCTTTAGAGATCATCTAGTCTAACCCTCCTGCACATGCAGAATCACTTAGAGCATTTTACACAGGATTGCATCCAAGTGTGTTTTGAAGATCTCCAGAGAAGGAGATTCCACATCCTCTCTGGGCAGCCTGTTCCAGTGCTGTGTCACCCTCACTGTCAAGGAATTTTTCCTTAAGTTACTGTGGAACTTTTGATGCTTCAACTTGTGGTTGTTTCCTCTTGTCCTATTGCTGGCCACCACTGAAAAGAGGCTGCCCCCATCCTCCTCACTCTTCCTCACTCATCAGGTCCCCTCTCAGCCTTCTATTCTTCAGGCTGAACAGACCCAGCCCTCTCAGCCTTTCCTCATAGGGCAGATGTTCCAGGCCCCTGATCATCCTTGTAGCCCTGTGCTGGACTCTCTCCAGCAGCTCCACATCCCTCTTGTACTGTGGAGCCCAGAACTGGACACAATACTCCAGACGTGGCCTCACCAGGGCTGAATAGAGAGGGAGGATCACCTCCCTCGACCTGCTGGAGATGCTTTCCTTAATGTACCCCAGTGGGATACTAGCCTTCTAGGCCACAAGGCACACTGCTGCCTCATGGTAAACTCACTTTTCCAGGGATGGAGGTGAGGCTCACTGGCCTGTTGTTGCCTGGGTCCTCCTTCTTGTCGTTCTTGAAGACCAGTGTGACACTGGCTTTCTTCCAGTCCAGCATCAGAACAAGTTGGCTAGACAGGTTGTGAAATCTCCAGCTTCCAGGCAATGGAATTTTTTTTTATTTATAAAGAATATGTGTTTTCCTCTGCAGACAATCTGTTCTGTACATATTCCACCTATTTTTCCTTCTAGTGTATCAGTTTATAAAATCAAATATAGCTATATATATGCATATTTTTCCTTTTAGTGAACAGTCTGGCTGGATTTGAGAAGTATATGACTTTGAACAATTTAGGTCCATCCACTGTTGCCACAAAAATAAATTTTGTCTTCTTAGCAACTCTCAGATTAATTTGGTGGTACAGGATTAGGGTGGCTAAGATTAAATTAAGGTATTTTCAAAAGGTAGTTGCAGTATGTACTAGGTTTTATTCTGTTCAAACTCTGACAAAATATTTTATACAGTAGTGAAGTACAACCTTGCAGTAGTACTAGGAAACATTTACTCAGATGAGGTTTTGGCTCTTTAAATCTGAAATGTATAAGCACCCCAGATGCAGTGTAGATATTTATTGCCAGAACATGTAATAATTGTAAAAAGAATGTACATCTGTTGTACAATGTAACTTCCTTTTAAGCTTAATCTCATAATAAATTATTTTATGTATGTTTTCTACCTTTGAGTGTGAAATTGTCTATTAGTTTACAAACTTAAGTTGTACAGTTCTATTTCCTCTTAAAATGGAGACTAAGAAGATAAATTTCAGCAGTGAATGTACAAGCATGTTTATTTTCCAAACTTTATGCATTTTTATAGGGCGATGCATTTCATTTCACAGCTCCGAGCTTTCTGAGGTCTTTGTGACTAATACTTTGCCTTGCAGGCAAGCATTTAAACATTCATAGTGTTTTTAAAATGATGAATTAGGGAAACTTCCTGGCAAGTGCCTTTTAATCATCTAGGTCTATGCTATATACTTTTTCTTGTGTCTAATGTCAATATCAAGATATGAAGATAAAAGAAGTTTTGGCAGTCATTCTGGATTCTGAAATGGACAGATGTTGTCGAAAGAGGCGATGTGAACAATTCTTTATTTTCTTTTTTCCATACTCTGTTGCACTTACTTCAGTTGTGGTAATTTAAATGGAAATACAATGCAAGTGAATCAGCATATAAGATAAATCTCCTGCACAAGATGGTAACAGACAAATATTAGGACATTAAAGAATTATCCTTGAAGGAAAAATAATCCATTTGATCCATTAATAAGGAGAATCTGCTCTTTGATCCTTTCTCTTCCTGTTATATCTGAGAAAATCATGACAGATAACATCTTGTTGTGAAATGTGTCAGCTGTTCCAAAGCAGCAAGGAAAGCACTTATAATCATAACCTTGAAAACAAAAACGTTAGGCAGGATATAAAACAGATTAAGTACCAAAATTTCACACTTCTAAATAAAAGTTCTCAGTGCCTTCTCTCTCTCATACTATAAGGAATGTAAATGAAAAGACCATGAAAGCTGAAAATACTCTCTAATAAAAGCTAAAAGTATTATCTTATAAATTACATATAGATAATTCTTTATATATAGTAGGTATTTCATATCTATACTAAAAATAATACTTTTATATTAGGAAACAAAAATAATTCAGGATTCACCAATCAATCAGCACTGTATTTTATGAACTGTTGGCAAATTGTCAGAACAGATCAAAACTTTTCATAATCATTTCTGGTAAAAAGAAAAAAAAAAAGCAAAAACATTTTATCTACTAGAATGTTTTATTTTTGTCATCAGACTGACCATGAATGCATATCTTACCTCTTGACTAGGAAAATCTGGCTATTAATTTTGTAATCATGAGTCACCAGTATGTAGCACCAATAGACCTGAAAGGCAGGTCCATCTCAGCCTTGGAGAGAGGCAACTAAAGGTAACAGAGGATTGCGAGGCAGAAGAGTTGCATACAGTGTAGTAGTAAGTTAATTACTGAGATGAACATTTTGTTGTCACAGTTTCCAGATGCTAACATTTTATTAGAAATGTTAAAATAACATCTTTATTATCTTTAAAATCAGTTGCTAGGAAGTAGTGTATTTTTCATTATTTTTCTCCTAATTTGAAATGAAAACAGAATATCAAGCTAATGCGATTTCTGTTAATGCAAAATTGATGATTTTTACTGAAAAGGTTACAATTGTCTAGCTGGTAAAACAGATTAAGATTTTTTTTTTCTGATTAAATTTACACTTTACCAATAAAATATACAGGAAAACTATAGTTACTTAGACTTATATTTTGTCATATATTCATGACGAGCTTCTTGAAATAGTGGAAATATGAACATACATGATTTCATCAGTATAACCAGTGCAAGTTTGGGGATCTCTAAAACATCAGTGTATTTCACCATAGAGATCCCCCACTCCCCATTTTGTCTAAGAAAAACTGGTTCACTTTCTCTTCTTTTGTGAAATAGGATACAATTTAAATTAACTTAAAAAAATGTTTCAATTGTAAATCAAACTTACTGACTTTGTACTGAAATAGATTAGGGTGCTCACATGATCCACTCAATTAGCCTCTTTATTTGGATGCTGACATCTAACCAAGCAATGGTAGTAGACAACTATGGACAAGGAGGAAGAGGCTGCTTTCAGATTAAAACACCATCACATTTATGCATACAGTCCCATGTTCTTCTTCCATCATTATAAGCTAGCAACATAACTGCTTTCTATTGAATTACTGCAGTGGTAAGTTTACTCCATGGAATGAGCATATGCGTGCTTAGAAATTGTATTGTCTTTTTCCAGAGAATATTGGTAAGATCAGCTGTGCCTATTTCATTAAAACTACAGTGGATATAAAATTAGTGTAAAACAATTTATTTCTGCAACACCTTTGTGCCTGCTTTTATGCTCCAGTTGTCTTTCAGATTACCCTGAAGACTGATAGAAAAATGTCTGTGAAATATTAGACATTCCTCAAAGCAAACTATTCACATAAAAAGTTGAATAAATAATTATCAAAAGAGTAGATTTGTATGAATAGGAACACTGAAGAATGAAAGCAAAATGTGAATATATCTAATAAGGAAACTAGGAGGGAGAAAAACACATTGAGCAGGAGTTAGTTCACCGGAAATTGCTAAAAGAATCCCAGAAAACCCTATGAGACTTAAACTGTAAAAATAATATTGGAAGATTTTCAGTTCAGGACACATAGAGAATAATAGCTCCTAACTCTTAAATGTCTTTCAAGTAATATCCAAAACCAATTTAAAAAACTGTGTTGCATGCCACCTCTGGTTAAAATCAATTGTATTTTATGCAGGTGTGGATTAAGGACACTTTAGAGCTGAAGGTTTAAGATGCATTGCATATAAGAACACAATTTAACTAGAATTTTTGTATGCTCCTTTTTATAAAGTTAAAAATATTTTAGAAATTTATGAGAATTCCATATTCTTTACTTTTGATATATTTTACAGAAAGCAAATGCAGAAAGCAGAAGACTTGGGTGTGTCCATAGTAGTGCGCATTGCTGAGGACACATATTCCTTCAGTCTGCACTAAGTGGAGTTTCATAGAAGTTAACATTTTCTTCCTCATAAGTATTAGTTTCCAGTAGTGTCCTGGGAGGAGAAAAAAATACTTATTATAGAGCCAATATTATTTAAAATTATGAGATACCATGCCAAGAAGAAAGATCTATATTAATCTCTAAAAAGAACTTCAGATCATGACTAAACTTTTGATCTCATATGGCTGTATATCTTTAATCAAAATCTTCTTGAAAACATTTAAAATGATAGCTGAGTAATTTCAGTTTGGACCAGCTATTATTTCTTCAAGTTTGACACAGCCAAGTCCATAATGGGTGTTAGAAAACAGTGATGGGGAGGCAAACTCTTCTCCATGCCAATGTCACCACTTACCCATCAGTGACAATAAAAGTTATTTCCCATTGATTTACTAGCTTGCAGTTCTAAATTTTACATATTTAAAGAAAGGAAATAAAGTTCTTTGAAGTAATCTTAAAAAATGAAGGTACGTTTCTGGTCTATGATGCTCTTACATATCAGAAAGGGTAAAGGGTCCCATATAGTTCTGGTGATTTTCTTTCAAAGTTTCTAGCAATATACTTGTAGGGTTGTTCTTTTTTTTTTTTTTTTCTTTTCTAATGAAATTTAGACAACTTATCACTTTGAGATGTGCTAGGAGGAGAACACTCTTAAGCCTTTAAGTGGCCAAACAGTTTTGCATACTTCTGTGTGTTTCTATAATTATTTCTTTTATTACTTATTTATTTGCCTCACCTTTTCTTTATGTTGCATACGGGATTCGTTTAATTTCCTTTTTCATAAATCATAGGAAAGAAGCAACATTTTTATCTGTAGGGAAGACATCACAGTTCAAAACATATGGTAATAATTCAACAAAGCTGATGCTTTTTGGTATGTGGTCGCTTTGTAACTTGATTAATGATCTATTTCTTGGACTGAACTGCAACTGAAGAGCTAAGTAGGTCATTATCTGGAAGAGTGCAAGTCTTCTCAGACATGCAGGAAAATGCCCTATTTAGCTTAGTTTTTAGCTTAGTTTAAATCTACTAATTTAGACCCATTTTGTAGCTTACATACTAAACCAAAATGCTAAACAAAGTACATAAACTCCTCTTTCAGGAAGGTCTTGTGGGGTTTCAAAATATAAAGGAAAAAAAAAAAAGACATAAGGAAGTGTGTCTAGGCAGAGTGGGTTGAGCAGTTTTCGGCTATCTTGACTTCAGCATTTTTCCACAAGTCATCTGAAGCATTTTCCTGTACAGCACAGATCAATATAGTGAATTATATCAAGCGGGGAAGCAATTCTGTTCCAAGGGAGCAGTCACTTGTTGCGTATTTTATGATGCATTTTCTGGATATATTCAGCAAGCTCTGAGAATATATGTGCTAGATACTAAAGAAAGGAGACAGAAACACAGCTCCAGGACTCTGTGGAACAAATATTCAAAACTGATATGCTTGACAGCACAGAAGGCAACCTAGGTATGAAACCAACCCTAAATTTCTGCAAGTGACTATTTTGCTCTCCCCCTAGTTATGAGTTGTTTATTCCCACCCTTGCCTTCATATTGAAACATCAGCCTTCAAGAGATTGAAGTTCCTCTGAAGACAGTGACTCAGTAGTATCACGATTTTGCATTTAGTTTTTATTTAAGAAAATAAATGTTTTCAGGGAGTTGGTGAAGCATTACTAATCTGTTCTCAGGGAAGCTATGCAGTGACTGGGCTGGAAAACTCAAGTTTATTTTCTTGCCTTGTAGATCGTTCTTTCAATCAGCTAAATTTTTTTTCGTGAAGTTTTTTTGTACATTAATGCTTATAATTTACTTATTCTACCGAAAATTGAAAGGACTCAAGTCCTGTAGAACCTGATATCCATTACTAACAAGAGAAAAAAAAATAGTGGCTTGTCTTGGTTTATCAAGAATTGGTCAAATAATTAGTTGTTCATTCTGGGTAATTATCTCTCTGCTCAGATTGCTAGCCAAGCCAAAATCCATGACTGAACAGAGTTAAGGCCATTGCTTGCCACTCGCCAACCAATACTCTTTTTATGCATATGAGCCATTGACTTTACAACAGTACTTACTGTTTTTTTATTCTGTCATTTCCTTCATGGTGTTAGACTTAATTTGTTGCACTGATTATGTTCCCACATACCCTGTGATTCATCCTATTGCATTTCCTAAATCTTTATCATAGAATCTGTATTCTGAATCAATTGAAAGACTATTAGCAAAATATACTCAAGGTTAAAAGCAGGTTGTGTGCTGTCTAATGGCGGTCTTTAGCACTCGCAGTAGAATTGAGGAACAAAGGTTAAATAGACCTGTATTAATTATTAGACAATATTCCAAACATTTCTCTAGCAAAAAAAAAAAAAAAACACACAGCTGTTCTAGGAATCAAAAAGAAAAAAAAAAGTGGATCATTCAGGACTGTATCTAAATACACAATCTAATGTCTCTCTATATATTTATGTATACATACATGCACATACATGTAATATACATACAAAAATAATGAGTTCTGAAGCATAATTATAATTATTTATTTGTATTACATTAGTACCTCAGACCCCCTGTGTAATACTTATTCTGTATTTTACTAAGTTCTGTAAGAACAATTCAAAGCAGCAGTGACTGCCTAAGAGACCTTTTCAATCTTATCTTTTCATACAGTAGTTGACTGTCAATTATTCAGAACGTCATTTCAAAGGCACTTCGCTCTTCCATGATTTACATCCACAGTAGGAAAATGTAAACAGCATGACAAGATTTGTGAGGAAGAGGGCAGAATCAGAACTGGCAAATAATGTAGCTGTTCTAGTATATCATATACCATGCAAATATACCCATTCACAGACATTTTTTGACCTAGACCATTCTGTTAGTTGTGTTTTTTTTTTCCCCAAAAATGAATGCTCCCATTGAAAGAAAGAGAAAAGAAGACCATAGTATGGCCTTCTGTATGAAGAAAGAAAAAAAAAAAAAGTGCTAAGTTTCTAATTATTAGCAAAATTCAAGAGCTGACTGCAACTTCCATTTGGAACTTGAAATTTGACGTGAGCAGAAAATGACAATTTGTTGAATCTTAAAAGAAAATGAAATAACTATTTATAACTTAAAAACAATATTTAATACAGAATGGAAGCACTATCAGGTATATATTTAACAAGATACATGCCAGCACAACTCAATTATAGCATAACTACAATTAACAGATTAATCTCCTATACCACCTCAGTCACAAAAATATGATATGTTCACTGCTTGAACAGCATCGTGTGAGTAAGCTCTAATCAGGAAATTCCCATGAAAACTTTCTGCATTAAATCACCCCAAAAATGTTGAATATGTTTTGGAGAATTCAGTCTATTTCTATTGATTTAGATTTTCCTGAAATGGAGGAATAAGATTTTAAAGGTCAGTATAAATTAGGCTCAGGCATTCTGGAGAACAAGTTCAGTTTCTGAATGACTTACACAATATATTTTCTTAGTTGTTCTTCATTAGTTGTTATAGCTGAAGCTATTTTTCAAGATATCTTCAAGACTGAGTGACAATCAACAAGAGTACAGTGATATAACAAGTTGAAAAAATATACGCTTCTCAAAGGAGCTTGTAACTATCATGCCAAACAGAGGTGAAAAATGAACTAGCTACTTAAAAGTATCGATCAAGTCTTCCTGGAGAAGGTACACATTGCTACATATTTGTGGAATGGATAATTCCATTAAATATATATATATATATAAAACCAAATCCAGCATCAACTCTTTCTCTAGAGAAAGGGTTCATTAAAACAGACAAACAATCCATATTGCCTTAATGTTTTAACAAATGTCTTACATATCCTTTATACAAAAGATTTTCTGGGAACTAGCAAAATGGTACTATTTTGTGCATCCTTTTTCATCTAATATTTCTCTACGAGACATTTTGAAAAGAAGAATGAAACTATACTGAACTCTATTCCTTCACACAACTTCTACAGCAGACAGAAAAAAAAAAAAAAAAAAAAAAAAAAACACCTCTTGGCTGGTTGTAACAGAAGCTTCTGACGCATTTCAAAAATTAGCATAATCTCCACAGGATAAAATCATTACCCATTAAAACCAGTACAATCTCTTGATTGTGTCTATGTTGTAAAATTAATTGGGAACAAAATTAGTGAGGGTGCCAGATGATAAATTACTTAATATTTCTTTCTCAATAACTATGACAAACATTAAAAAAAGTGTCATGGTAGTGAAATAAGATAAAGTTGTGATACTTTCTGGAGCAAACAGCTCGACCATGGATAATCTTCTGAGAGAAGGGGGAATCCCATAGTCCTTCAATAACAGAAATATCAGTCTGTGGGACTGGCAGTGCCTTCTTTATTTTACTTGTCATCTTGCATTTAGCTTATGAAGATCAGAAGTAACAGCCTCAGAAGTAACAGCCTAAAAACCTGATCTCAACTCATAACTCACCAGTTAGCTTTTGGTACAGTCTACCCAGAAAATAATTGAATTAAGTGGATCAAAGCTTCATCGTATATGAAGTTCTATCTACCATATCAATGGCTGGACTCCAACACCAATAGACTTAAGCTGTCTAAAAAAGAAAAGATTTCACAGCAAATATTATTTGACTTAGGGTAAAGTCACTTGGATTCACCAACTATTGTGGGTCACATTGCCTTTGGATAAAGCTTTACCAAAATACCAACATGTATATTACTGGTAAAAATAATGAAAAACAATATAAAATTCACTCATTATAGGATTATCATATTTATATTTTTCAGTCTGATGAAAAGCATCATTAAAAAATCTAACTGTATATTTAATAGCCTTAAACAATATTAATATGCTGTTGAGCATTGATCTATACATAAAACTTTCACACAGCATTAACCTATAGCATTTATTTATTGGGTTCTGACTATCCAGAGGATGTCTCAGCAAAGCTGAACATGTCAAGAGAGACAGAGAGTACTGAGACTGTTTAGCCTGGAAAGAAATCTCAGGGAATCTTATTCAGATATATGAATACTGGTGGGGTGATGAATGTTCTAGAAGATGGAACCAGACGCTTCTCAGTGGTAATAATAACAGGAAAAGAAGAAATGAGCCCAAACTAAAATACAGGCATTCCTCTTTAAGCCTAAGGGAAAAAAAAAAAAAAGGCAAAAATAATAATGTGAGCGTGAAACAGATTGGCAAAGGGATGGTGGAGTCTCCATCCTTGGAGATACTCATAGTCTAACTGAACACACAACATTCTCAAGCAGGAGTTTGGACTGAATGAACTCCAGAGGTGCCTTCCAGCCTCACTATGCCTTTATGCCCATCCATCTATCACTGTTTCCAATTGCAAAGCAGAAATCTCGGAAGTAGACTACAACATGACGTCCCTGGGAGACAGAGGACCACTAGATGTAAAACTGGTTTGCTAACTACTTATGTATTTTTAGTTCCCTTTTTGTCAATGGTATCATTGTCCTCTGTTTTCTGCCTGAGTTTGCTCTTTGATGCATCCACCAGTCTTAGCAAAGGTTTCTTAATATGAAGTAAAGTTAAAGTATTCATTTAAAGTGCTTTATACTATAGCATCATAGCTATATCATGTTTAAATGAAAGTATACATATACATATATATATATATATAATGATCTAAGTGTATCAAATCTTTCCTTCAAATATGTAGACATATTCTCTTCAAATACCATTTCTTCCTCCTCTTTGAAAAACAGCTAGTCATTTTTCATTAAAGATAGTCTACAAAAGTCAGTTCTTTCAAAAAAAGTATACAAATTGGATAGCTGCTAATTCAGGGTAATTATATGCTTTCTTATCTACTGATTTGAGTAAATCAAGATAATAGGAATTTTTACATTGTGAGTGAAATACACTAAATTTCTACTCCACTTCTGCCACTTCATTTAATAATAATGAATTTAGATAACCAGAATAATTCAATTTTTAAAAATGTCATTCTATTAATTAAGAAACATCATCATTTTAATTGTTAAAATGAAGCAGCTACAACAAATTAATCAAATAAATCTTTCATCATTGCATAGTGGAGGTGCATATAATATTAAAAAAAAATAATTAAAAAAAAACGAGAGCAAGAAGTTTTGTTTCCACTAATAGCATTTATGGCTACAACATCTATAGACTGAGTATAAAGATAAATTCTAAGGCTTCTAGGAACAGTTACATCTGGATATATGTGTGTGTGTGCACATGTGTATGTATGTATATATGTGCATGTATTTCTGTATATATGCTGTGCCATGTGCTTTAGGTGACCCTGCCTGACGAGGGCAGGGTTGAACTAGATGATCCCTTCCAACCTCAACCATTCTGTGGTTCTGTGATATATTTGTGTGTATATGCATCAGGGAATTAGAGATTCATGTCATGCAGGGGAGTTTAGAAGATGGAAATTTAGGCTTGCTTTAAAACGAAATTGATTCATTCATTTATGAATAAATTCATTCATTAATCTCACACTTTGTGTTAATGGTTCTTGTATATTTTTAATCATTATCACTAGATATTCACTGCATATGAGCATCACTACACTGTCACTACCTACAAAATTGTAAGTCCCGAACACTTATATCTGAAATTAGTTATGAGATGCTATAACAGAGCTGATGCTGCACAGTTAGTGCTAATGACTATTGCCCTTGCTAGGCTAAATCTCCAAGGTCAAAGTGATCAGTCTTGACAGCTCTTTGACTAGGAAATTCAGAACTGAAGTGGCTTTTTTTTCTTTTTTTTGCATATTTCTCCTTGTTTGTGTCTGGTGTTTTCATGCTCCTTGCTCTATCCGCTTAAGAGGGGTGTTGCCAATACTGCTTGTCTTTCTTTTATTTTATCCAATCAGACATCTTGTGTTTTCAGCAGGATATCTTGTCTTTCTGCAGTCCCTTGCGTTTGTCCTGTGCTTTCTTTTTCAACTCACAAATTCTGTTGTTTGGAACTTTGTTTACATAATTGAATGTTACAGGATGCAGAACTTTCCTGCCAGATGGAACCCTTCGATTGTCTGTGTGCACAGAGCACAAAAAATAACAAGATGAAATTTTCTTTCTCTGCCTCTCTCTACAGAACAGATTGCACTTATAAGTTTGACTGCTGGAAATTAGATGGATTTTCTAACTTTAACCTTTTTTTGTGTGTGTGTGTGTGTTTCCTCGGGAGTGGAAAATAGTGAAATTAAAAGAAAAATTCAGAGAGTTACAGAGATTCCAGATCTTGTTTGCTTTGCTTTGCCATATTTTGGCATGTTTAAAGATACCTCAGTTATCTTTCTACATCCTTTTCATGCATCAAGGTACAAAATAAGAAAACCATGCTACTAAATTCCACATCACATCCTCTCCTTGCATTAACTGCAGATTTTTTTATTCTGTGAAGAGAAAGCAAACACAACTCTTCTTGTATGGTATTATGAGCCATTCAGTTTCAATAAATCATACACAAAATATATAGAGAATATGAGGTCCTGTGACATTAAGCTTTGTAATAAAGGATGGAACAGTACTGCAAAAGTCATAAGAATTGTGGTCCAGTCCTTGGTTTCTGCAAGCTGAAGCAAGGTATCTAAAAGCATGCGAATGTTAAAAGTGACTTATATATACTGCAGGCAACAGAAGTTCTCAGCCTGAAATTAGGTGGTCAAGTTACTCTTTGAAGGAAAGAAAGGAGAAAGGAAATTTCTCACCTGGGGTCAGTCAGCCAAAGAAGCAACTGGTGTCTCCCAGTAGCATTTTTGGACACCTCTACAATGTAGCAAGTAGCCCTGCATGAAACTTTTACTGTAGTTCTCACCAGAACCTGCTCAAACTTCCTAATAGTCCTTCCTGCTTACTAATGTTGATCAGAGCACACTATGATCAGGACAAGTTTCACGTGCTGAGTGGCTGTTAAAAATTTATGCATGCATAGTATTGGATAAAGTTACAAAACAAGGGGTAGGGAAAAATAGAAGAGGAGGAAGGTGTGATTCTCGTGACAGTGGCAATCATTTCCCATCAGAAAAATTCTTACTACAATAATATTAGAATCTACAGGTCCAGAGAAATAAGAATAATAGGATAATAAGAATAGCATGAGAGTAAAGGAAAAATACTGTCCAAAGAGGCTTGGAAAAGGCCACAGCAACTTATATGGAAGATGATAAAATTTCAAGAGAAAGGCAGGCTATGCAATTAAAAAAAAAAAAAAAAGAAAAAGAAAGAAAGCTTTTAGCAGTACAGAGGTTAAGTTACAGAGGTTAAGACACATGATACTTATTTTTACATAAGTTGAGGTTTCATGAATTGGAGTTCACGAACTCAGTTCGTGAACTGAGTTTTTCCTAAACCCTTTCCTGTCTGTTGGTTTAGAACAAAGATAAAGATGAAAGAATACAAATGAATACTTACGGAAATGGCCAGGGATGTTCAACTTTTTTGTGTTCTATCTGGAAAAAAAAAAAACGCATAAAATCCTAAATTTATATTGGGAACAGTTCGGCAGAGCTTTTCTATAACTCTGTGATATCTAAAATATTGAGATTAAGCGTATATTTATTCTTATACAACTCCAAAGGCAGTCCTGCCCTGCCCAAATAATTCCACAATTTCAAAAAATCTTGAGATCTTCAATCAGAGACATAGTTTGAAGAAAGAAAATAGAAGAAAAGGAAAATTAATTAAACAGAGATAGATAGATACTCCAGCTGTGTAATAAAATGCTTTTAGCTGATGTAAAAATGGCAACAAAGGAGAATAATTGCAGAAATATAATCAAGGATACTGAATATTTTTCCCCCTTGGAATCTAAGGATAAACACTTTCCTATAGGACATTTTTTATGTATTCTGTTAAACCTAAGCCTTTTCCTGAGCTTTTGACATGTTAAGTTTTGTGTTCTATTTACCTCAAGTAAACCTCTGAAAAAGCTAGCCCATGTATAAGCGACTGTTTATGGGTTGTGTTTGTCTCGACATCGTGGACACACCATTTACCTGGACAATGCCCTGGCATCTTATCTGTGGGAAGACTGTGATAGCAGCTATCTACTTGGCGTTGGAAGATCAGCTCGAGACCTGAACAATGACATCCATAGCAGCGCCCACCAGAGCAGTTTGCATGCGAATCGGGGGTGAAGAGGAATAGAAAAACACACAGTAGGTATGGCACAAACAACACGTACCAGAAAACTTTGAGAAAATGGGAGGATTCTTTGAGAAGGGGGACATAAAAGGAGCATGTATTCCACCCCCCAAGGTGGCGCAGAACATCACCTGCACGAGCGTGCACGGCCTTCGGGCAAGCCTGTACCTGCACCAAGGCGGAGCCAGCGACACTTAGCCAGGCTGGTGGTGGTGGTAACTATCATCTTGTTGCATCTCTCCTGCTTGCTTATCTTTCTTTCGTTTTTCTCTTCTTCTTCTCTCTGCCCTACTGCGGTTATGAGAATAAAGCTAACAAGGTTGTATGGTATTTGACCCCGTTGGAGTCTTAATCTTGCTCTTGGGATCGTATTTAAACCTCCCCCGACACTGGATCGGGACACCATGTTTCAGACAAATTCAGAACCTTTTGAATGCTGCAGTCAAAATTTATGTTGTCAGCTAAACAAAGTATCTGATTTTCCTTTATTTTTTTTTCTTATCGAGAGATGAGTAAAATGTTTATCACATTAATAAAACATGCCATGAACATACCTTTCACAATTCTTCTGAGAAGAGAAGAGACTTTCTTACACAGCTGTTGCACAACCAGGAAAGTATGCAAAATATTTCAGCACAGAGAAGCAGGAAATACACTGCTAGAGTCAATCCTGGACCTGTGTATGGAGACACAGTAATGGAAGACTGGACCTCTTCCAGTTCCAGACATGTATCTATAATGAATAGTCATGATTTCCTGAGCAATTTTGAGTATTTTTATTTTACTTTTTTTTTTTCATATTCCAACTCTCAATGGATGTGAAAGATCTGGTGCTAACACCCAGGTTGGACAGTGTGGTGTAGGACTTAGGATGAGTGTGAAAATTAGGAGATGAAAAGGCTACTAGAAAAGGATGCAGCAGATGATTAAGTTAATAAGGCCTTTAGCTAATTTTGGATGGAAAGTAAAAATCCATTTTGCTTGACCACAGAGTTTTCAGTATACGTGCTTCAGCTCCTCTGCTGACTCAAATCTTGCTTAGATTATCAGATGCCAGAAATGGATTAGCTAAGAAAAAAAAAAGCTAAATAAATCAATGATATTAAAATTTTAAAAATAAATATATATAGGCTGCAAACATTCTTACACTCATTTGAAACAATTTCTGCTATAACACTACTCTGTAACTATTACCACAGTATCCCAAAAACTAAATTTATTTTGCTATTATGGATCCATTGCAAAGCAGTCAAAAAATTAAGGGGTATGGAAAAAACTATTTGTATGTCAGCAGATTTAGAAGTAACAAAATTGCCAGTAGCTATAAATCGTTATTATGTTTAGATACAGGATGATTTTTTTTTTCTGGTTAGATTGTGAGTGTCATTCTCTCAGAAGAAAAGAAGGAATAAAAAATATTTCATGCCAGCTATGGCTTCTGTTAATAGATGATGTGCTGTTTCTGCATATAAAATCACAAAAAAAAAGTATTGAATTGTTTATAAACAGCTTTAGCCTGCTTATGACCTGAAGGCATAAACATTTTAAGGTTTAAATTATGAAGACAAAATTGGATGGGTTCAGCTATGCACTGCTGCACTCAACATCCTCTTTTTAAAATCAGCACAAATGTACTGATTTACCTCTCAAATATGACCTCTTCTCTTTTGAGAAAGGGAGACACAAGGTATAAAACCTAAAGAGAAGAAGCATAATTTTCTGATAAAATAATCTTCTGATAACATTTAGAAATGTGCTGTAGTTCTGTGTCTCTGATACAAAGTCAAGTTGCTTAATCTCCTTGGTTGAGATTCATTTTCATTTTGCCACAGATTTATGTACCCCCTGAGACAGAGCTTGAATATTTTAGTGATGCACAGACCTGAGTGAATTTACTCTGCTATTTAGTTTACTGTCTGAAAATGTGGCATAGAAACTTCTCTACCTGAAAGAGGTAAATGTATTTTAAATGTATTTATTCTGGAATCTTTAACACACTGCATATATGGGGGCCATATTCATTTCTATAGAACTACTCCAAACCTTACACAAAGCCATGTGAGCAATTTCATACAGGTCATCCCTTTTTTTTTTTTTTTTTTCAATTGAAATAGAATGGTTGGAAAAGACCTTCAAGATTATTGACTCAGACATAAGTCCTTCAATACCATGCCTGTTAAACCATGTCCCTAACGCATCATCTACACGTTTCTTGAACACTGCCAGGGATGGTGACTCCCTGGTCTGTTCCTGTTCTGATGCTTGAATACACTTTTTGCGTAGAAGTTTTTCCTAATATCTAACGTAATATTAGTAAGAGGTACCTCTTCATTAAAACTATTTTTCTTGAGCCTGAATCTCTCTAAGCTAAAAGTCTGAATATAAACATGCTTCTCTGAGCATTTTTGGGTACTTTTTTTTTTTTTTTGTATGTAAAATCACCTTCAGCATTGTGCTACTAACAAAATGCAACAGCTCTCATGCACACTTCAAATTCTATTCAGAAGAAGAGATACAATTCAGAATATATCCCTGTTCAAAACGAAGCATTGCTTGAACTATTGTGACTTGTGGAACTTTAAATATTCATTGTCTTCTGTGAGAACAATTCAAGGCCATCAGATAATGTGGCAGCTATTCATTCTGTGACAAAGCACACAGCTCTGTAGCAAAGAGATGGAAGATTTAATACACGAAACACTCCTGACATTCTTTAAAAGTACTAGCAGCTCACTGCTGATATTTTCCTAAATGCATGTGCTGTCTTTATACATTATTCATTCCCTTTTCCTTTAATTGAAATCAGTTTGGGGTGATCGAATTAAAAACCAAACCAAAACAAAAAAACAGAATTCCCTTGGTAGGTCTTATCTGAGCACTGAAAGACTTTGATTCAAACCTCATAACACATGATCTGATATTTTGATCTGCTATTATCAATAATTTTTATTATAAACTTATTAATAACCCATCTCAGTTCTAAGGAAAAAATATTTCCTTAGATATATAGTCTTAGTCTTATATTCTTTTATTGAATTTATAGAATTAGAGCAAAATCTAGTTTTGAAGGGATCTCTGGAAGTCAACTAATATCCGAAGCAGGCACAGTTTCAAATCTATATTAAGTTGTTCAGTGTCTTGTCAAATGACAGTTTGAAATCTCCAAGAAAAGTATCTCTGGGGAATCTGGTCCAGGTCTTAACTGCGCTTACCATGAAGATTTTTTTTATTATTATTATCTTATTGATTCATAATTTCTCTTTATGCAAGTTATGTCCACTGCCCTCTATTTCTTCCTCTGTACCTTTGAGAATGGCCTGTGTCTGTCTTTTCTATAGCTACATACTACATAAATCCAAACTACAGTTAGATTTTCTTCTCTTCTTGGGCTAAACAAACTATTTTATCTTCTTGTACTGTTGTAACCTGAACAAAATCAATTGAATTTATGCAAATGTTTTTGCTCACATTATACATTTGCTACACATTCTGTACACATGTATATATATATGATTAAAAAGTAGTAGCAAAAACATCATGCATTATGCATACACATGTTTTTATTGAACCATTACTGTGCAGAATGAATTTTCAGAGCACAAAAGAAGAATGGATCCATGACCAGCTTATTGACTCGAGAGCAAGAAGGTATTTGAGTACACTGGGTCTATCAGTAGGACACATTTGGAAAACACTGTCAGAATCTTAAAGAAAATGTTAAGCAACATCTGAGAAAACATAAGTAGCGCTATCAAGAAATTATATTCTGCTGGATGTTAAAGTAAGGGTAACATATGGTAATACTGCAAGAAAACTGTACATTGAAGGAAGAAGAATAAAACCTATCTGAGAAAATCTCTCTGAATCTGAAGTAGCTTCCATGAAGGCTTGCGCCATAATTTTTCCAGGGTGTAAGGTAAGTCTGTCTAGGCTATATAGTTCTTCCTGCCTTTTTAAGGAGCATTTACCTTTTTCAAGTCATTGAAAACCTCTCTTGCTTGCCATGATTTTTCAAAGAACATTGCTTCTCATGCATCTTGTAAGCCATATTTTCAAGGTCATACAGATTCTTATTATTATTTAATTGCAAATTATATAGATTCAAGTATATCAGTTTTCCAGTCTTAGTCTCCTTTGAGCCTTTTCAGCCATTCTCCATATTTCAGAGAGATGGCAGAGGCAGTGTCTCGTATTGCGCTCCATATGAAGCTCTCTGGAGACACATAGAGGTGTTGCATAGTATCATCATATGCCACATGCATTTACCTTTCTGTTTTCTTAACTTAAAGTTGCCAGATCCTCTGTAATGAGGTGAACTCAATAAAGGCCTATTTCCTAGTGATTTACTTTAGTATAAGCCCTAACTGGTGGTACACTCTGTGTAGCGTCATGCCTTCCTGTCAAGGTTTGAAATGGCATTACAACCCTTTGTTTCCAGTGGTTTCCCTTAGACCTGACAGAACTGACAGGTCTAAACTAGAGAGTTTCGTCTGTGACCCCAGAAGTATTCCAAATCCTCAAAAGTGGGAATTTGTTCACAAAATATTAAATGAAAAATCAACTGGGAGGTAAAAAAAATTCTAATGATTTCCTCTTCTTTATCTACAGTTGAGATCTGTAAGTTCCATAGGTATGGAAAAAAGGAATCATGCATAGCTTATCAGATATAGAAGTGTGAGGATGATATATAGCATAGTCTGCTATTCATATATCACAGATTTTTTAGTTTGATTTTGTCCAACTTTTATATGGGAATAATGATGCAGTATGAAGCTACTATACAAAATAAAGTGTTCTCATTCCTACAGAAGTTCCCTCATGGTACCTTTTCTAGAAAAGAGGAGCTAAGGCAACAACGTAAACCTCCATGTTTAACATCCCCATATTTATTAGGATGGCATGACATACATAAACTTTTCAGACGTGGCTAATTTGTCTTTATGACATTCAGTTCATAGGCAAACATATGATATTATTGCCATCGTTCTCTACTATTGTGTCTTCAAACACTTACCAAAATTTCACTTTATCTTTGCTACAGTCTGAGGTCTAGTTGCAATGAGGTCTAGCTGTAAAAAATGTTTATTGCATATATATCTTTTGTATATCCAAATGAAAATGGGAATTCATCATGGGAGAAGATATAATTAGCTGTTCTTGAATATTTTTTTGCCTGAAAGGAAGCTCAAGGAAACTCATTGAGTTGTTGCTTACCAGAGGACTTATAAAATTCAAAAGAAGACTTCATTTTTTTTCAGTTATTCGGTTATTATATGACTAAGAAGGGAAGAAATCAGTAAAAAAAAAAAAAAAAAAAAAAAAAAAAGCACATCTGCAGTTCACAGAAATAGAAGAGAGGATAAAGAACTTTGCAAAAATTGAACATTACTGAATTCTACCTAAAATTAGAAATAAGGAATAGCAAAAATATGACAAACTAAAAAAAAAAAAATCCTTGAAATAAGTCTGAAAAGATTTGTTTAATTAAGTAGCAGATATAGGTTAACAGAATATAGGTGACCCAATTTTTACTAATTTTAGGCTTGACTAAAATACAGTCATACACTACACATTGCAGCTTAATCTATATTTAGATAACAGAGAAAATAGTCTGAAGGAAAAGGAAAAAGAGAAGGGCAATTAATGCACCAAAATTAAGAGCCAGACCTTGAGAAAAGATTTAAATGCATCTAAAGGTTGGCTAAGAAATGGAAGAGAGATATGTGATTTTCTATGAGATAAATAAATGAATTATTTTGCACAATTAGTATTAATAAATTTTGTATTATAAAATAAATTGTGCTGCGGTAAAAGTTTAGGTATATCTTGAACTGACAATTCAGAGAAGGTTTGTTCTGAAAGTTAAGCGGAAAAAAATTTAAGCTGAGCTAAGAATGATCTTCATATGCACGAGGAAAAGAAAACATAATGAGCATATTTTAACTGAAACGTTTAACCATGAGATCCAAAGAAAGACCTATATCCGCTCTACTTTTTTCTTTTTATTTTGTCTTAAAAAGTTCCTGAAAAACTTGCACAATCAAGAAATAATAATCATCTGCTTTAATAATGATTAATGGATGTCATATACAAAGTTCACACTAACAAATGAATTCGGTGTCCTCAACAATAAAATAATCTTGTAAAAAGCATCTTATGTTCAAATCTCCTCCATTTGAGAAAGAATTTGAGATCATAAGATTAAAATTCAAATAGGAAACATATTGAAATTCTGATAGGACCCAGTAAATGATGTTCTGTTTCTCTCTGATTTACTTACAAGAGAGCCAAGTTTTTCAGCAGAGCTGATAATCTGTTCCACGGTTTTTAATGAAAATGAAATACTATCAATTTTTACATTTTTGTTTCAAGTCAATTTAAGTCTTAGAATAAATCCAAGTCAATTTATTTTTTTTCTACTTCCAATCGCCTCTTACCAATTTAAATAAATTCTCTTTTGAAAAATCTTTTTCATGGAAATAAATATAAAATAGTTTGAACTTCTGGCTGCCAGCAGACTTTGACAGTGGAAAACATATTTACTGAATTCCACCTATGTGCCTGAAGCCTTCTGAGTGAGAACATAATACAGGAACTCCTCCTGATTTGGGATGTTTAGATATACTCTTTCTTTCACTTGTCCAAAGGGCTGAATTTGCATTTCAGAAAGTAGAATTTCCTTGCTTATTCCAGCTCCTGGCAGAGACAGCTATTTATCAGTTTGAATTCATAAAAATGACCAAAACAAACAAACAAACAAACAAACAAACAAAAACACTCAAAAAAGCAAGAGAAAAAATGCCACTTCATCACCTCCCATTCCATTCAGCAAATGAGGCAAGGATCATCCCTGTCAGGTGACAGATTTCTGCAGATGTCTTTATTGCTAAGGTATATTCTATTATAAATAAGTTTCCTCCGACAGCAAATAGTGAATTTGGTTACTGGATGCTAGAGTCTTGTTTGATTCCATCAGTTTCCCACAAGAAAAAGACAAAAAGATAAAAGACAAAAAGAAGTGGCTAAGGCTGTGTGCTCAGAACGAAGCCAGCATCTTCTTCAGGATGCACACACAGAGTTCAAAGTCTCACACCAAGGTTAAGAATTGATTTCCAAACTACCATGATCCCTAGCAGTTGTTCCACGTTGGCAATACTGGTTAAGGAGAACAGATGTTAGGAACAGAATAATCTGACCAAAAAAAAAAAAAAAAAAAAAGAAAAGAAAAATCCAGGAAAAGTGGGCCACAGAGATGCATTTTTAAAACTATCTTGTCAACTCACATGTCAGTTCTGTGCTGACTTTCTAAAAGAAGCTCTTCCAAACACTACTGCTTTTAAGCCAGCTGCTAACTTTTTTTTTCTTTGCGAACATGAAATATGCTAAGAGTTTCAGTGTGGTGCTGTTTCAGTGGGGATGCAGGAGGATGAGACAACAGCCTCTTGAGGGACACTGCTCGCTAGGAACTCTGCATTCAAGATCTTGCATCAAGTATAAAATAATGCAAAAATAAAGTAAGGAATGGATATTTTGTGATGTTGAAGATCATTGGGCCAGAATCATCTTTTTATCACAGCGTGTTGTGAATCCTTTAATTTATAAGTCATTTGTGTCATTTCAGCTTGTTTCCTAAGGCTATATTATGTGTCTGTTTAGTCCACTTTTCTTCTTTCATAATTGTACTTGAATCAATTTGATGATTTCAAGAAAAAATATTATTTGACAGTTACATTCTTTAAAGATGCTTATTTCTATGAGTTTTGAAAAAGTCAATGTCTTTCTCTCTTGTCTTTCTGTAGAACAGAAAGCTACATAGAAAAATTAAATATTATGGAATTTCAAATGTTGGTAAATAATTTGGGAAGAAGGTATGCTAATTAGAAGAAAAATGAAAAATCTGTGATGACCTTCTACAACTAAAGACAGAGACTTGGGCTTCACAGAGCTGAGAAGATGATAGAAAAATGCCTTGAGTACGATATTTTAAATAATAAATTCTGAAATCTTATCTTTTCAAACAGTTTTGTCTTTGTCCATGTGCTTACCTTACTTTCTTTTTTTTTAGAATTCCAAAACACCTCTCAATCTTTTGTCATCACTTACTTACCTTTGCAGACCAAAGAGGAAAAAGATATTTCTGTTTGTAACAGTATTTGCCTTTTTTAATATTATGATGATAGTTTTTTTTTTTTTGAACTTAGAGTTCCAGAAAATCATTTTTATTTCCTCAAATTCCATCATGAAATTAACAATTAATATACTTTCACAAACTTTGTTCCTGCTTATGTATTTATGACACACTCAGGATACAGTCTTTCCACTGAGCGCAAAACAAAAGTGATCACAGCTCCGTGGACAACGAAAACTAAATGAAGGGTAAAGCAGTAGCATCCCTAATCAGTCTGGATTGCAGGTGTCGGTGCAAAATGTGTTGCTGCCACTTTCACATAATTGGCTAATCAAAAGAAGAATAATATGAAAACGCATCCCTCACTCCATCCGAGTAGGTCTTCAGTAATGAAACGCTTAAAGAATTCTGAGCTTCTGAATACGGTTACCGACTCAGTGACATCCATGCTTCTTTATATGCCTAAAGAAAGAACTTTTCCTTTGTGTAGTTTAATATTTTTTTGCAGTTATAATTTTAAAAGCCTGAACTAGAATTAAACTGCAATGAAAACTTTAATAATTCTACTTGAATCCTGAAACTGAAGTATTTTACTACATAAAAGGATAATAGACTTTATCTTATATCTTTTTTATCTTTTAAATGTAGGTATTGCTTGAATTTATTCTCTACCAATTTGCTGCTTAAATGCGTTTCATACAAATGCATTTTATTGCTAAAAACTGTGCTATTTAACCAGATATTCATCTAAAGCAATATTTTAAAAGCAGAATATAGCCTTAAATTCAGCATCATGATATATTGCATATGAAGGTTTGAAAGCCTGTTGGTCTTCAATTACAGAATAATTTACTCCCATTAGAGATTTCCTCTTTGACCAGTCAGCTGGTTGGCTCATGTCTTAAAGAAAACAGTTCATATCTAATAATAAAAAAAAGACCAACCAACCAACCAACCAAAACTCTGTAAAAAACTCTGTTCTCATATGAAGTTTTAATAATTTTTAAATCCTTCTAACTACTTAGCCTCAGCAGTGCCTTCTGGCAAAAGATGCTACTAATTAATTATATGTTTAGAAAAAAAGACCCACTTCTTTTATCTACTTCTCAGCAGGGCTGTCCTCAAGTAAATTGCACTGCAGGAATCAAAATCTGAGTCTCTTTTCTCTTGTAACTCCTTCATATTGCATATTGCATTCTCTCTAAACACAAAGGATATAATTCAATGGGAAAGTAACATCAATCCAGCAATGGGAGTAATTACACAAATTAGTGACCCAGAGAGAAATGGGGATAAAGAGAAAAGCAGTCTTTTGCGGGGAGAAAAACAAATTCAGCAGCAGCATTTATTATCTCTATCTAAATGCAGACAGGAATCCTTAGGGAATGTCACATTACCTACTAACTAGAATGCCTTTTGATTACAGTTCCATTTTCTTAAATATTTCCTTCGGCTAAACAACACTGTCTTAACCTTGTGTGAAAGTGTCACTGCTCACCTCATTTTACCTACTTAGTAAAAACATTAGGCATCCTGATATCTTCCTTGTCATCTTTCCTTCAATGTAAAAGAGTTCTAGCAGAAATTACCCTCTGCCTATATATAAATAAGCATATATATAAAATATGTATATATATATATATATTTATATAAATGTGTGTGTCATATACACACTGCAGCTACTGGGTTATAATAACTGCAAAAAAAAACAATATCAAATTAAGCTCTACATCTTTTCAGGTAAAACAAAAATTGAGTCACACTTGCACAGTCATCTTCCCAATTAATTTTCATATTGAACGTTTGTATAGTAAGACCACAAGATATATGGAAATTAAATTTCCTGTTTAACTGGTCCAAAAATAAATTTGAGTTAATAATCTATTTAAAAAATCCAATGTGTTGGGAAACACATGAATCCTTTCGATATCTCAAAAGGTGAGGAGAAAGGGAATATGAGATTTGAAGTAGGCTAAAACAACCTGCCATCCCATCAAAGCATAACTGCTTATATTACATTTTTGTCTTTTTTTTTTTTCCCAAGTCCAGGAGTATTTAATTAACATCCCATGTAAATGACTGTCATTGCATGGCTTGCAGTCATAGCATCACTGCTTAAATCAATGACAAACTGTCAGTGAATTTGTAAGAGGTTTTCACCTAGTTCTCTAGGAATTATTCTGATTTTTTTTTTCAAATCCATATTATTGTGTATGTTCTTGACCTTAAAGAATAACCTATAGTATTCATTAGATATGACAGGAAATAAATCTAGAAGGGCAGGAAGGGCAGGAAGGACAACATGTTGACTAAAATGATTTACTGTTATTATATGAAGAGCTTCTGAATGAAAAAAATCATCTTTTTTTTTTTTTTTTTTTGCTGTGAGCAGAGCAGTTAATACATCTATATGTGAACTTCAGTTCCCCATTGCACTAAATTTGTCTCACCTTTCATCTAACGCCTACCTCACCCCACCTATCTTGAATGCCTTACAGCTGCCTGGGATACACAGGTTTCCTCTAACCTCTCAATACCTTAAATTCTAACCAAAGTTTCTGAAGTTCTTTTACAATACTTTTACTTATCTACTCTAATATTTTTTTTATTTTTCTTTATCTTGTTTTGTGTCTCCCACTTTTCTGTCCCATAATTGTAGCTTCACAGGGACCACATAGCTCATCTTGGATCGTCTCTAGAAAATGAAAAGTTGAAGATGGAGCCTAATACTTCAAATTTCAAGAACATATACTTGAACTATATTGTGATGGAATAAGTTGGAAGAATTCAATAATAAATTCACATGGAGTATACTTTTATGCATCTTGAGTAAATGCCCTCAATTCAAGGTTGTTTTGTAGACAATTGAAAAATCGCTGTGTTGTGTCCTTGCCAAAGTGTGTAGGCAGACTTAAAATACATTGTGGAAAGGTGACTCATTCTACTGTTTGTAGAAACAAGTAGAGACAATAGATACAGACTGTGGTGCAACATGGGTTTATTACTATTTCTTCTAGATGATGCTTTAGAAAGCTAGCTATCACTGACATGGCCTTGTCTGAAATAAAGCAAAACAATACAAAAAAATCCACAGGTATGTCTCAGTGAGAGTGTATCAATCAGAAATCATGATAGGTTGATAGGTTTGACATTTAAAATGTGAGTGATGGGACAGTCACAACAGATACATCTCAAAGCTACATCAGTGGATTTACACATTTGCAAGAAGTTTGAATTATGTCTTCATGAGCAGGTGTTGTTTTCAATATGAAAGTCTTCCAAAGCTATCATTCACAAGGCAAAAAATGATATCATTTCATAGCTGACAGGTTTCATATCAAGTTCTTGAAAACAGCCAAAGATCTGATAAAACATCATATAAGAGATCATAGCTAGGTAGGTTCATTTCCAGATGTTTACCATGGTAAACTGTGAAGATGATTGTTTTATCAAAGGGAAAAGTATAGGAAAAGTGGGGGGTTATTTTTACCAGCAACAGACATTAAGAACACAATTCATTAAAGGAAAAAGGTAAATGAAATACTCAACAAGATATCACTGACTTATAATAGAATATATATATTTTTTAATTTATCATTGAGGATATGAACATTCATGTTCTTATAAGAACTAATGAAATAAAAATGATCTTTCTCATAAGGTTGGTAAGTGTTAAGTAAGGATGTAAGTACAATGAATTGATCCAACTGCTAGCTTGTTATATAAGTGCTCATCAAAACAAACAGATAAGAAACTAAGGACTCAACAACTGCATTAACTGCAATGTTAAATATTGTTATTACATGAGCACCAAGCTGAATGAAAAAATATACATATATATTTTGTGAGCTGAAAGCAGAAGAGGCCTAGATCTTATTTTAATTTGCAATCTCTTCCAAGCTACAACTAAGAAGTGAAATAAACAGACTGAAAAGCTAGCTGAATTAATGGTCTTGTTAAGGAGGATATGACAAATAAGAAGAAAACATAGAACCATACGGAATGGAGGAAAATATTTTAAACGAATGTAGAGAAAATATTATATATATTAGACAGAGCAAAAGGTATTAAAATGAACAAGGTAAGGCTGGTAACAGGAATGGCAAAATAGCAATAGAGGTTATATGGATGTTACCATACTAAAAGGGCATTAAAACTGACAATGTAATTTAGTCATGGAAGAAGTTATCAGATAATCTTTTTGAAAGAAGTGGCACATGAAATTACAGGTTAGTAACCATTAATTTTAAGTGTATCAAACTGAAAATGGCACCATTACAGGAGAATATAATGGGAGAATATTTCAAAATGTGATGTTTAAGAACTCACATAGATCTTGAAAAAGTCAGAGGCAGAGGAAGGGTGTGTGCATATGGAAGAAGGCATGTAAGTATAGTTAGTCTAACTAAAATATTAGGCAATATAAAACTAATTTTGAAAGAAAGAGTGGCATAGACAGAGCTGAGTGGGAAAAAGGGAGATAAAATTCTACGTTTAATAAAGGAAGGTTTAATAAAGGAAGATCATGATAGATCTGAAAAGTTAATTTATTTTCTAGACAGGAATGAAGTAATATTAGTCAAACATTTAACATGATTCCTCATGGGAAATTATAAGTGAAGGTTGAGAATACAGGAATTCTCTCAGGAGCATAAAATGGATAAGAAGCTATCTAAAATAAGGAATTAAAACAACTAAGACTTGTGTTGAAGAGGAAATATCTGATTAGAAGAAAATCTTTGCTGGAAGTTTCCAAGTAAATTTTGGAACACATTCTACTTATCGTATCTTGATGACACAAATCTAGGAAACTGTCAAACAGATGAAGACTAGAATGCTATTCAGAATGATGACCATAAAGACTGAAAACATAGACTGTGATTTAAATCCATATAGCACAATCTGAAATCACGCAGTTGTGGACTAATCACAACATTACTTGGACATTGTTGCAACAGACTAATCTTTTTTAGTCTGGGATTTCTCATTCTGATCTACAGTGAAATATGGAAAACCATAGAGTTATATTTCAACATTTAATCAGAATGATATTTTTCTCCCCATATCTAAGGCTGACTGGTGCTCTGAAGAGCTTGAGTTCCTATATTTGATTTGTACACACTTGCCTACATCAAGGTTTCATGTATATGCATCAATTTTTAAAACATCATTAACTCATTAACTCAAATGAGACTGGTTTATGTCCCCCTGCTACTGGGGATGCTGCACTTGCAACAAAATTCTCAGGCTTGCAAAGTGAAGACAAAACTACATGTGAAGGCAGTGACTGTTCAGCACAGCTCCCTGGCAGGCAGCATTGCCGCAAATGCACTTTGCTCTTGCCCTACTCCAAAGGTCCAATTGGCAGCTCTGAAGCCTCCTAAGGGGGCCTTCTTATTTACCAGACACTTTATTTAGCAGATCTTTCTCCTCCTCTCGATATTATTTTGTGCATATACTGACATTGAGTATCAGTAATGAAGACAATGAAGAAAAGAGACAGATCAATTTCATATTAGATAAGTGTCTCTACTAGAGGCAATAGGTCAAGGTTTATGAACTGTATCAGTAAGATGTTTTGATTGGTCATGTCAGTCAAGCAGAGGTTATGGGCATAGCAGCTTTGCACATTTATGGCACAGCAATGATATTGCAGATGGTGATTTTGCAGATGCTTTACAAAATCACCTCCAGTTGTCTCGTGTTAACAGACTGTGAGTACCCTTCTAATTTTACAAAACCAGATTTTTATAAGGATATGTTTATTTTTTTCCTTTAAGATTATATAATTATACATTATAGAGGAAAAATATAATGATGTTTTCTATAATCTACATTTTTTTTGTTATTTTAAAGTCAAATCTGTCCATTAGAGTCAGAATATGATTTATCATGACTTTCAAGAAGCATCCTCCAGCTGTGTGGCATTTTCTTCTGGAGCAAGGGAATACATTTCTGCTTTGCAAATTCATGAAATCATGGAACTTTAAAATTGTGCTCCAACCTTATTCTAAAAGATTATGAGATAAAAATATGATTAATTTACTTGATTAAAAAAATCTAATCCATCCAGAGCAATTAAGTTCAAAGACATTACTGATGCGGACAGTATACAGGTCAAACCCTTGGTCTGACTCATTCCTATGTTTTCCAAGTACTAATGATGATTTCTACTGAATTTAGACACATTTCTCTTTCTCAGCAAAAAAACTTCAACTATGTTTAAATGAAAGCGTGGCATATCTTTGATACCACTGATGCCAGTGAGCAGAGAGATGTGTCTCTGCCCAGAAAAAGCTATAAGGCCCTTGAATGAAAATTCATCAGTTTGGAATACATGGGCTGCCACATTATCAGTTCAATTGAAGATAGGAAGATGAAATAACAGTTTTGGTCAATCTCACCATACTTTTTTTCTGTTTGTTTTAAATTTCAAATTTAAACTATTTTTTTACCAAGTAATAGTCTTCAGTGAAGTTATCTCCTAAAATTTCCCATTCATTCAAATAAGAATCTAGTTTAAAAAAAAAATGCAGACTTTTTCTTGTTTCTGTAGAGATCATTCATATTTTCCTCCATTCCCATGTTGGCCTTGTGAAAAATTGATTAAAAGAATAAATAAATAAACCAGATTTAGCAACTCACTAAAATTCGGAAGTAGTTTTGATATCTGAAATAAAACAGATCTCACTCAGTATAATTTTTGTCCACCTAGAGCTCTTCTATTTTATCAGTATTGAAGAAATAATTTTATGTATAATTGTATCTTTTCATCAGCAAGTATTTTATGTCTTTTAAAAACCTGTCAATAGTTACTAATGTTATTTGAGTATTGTAAATATTTTCTATTTCATCATTCCATATTATGAGATAATGAGCATTCAGCATGAGCATTCAGCATGGCTAACTCTTTTTACCAATGCATTTTTTGTTTGTTTGTCTTTCAAATGTAAAAATAAATCTTTATTTAAGCAGCAAAATAATTTGTCTCTAGCACGTAAATGACATATTTTTTGATGACTGATTACTTCATGGATTTCTATCGGTAGAGTGCACATAAATACCTATTGTTCAGAGGAAAATTTCTTCCTAAGAAAACTGCATATTCTGAATTACTGAAAAAACTGCTTTAAAAAGAGTCCATTGAAGTTTCTTAGCATGCAATTTTGCAGCGTACTAGTTACCAGATTTTTTCAGTAATGAAGATGCATAAGTGTGAGTGCATAGAGAAAACAGAGTAAGCTAAAGTTACATTATTGCATCACTGTCATCAACAACATGCTAGATATGCATTAACCTGGCAGCAGAACACCTGACCTTCTCTTATAGTTGTGAAAAGTATATATTGTCCTATATAACTAATTACATCTCCCTCCTTTTTTTTTTCATCCCCACTGCAAAGAGGCCAATGGTATCCTGTTTTTCCAGTATTATCAACTTCTTTTTTGTCAAAGATATATTGCATATAAATTCTATTGTCAAATGGCACAGGAATTAATAAAAAATTAGTTGCAGAGATACCATATCCAAAAGCTTTGTTAAAAAGGTGGGGGGGAAAGATACCTTTTGTGATGCAGCTTATAAATTAAAAGGAGACTCTAATAAACAAAGGGTTCCAGTCTGCATTAGTTATTCTGGCAGGTATAAAATTTGGGATCACGGTATATGCAAAATATTTCCCCCACAATCTGCTATCTATCAGCAGAGATACAAGAGAGGCTAAAGCGAGGATCAAAATGTATTTAATAGTAAGGTTTTCTTTCTGAAACTCTGAGTCTTTTTAATACAAACTCTTTAAACTGCTTTTTTCAAGGGATGTAAAAGCTGTCCATTTAAAAAAATATGAAACTTAAAATTGTTATTAAAGCTCTCATCTGAATCTATCTATCCATTATATCTATCTATGCAATGCTAAGACAAATCTTATTTTTTTTTCCTACACTCATGTGATGTTTCCAGCTTTTTCAGCTTGCACAGGTCACCTTGAAGAGACTTCTCAAACAGTTTTTTATTTTTTTCTGGCAGACATAAATAAATTATTCCCCTTTTCTACTGAAACAATTTTTAGTATCAGGGAGGAAGCCTGTACATGAATGGGAGATGATTCTTTTGTCTTTCATTAATGTTAGTACTAGAACAGGTAGTCAATATATCTGATTACTTGTTTTAAAATATTTGTTCTGGCCACTTGAATAGCAGTCATCCTCACTCTTAATATTACCACTGTTTCTGTGATATTTCAGTGCAGTACTGTGATGAACCTTGAATCCCAGTGTGAGAAACTCCCCAGTGTATATTATTTCTCATTTTCTTTGAATGAGAAAATTTACTTGTTCAAATCTAGGATTCAAATGATATTATTAACACAATGAATGACCAGACTTATGGACTTTGAGGATCATATTAAATACAGATTGATGGCATAATTATTAAGGCAATTGACTCATTTTTTTCATTTTTTGCATAAAAATGTACCAATTTTTTATTAAAAGAATTAAATTGCACCCCAATTTTTGTTGTTTAGACAATTAGCAATGAGCATAGGGATTAGAGAGATTAATTTGTTAGATAATAGTACAGCAATTAAAGTTAGGATAGAAAATATGCTGAATGTCAAAGAAAAGCACTTTCAAGAAAAAAATGAGTAAGTAAAGTTCATTCAACTCTAAACAAGTTCTAATTAGCCATGACAGCTCTAGAGCCCTTAAGTGTTTGTCTGAGATGATCATAGAATCATAGAATGCTTAGGGTTGGAAGGGACCTCTAGAGATCATCTAGTCCAACCCCCCTGTACACGCAGGGTCACCTAAAGCACGTGGCCCAGGACTGTGTCCAAGCGGGTTTGGAAGATCTCCAGAGAAGGAGACTCCACAAACTCTCTGGGCAAAGATTTTGGCCTGCATTTTCTGATGCAAGACCGCTGAATGCTAGACCAAAATCACTGTGGTGGAGCTGAACATCTAACAGATTCAGGACTTGACGAATGTCCACATCCTGATTTAATATGAGGTAGGATTCAAAAACAATTCTCATTCCTTCCTGCACATTTTTCCTCTCATTATAGGACGTGCAATAGGCTAATCCAGTGCCATACAGATACATGCTATATACAGACCATTGCAACCCTACAGCTACACGACATCTCTCCTCTTTGCAAGGACAACAATAGGAGCCCCTCAGCATTCCCCTCTGGTGGGAGTTTATAAACCACCCCTTTATAGTAGATCTTTCTGCTGTTCACACAATGTCCTTTCTAGAGAAGACAAAACTCAGCCAGAAGACTGTGACCCTGAGTACTTCAACAATCCCTCCAATCTTCTCTCTAGTTAAGTTCAGGACCTCCTAGGGAAAAGATTAAAATCACCCAAAGGCTGCTGAAGGACACTTCTGACTTGTTTTTTGAACAGTCTCTCCGATTCTCTCTGCAAGCACAGGCACGTCTCAGTAGCCCAGACGTCCTTCAGGCTTCCTTTGTTGTCGATTTACACTGCAGTCAGAAAGGGTTAGACATATCAGCACAGTACGCTGTAAGGACAGGATTTCAGAACCTGAAACCCAAAGGACAAATCTGTAATGGATGAGTCTAAAGCCATCTTCTTTCATGACACCATACCTATTTAAAAAATTATTCTTAGTATATATTTCTACCTTTACCTCAGAATGTCATGTTCTAGAAAGTGCGCTTCTCCTTTGAGCCATATTTCACTCTTTTGTGCCTGCTGTGAAGGTCTATTTAATCTTAGCATCTTTACATATATTTTTTTCTTCTGCTCCTCCACTCAGTGTGACAACTTCTTCATATCTCTCACAGCTGAATCAATCCATAGTTGATACCTTTTCACATATTTAGTATGTAAAAAGTACCATAGCCTTTATCTAGTCTTTAAATTTCCCCAAATCGTTTTAATGTTAGTGCCATAATTCATTGCCCTAGTTAGCAACAGAAAATACTTCAAAGAATTTAGAGGTAATTACTAGACTTATTTTGTTTCTCTGTAGCATAAGGACATTTAACAATATGAATAACTAATTTTCTAATCAATTGTCCTTAATCAAATGCTATGGTACTTCTTTGTCATTGCTTTTATAAGGATATTGATTGTTTTGGTTGAATTTTTGTTAAGGTTTATTTACCGCTGTTTTATACATTTTTTTTTCAAAATAAATACTTCTTTTATGACTTTTTGTCTTTTGACAAAGTCTTATGACTTTTATGACTTTATGACTTTTATGTTCTATGTTTGTTTAATAGAAAATGGAAAATATTGTTGTTGCATCTGTATATTGTCAAGCATTGGAACAGACTGCCCAGGGAAATGGTGGAGTCGTCATTCTTGGCAGTGTTCAAGAAACATGTAGATGAGATACGGTTTAGCAGGCATGACATTGAAGGTACTAAAGTTGGACTCAATGATCTCGAAGGTCTTTTCCAAATATAGTAATCCTATGATTCTATGATCTGCTCTGTTAAATTATTTTGTAAGTCTTAAAAAAAAACCCAAAAGATTTGCTTGGGAAAGTGTTCTTTTCCTCAACATTTGCTAAGTTATTATATGTGAATTTTACATTTTGAACGAAGTGATATAGGAGAAAAAGTTCTGGAAAGGCTTCTGGAGAACTTCAGGAGAAAATTATGTTTGCCAGCCACACAAGCAAAGGTTGTAATAGATACCACTAAATACTATTACATGGCTAGCTGTATCCACATAAAGCTATTTTTCACAATAACGATATACAATAATTGAACAATAATGTAATTTTTATCTTAAGACTAAGTACTCTATTTCAGAGTATCTATTCAACAAATGTCTGTTATGCATACTCAGGCAATTAACAATGTTAATATTTGGTCTTTTAGGTCAAGCAGTCAAGGCTTTTCTTCTAGCTGAGGTTAAAAGCAGTCACAAGCCTACTATTTCCAGATCCTTATACATCTATTACATATAAAACAATACTTTATATCACTGTTAACTCCAGAACTCAACAATAATATCTTTTCAGTTCTGAGGAAATCTTCTTGAGTATCTATGATTCTGCCATGATCTGCATCTATTTTGAGACATTCTCTGGGGAACTGGCTATGTGTTACTTTTCAGTACACTCAGAAGAAAACTTTGAATAATCATCGACCTTCTTAAAGATTTAGAAATTTTGGTCTTATTCTAGCTTTAACGAAATCTATCAGTTCAGTAATCATCTACCTGTTCAGACTGACAAATCATTGTCAGTGTGCAGTGCTTGTGAAATGGATAAATTCATCTAGAAAACATCTTGTCACAGTGTATTCTCCTAGCTGATGATAAATTACCTGACGAAAGGACAGAGAGAAAGGGCATAAAATGGGCAGAAAAAAGGGTTACTTTATCTTTTTCTGTTTGCTAACCAAACCAAATATAGTTACGACATTAGGGAACTCAATTTGTTTCCCATATTTTGAAATGTTGTGGCAACTCCTCAACAGCTTAAGATATCAGATATAGGAGTCCTAAAATGAGCAATAAGGCACGTGTATGGGCCAGGATAACAAAGGTGCAGTTGAAGGATATTGACGCTCACCTAGTTCAAATTTCTGATGCCAGGTTCTAGGTGCCTAGCCTCTAGGTTAAATTTAGTTATCTGCAGTAAGTAAAGTTTGCAAAATTTTCTATGTTTGAAAAAAAAAGTTTATAGACTGCTGAAAATGTAGCTTAAAAGTTGTGGAATTTCTAGTTATGCATGTGTAGAAAAATGATTCTTTTGACAGAATAAATAAAATAAGGAAGATGCATATATGATAGCATAGCTATACTTGAAATAATGCTACCCAGCAAAACAGAATTCAAAAGTAATTTAGGGTAGAATAATTCTTATCCTACAGTCTTACCTAAACATAGTCACTGTCATCAGGGACAGACAGCCATTACTCTATACACCCAAAATTTCCCTTAGGAAAGATCATGGACATTTATCTATAATTATCATGCAGTAATTATCTCAGTATAATAAACAAACTATTGCTATCAACAAGAATATTCAACTAGTAATCCAAATAATATACTGGATATGCTAGAATTAAATCTTAATGATTGTTTAGATTTTTAAATCCTAAAGGGGGTAACATTCAGGTTACACTTGGCAGAATTAGCTCAACAGCTATACAGCTGAACTCTAGGTTATTTTCAGAGGAGACTTTCTTTACAGATAAATATGAACAAAATCATTGATTAAAAGATACTGTAAAGGAATAGGATGCGGAAGAATATCAAGGAGATAGGTGATGGGGACTGGCCACACTGACCTAACTGTATTATACTCCATGCTCAGCTTATGGCCATGTCATGTACACCACACACACAGACTCTGCTCGTTTTCATATATTGTATCACATAATGCTTACTTGCTGTTTTTATCTGCTATTGGCTCCAATCTAATTATAACACAGAACGATCACAAGCTTAGTAATTGTACAAGAGCACAGGTTCCCCTTCTCCCACCACTCCTTGCCATGGACCAATGCTCAACGATGCCTAGAATCTCCCCATTGTTCTCCTCCTCCTGTTGGGAAGCTGGGGAGCCCCCATGGAGAAGCGAAGGTAATAAAAGCCTTAATTTGACCACCATGTGCCTTTTGTTTGTGTGTCCTCTCCCGTTGGGTGCTCAGGCAACCACGTCACCCTATCCTTTACAGAGACCTAAGAATATTGTCAGTAGTGTAATGATCACTAAAATGACTGTCCTTTCCCCCTCCTTTGTAGGTAAGGCCTGATTGTCCTCTCATCAAGAACACATCTGGAAGAGAAGACAAATAAATACTTGTGGAGGCTTTCTCAGGGTTGTACACTATTTTATAGTTTCCTATGATAAAAAATATTAAAGACATTAACCAGGTCCCTTGAAGCACAATGAAAAGGTCAGGATGTTTTGGTGAGTCTTTATTTTCTTATTAGGGCTGGAAATACTGCGATCACTTAGTCTCTGACAATATATTTATAATATAAAGGTTTCTGTACTTCTGTCTTTGAATGAAAGATCTAGGTACCTATAATTTCTGATGAACTTGAAAGAGACAAAGAATAGCACATTTCTCAATTCTGATATTCTTCCTCCTAGCATAGTCTGTCTACTAAAAGTTCTGTAATTGTAATTTTTAGGCTAAAATCAAGGCTGTTTACAAAATGATGTGAATTATTCATTACATCACTTTTGTAAGAGGCTGAGATCATCACAAGATGCCCATCCCTCTGTCAGCGCCTGAAGCCTGCTATACTGTTTTCAGAACAGGTGTTTGAGAAACTACTTATATCTTAGGTGGATTCATATCAAGGAAATAGGAAAGGCTTAGGTTAAAGCAACAGTGAATGAAGCCATCCAGAATTTCTCTGGTCTTTTATATGTCTGAAATCCTATCCGCAGGGACATGACGTAAAAAGAATAAACTTTAACATGGATCCTAGCAAAGAACAGCAATTCTGATGTTTTGCAAATCTTGATTGAAAGATTTTTAAGGAATTACATTGAAAGGAATGTATGAAAGGAATTACATTTCTACTAATTGATTTTATGATTGCAATAAAACCTTTTTATAAGAAGGAGAATGCAAAAAAAATCAAAAATAGATACTTTGAAATGAAACATGCTTAAGATTTTTATGATGTGAAACAGAAAACAAATGCTGTCTGATTTAATTCTTAATCACAGTTGCTTCACAAATATAAAAGTCCTCATTATCAAAAAGCAGATTATAAACCCCTGGTCATAAACTCTCAAGGAACAACAGCCAAGTCTCTATATTTCACTATCTAGAGATGATGCTTCATAGCTATTCTTACAGAAATACATATTTACACTAAGGAATTGCTTTTTAAACACATAGTTTATTACTAGACTTTGATCAATTCAACTCAAACAGCTAAATGAAAAACATGAAACAGTCTTGCTGATTTGGGTACATAATCCCTGAATTTAACTGCCCCATTTTTAAGATAACTTACTTCTCATAATAATGCACCTTTCCATTGTAATGTTTGACTTTTCATAGACATACATTTTACATCAATACTTTTTTTATGTTCAGTTGTAAATCCTACAACAGAAGTAGATATATGTGTGTTTTATTTAATCTGCTATGCTTCCACCTGGCTTGACTGAGATTATGATCTGTATATATTGACTAAGTATTAAAGAAAGCTTCATTTTGTAATCACTCACTCTTAATATTCAAGGAATTCAATCTCCTTGACCTATTTTCAAAGGGAACCCATGTTACCAAGTCACTCTTCAAAAGCAGCCTATCTCAAAACCAAAGAATTATTAAGGATAAAAATTGTAGCTTAACTATGAGATTAGTTTTTTTAACTTTCAACCATTTAAGGTTAATCAGCAAGAAATCACCTGAAACTGGAGATACCTGTCTTTTAAATATATTTGTCCAAACTCTAAAATTTCACTTCTTGGCAGATCTTGTTATGTTCTGTTTATTTGGCAATTAGTAAAATAAATTTTGCTTTACTTGACCTTTATACAGACTTATGATGATATATGCACAGTGGAGTATGAATAATTGATATAAACCTGTAATGATTTATGACAGTCGAATCTCTTGTCCATTCAGCCTATGTTTCTGTAATAAGGGAGGAATTTTACCCAATTTGACCCAATGAAACAATGAAATTCATGTCCTATATTGCATTCATATAAAACTGAAACATGTTATCTGACCTAAGATAAAGGACAGATCTGCTTTAATGTAAACACAAAATTGAATAATTTCTTGCTTATGTATTTTTTATTTTTTTCCCCCTGAGCAAATGTTTCCACATGTAAATTGTGAGACATCAAATATGAACCTCCCCAAGTCAAAGAACAGCTGGCACTTGTAACACACTATTCCATCTTTAGTATCATTATCACTGAAAAAAAAAATCTTAATTTCCACTGAAATGACATTAACAGATTATGTGAGGTTGGTTGCTAACCAAAGCCTAACTAAAATTCAGAGACTAGGTTATAGGGCAAACTCAAATACGGACGAACTCAATCTTTTCAAAGGTTTACCTGCACCTGGACTATATATAATGTAAATACATATACATATATAAAATTATATATTATATATGTATTTAATATTATACATAAATATTTTGTATATAGTTTTTATAAATTACATCTATAATATATATAGTAAGTATATAAATATATAAAATATATTCACATATTTTAAAATATAACAATATATGTATATAACAAGAACCATTCCCTTTAACTTAAAAATATTATTTCTAGCAATGATTATAATATTATTCATTTGTGACTAGAGAACAAAATTCATTTCCATATTTTCCTCTCTTATATAAACCATATGAACAATCTGATGTGAAACCATCATTACTGCAGTTTCATTTAATAGACAATCATAAATAATACAATTTCCTCATCATGTCCTGTTTTCCATCGTATGCTAGTATACTCAAAGAGGAAGAAAAGTCTCATTTTGTGTCTGGTTTGGAAAATATATTTTCATCATTTTTTTTTTCCTGTTTGCATTGACAGTTAATGATGCATATTTCACCTCCTGGTGCTTGTCACATACATCCTTTGATGTTAATTTACTGAATATCTTCAATATCTCAACCTTACACTGAATTTTCCAGTACAGAATAAAAATGTCCATAATTTTTTCTGGTTAATGGAAAAGCCAATTCCCTATTTTATATAGAGAAATGTGATGCTTCTACTAATCCTTATACTAATGAAAACACCATTGAAGAAAATGGGCTGTTATTAATATGCTTATACTCCAGATGAATGCTCACACAAATATTTGTCACGGTAACTAAAACATTCATAATGCTAAAATTATTATTCATTAAAAATGGAGAGAGGCTAGTTTTTACAGTTGCCACATGCAGAAATGAATGGATCAACAAAATACATAAATAAAAACTTCTCAAGAAAGGAGTGCCTAAAGGCTGTTCTATCTGTAGAAAAAAAGAGGAGGGGGGGAGTTTAAACTAGAAAATGTTGAATTCTGAATTCTAATGTGGTAATGAAACAAAGTACTAAAATGATAAAACAGTACAAAATCTCATAAAGTTTTTTCTTTATGCAGAAATGAATGGATCAACAAAATACATAAATAAAAACTTCTCAAGAAAGGAGTGCCTAAAGGCTGTTCTATCTGTAGAAAAAAAGAGGAGGGGGGGAGTTTAAACTAGAAAATGTTGAATTCTGAATTCTAATGTGGTAATGAAACAAAGTACTAAAATGATAAAACAGTACAAAATCTCATAAAGTTTTTTCTTTATTTCTTTTTTTTTTTTTTTTTTTTGTCTATAGCCACTAGATGATTTATGAAGCTGATGTGTTTTGCAAACTTTGTGGGGTTTTGTGTATATATACTTTTTTTTTTTTAATTAAAGTTATGTCTTTCTCATTCCAAGTTGGCCATCAGAATACATTTGACTCTCCAGGTTCTCTCTAGTGCAAGGGAAAAGAGCTTCTTTCTTTCCCATCCTGCCTCCTTTCTTTTTCCTGGAAGTCAGGCAGTGGAACATTTCTCGTCAATTTGCGGAATTATCTTTTACTTTCCCCTCCTCCTTATGGTTTTCTTCTATCTGTGGTATAAAATTTAATTATAGTTGTTCTGGATTGTTCTTAATTGAGCTTTAAGAATTATACCATTTAAGTTGCAAGATTTGCCTGGCACACATGTGATTTAAAAACAATGAAATCTTGATGTGATTATGGAATTGCCGAGAATATAAAATGTTATTAGAATGAAGAGTAACTATTCTTGGCAGCACTATTAAAAAAAAAAAAAGAAAAAAGAAAAAAGAAAAGGTTATAATAAAGTAGAAGAAGCAACAGTTAACATTTTTTTGAATATTTGTTTTTTTAAATTTTTCTTTAGACCAAAGAGATCCATCTTGCAAAAACAGACATAGATAAATATATTATCACTTACTTAGCTATTGTGTTTATCTAACTAAATTTATACATTCTAAGATATAATTTTGTTTTGTCACTGCTGTCAAGAAGTGAATGAAATGGCAAGTGAGAGTGGCCTACAGGGCTGAAAGTGATACAGTTAGACTTGAAAGAGATAAAACATAAATCATAGATCACACTGATAGATAGGAATGAAATGCATTGGAATTATTGTATTCAGGGGAGGATGTAACTTGCAGTATAGAGAGGCTATTTTTTCATCTGAGTTTGCACAGGACCCAGCAGCTTGGGGCTATGACAGGATCCTGGGGATAGTCAGAGCTTTGGGGTAACTGTACACAATATCGCTAGGCTTCTAAAATAAGAAAAGACTACCGCAATCAGAGCTACAAACACAATCCTTTAAATAGCCACGCCTTAAGGCAATTAAGTCAGATGAAACAGAAAATAATTGCAATAAAAATTGGCTTATGCCCAGCAGGCAAAAGGCTTCCGTCCATTAGCGAGCCCCAAGGGGCAGAGGGCTCTGCACAAGCCTCGGAGATGTCGCTGCCCCTGTGCCCACCAGGGGCTGCCTCCACCAGCGCTGCCAGGGTCTGGTCTTCTCCACACACTGCAGCTCCCTCCGGGAACCAGCTCTCCCCACTCACCCCCACGGACTTCGCCTGGGCCAGCTGATCTCTGTAATGAACATATACATATATGCTGAGCGCAAAGAGGCAGGTGACAAAATATGGCCCATTACTGGATCTGTTACCATCTGTTAATTTGTGAAGCTCTTCATGTACAAACAAGAAGCCAAAACCAGGCACAGCTTCAAGGTAACTCTTGAACATTAAGGTAATGCAGCGTAATCTGTTAACCCCTATTAAAAAAACAAAAACAAAACAAAAAGCAAAGAAACAAACAAAACAAAAAAAGTGGTTCTTTAATGCTGTTAGTGGTTAACACCTTGCTAACTCTGCCAGTTAATTTCTTTGTCTTCCCTGTAATTCTTTGCTGATGTGTTTTCAAAATGCTTATTAGGAAAAGAGATTTCATAATCCATATAAATCAGCTTCTTTTGTTAAAAAAATCTTGCTGATATTCCCTATTGATATTGATTTGAGCTTGCTGTTTGCATAATACATTAAATGTAAGCAAGAGAAGCAAATTATGTACTGTATATAACTTGTCAAACCACATGCTATAGAGTATTATCCAGCAAGGTTGGAACAAACTGCTGAATCAACAAAGAATTTTCAAAGAAAGCTCAGGCTCTGTTTATTTACAGTAAAGAAATCAGTGAATAAAACATTAAAGTAAAAAAGCAACCTCCAACTAAATATTTCTGCATGCACAAAGCAGAAATTTATTTCGCTCTAACTTCCAGAGATACAAAAACTTTAAACTGCTTTTTGAATAATTAAGGATAGCTTTAAAGCAGATTCTGACATAGCACTACTTATACTAACAGAGAGTGGAAAATATCAAGAAACAAAAATGTTTTATTAAATATGTCGCTTTTTCTTCCATAAGTAAATGCATAAAATCCATTTTGGTACTATCATATAATGTTATAAGCATGTTTTATATATTCATTAGAAAAATGAATAAATAGGAAAATGTTAAAACTGTTACCTACACCAAACCTACTGCCAGTGATCTGAGAACAAGCTCAGCTTTTCAGAAGTGACTGCCCTGCCCCTAAAATTTTCAATATAATTTAAAATTACATCATCTTAAGTCAGTGAAACCATGGCATGTTAGGTTACCTCCATACTGAACCAATATGTATTTAGGTTTTCTAAATCCCTTGCTACTCCAGCAAATAAACAAAACAAAACAAAACAGAACAAGTAAATATAGTATTTTATTTCTCACCATGATAGCAATCGGTATTGAAGACCGATTCAAAGCAAACCAAAGTGAAAAAGAAAGATTTTTAATTTTTAGATGATTGCCTTAAACTAACTTTTAGCATTCAAACACTTTTTCAGGGCATTTGTGCCCATGTGGCAGTTTCCTTATGGCTGTCAGGATTCAGGCAAGCTCTCCATTATTTTACTGCATACTAAATCACATCCACAATTAAAAACCAGCACAGGGCTAAATACACACTACATCATGCTGAGACTCATGCGTGGCTACTGGCCATAAGACAAAATAAGAATCTTCTGTGTTATGCTGCTAACACAGTAAAACGTATACTGAGGACAAGGTGCTTCGCAAGGTTTCTGGGCTCATGGATCAATACCACAGCTTTTTTTTTTTTTTTTTTTGAATTATCCATTTGTTACCTAATTACACTAAAAACAAAATGAACATGTACACATAACTGATATTAATTTTCTTCATCTTTGTTTTCATCTGGTTTTTATGTGCTGTGTGAGTAATCTTGGGAAGCTTCTATGTCAGCTCAGGTACTGGTGAATGCCTTTTTCTTCATACCTGGTATATCCATGGCTACCAAACTGCTGACAGCTGTTTTGCCAGTGCTGTTCTCTGGAAGAAGAACTGTTTTTGTTTTTTTTTTTTTTTGGTATCTATATTTTGCGCTAGCAATGCTGTGCAAGTCAGGATTATTTTTACTTTTGGCTAACTTAACAAAAATACTGCCAGTTCCAAACAGCAAGATATACGACAAGAACCTAGTGAAAATAATTTATGAACAGGAGCTTCCTTCAACGGCCATGAAGGCAAGTAATTTTAGGGATGAAACAGTTGACCGATTTCTCAGCTGTGAAACAGGAGGTCTAATTACAGGGCTACTGACCTTCTCCTGAGGTTGCTGAGAATTAATTTGCTTTATAAAGGTCATAATAGGAGTTTGGTCTGTGTTAAGGAACAGAATGTTTTCAATAATCCCCTGGCAAGACTCCTTTATGTTCTATGGACAATATTCCTCCAAGGATATCATTTCTGAAATTCTGGATTCTGCTACTTCACATCCGATTGGATTATACTCTATTTGTATATCCACTTCCCAATTTCGTATTGATGTACAAACAAACAAACAAACAAACAAACAAGCACTACTAGCTTTATCCTGCTTATCTTCCTATTGCCAGTATTCCCATCTATGTGTCTGTTATATTGTTGCTGTTCGTAAGAATATATTTTTACTGCTCTTTTATTTAAAACACATCCCCCTTCCTTAGGATCATACATATTTGATTTTTGGGACATTCTCCGAACAATAATTTTGCTGGCTGAGACTCAGTTCTTGAGTGGACAAAAGTAATAATGATTTCATTGACTTTGATGTTGAAGAATCTGGCTCAATTTCCTATTCACAAGGAGTATTAATGTGTTGGCAGCACTCACTAGGCCAGCTCTGTAGCTCAGAGCCAATACATTAATAGTCAGAGAAAGAATCATAATGAGCCAGAATCTGTGTTGTGCCAGTTAGAAAACACAGTACTGTATCTGAGCCCAGGTGGACAGAGCCCAAAAATGCCACCCGTTGGCTTCACTAATTTTTGGCTGTTCTACAAGCCCCTGACACAAACTGGAACAGGTTAGCTGATGCCTCCATTGCCATTGTTCTACCTTGACATATTTCTACTATAGGGAACAGGACAAGAGCCTGTCTGTCTACACCAGCTCCCTGCTGTCATTCAGTGAGGAGAGTTCTGTGGAAAGCTGCCCTGTAGGAAAAGGAATGAAGCAGATGATTGCAGATTTTTCATTACTGAGATATATGCCACCTTAGATTTTTCAAGGCATCAGGGGTATATACAAGCAAAACGAAAAATAGAATCTCGATCAGTTAATAAAAAAAATGTTATTTATATTATTGCATCCTGATTAATGAATTTTATCGAGAAGTTAATTTTCTTCTTGATAAAAATCTGCAGTTTGCAACTGACCCTCTTAACTACTTCATGTAGTATTCCATAATACCACTCTCTTATCCACGTTCATCTGTTGATTCTCTGGATTATTTCTGAGTTGACAATCATCATACCTGAAGAAAAGGAAAAAAAGAGAACAAGTGAAGCAATCAATACAAAGCCATATCAACAAGCCAACAGCTGAAACAGCTTGGACTAGAACACAAATAATTAGTCCCAGTATATTTAGCCGTCCATCACATTTCTATAATGACATTTCTATAACCACGTATTTTTTTTTGAAAGATGTATGAAGCACAAAATCCAATAGTTCACAATAATAAGCAGTTATTGTTCTAAAACTGAAGTAACAATAAGCCATTATAACCGAGCTTTAAAAGATTTAGGATTTTTGAAGGTGGAGATATTTTTAAATACAGAGTACAGAAACTATTTCAAGTGTCTAAAATCAACTATAACGACATTTTTCCCTATATATATTTATGTGAAGCAAGCAGTCTCAATGTACTATATCTCCATGAAGATACATTTTTATTGGTATCAAAACACATGCAGATAAATAATAGGCAGACAGACCAGCGGTCCTGGACATACATACAAGGCAAAATAGTTCCAGAAAAAAATGAAAATATAGTTTTCAGAGTAGGAGAAAAGAAATGCAACTGGAACCAGGAAATGCAGTCTTAAATAAATAAATAAATAAATAGCTGCTGACCCATTAACAATGCTGGATAGCACCAGGACTTTTAAATGGCTATCTTGGGATGGGAGATATATAGTTTCTGCTACTTGAAAACTTAGTTTGAGCAGAACGACAGAAGAGTGATACACAGAAACAGATAAATCTAAAGTCTTTACCTCTGAATAGCCCTATACTGTTTTTCATGTGCTTTAATATTCATACCCTAGGCTATGTCAATTTGGATTGAATTTCCTACCTGTTGGAAGCAGAAGAGGGAAGTCAGTTGTCTCCATCTCTACAGACATTCCTGATAGTTGGTATTTTCAGCATGCACTGCCTTGAAGCAAATTGTAGGGAAGGCATTCTCTGATGATCCTATAGAGTGTATATGATATATATGCACTCCCTGTGACACTCTTCAGAGCCCTATAAGTGTCCTCATAAAAAGAGCCCTCTTCAGAGCCCTCGTAACGCTATTTAGAAAACAGAATCTAGATTCCTTCACACATACCATCCCTCATAATGGGAAGTTTTTAGAATAAGAAGTTCCTGAGAAAGTTAATAAATAATTGAAAAGTCTGGCTTAATCTTCTACTAAATCTTATTGATATCTATTTTCAGAAAAATGTAAGAAACATATGATATTGTCTCAGAACAGTTTAACTCACCTTTTTGGTGAGTGCTTGTCTGTACTTCACAGAAAAGTAGGATGAACCGCAAAAGGAATGGAATGTTATTAAACACATAAGATACTTGAATCCAGACAATTACATATGTACTCTCTCTCTCTATGCCAGTCTAAGTCTTCTGAAGTCAGAGTCAGTTAGTTTTGAAGCTAACAGTTAAAAACAGGTGATTTTTTGCAGCTGCGTGAGTAGGGGGGACAGAGTATATATATATAGTGGTATATGTCCACAGTTGGTTGGCAAAGTCCCTATTTTTGAACAAGCAAAAGTCAGAGGCAAATTGAGGAAGAAGGAATCACTATGGAAATGAAAGTGGGAAAATGCAGATTATATTCAGCAGTTTTCAGATTAAAGAAGTAAAGCAAATATAAATAAGAAGTAAATAATGATTAAAATGATCTGAAATTCTTTTTTTCTAACTAGGAACTAAAATAGAAAATAAAAAAATAGAAAATGAATTATTCAGTCTTGGAGATGAAGATGTCATATCACTTTCATTTTGGCCAGTGTTTCTGAAATAATCAAGCATTCTGAGCTACATCCACACATTGTGTGAACACTATTGCTACTGAACTGACAAAAAAAAAAAAAAAAAGGCACTGATCATTGCTCCAAGGAAACTAGTCAACGAAAAGATACTACTAAAACGTTATGAAAAAAACCTGTGTAATTTTCAGTGGAAATTACTTTTAATAAATAGTTTTTCACTAGAAGAAGTAATTAGTTTAACAGAAGCACACTGTTTTAACAAGAAATCTTAGAAATAGTTGTGTTGGGTTGTATTTTTGTAAAAACTTGTTGAAAACAAAGCATGCATTCAGCAACTCTAATCAGGACTGGAGTCTTTAATCACAGATACAGTGAAAACCTATCCTGAAATATTTATCTAGAGAATAGAATCTATGTTATGTAAATCTGACTTTTTGTTTCCTTTTTTCTTCAGGACAGTGACTGCCTGCATTATACAGACTTGGATTACTATTCCATAACCACACCAAATCAGGATGAGAAAGATGAGAGGTAATCATGGTAGAGTGTTAGCCTTTGTGGAAACAAGCTTTGGTCAACTGAGCTAAAAAAAAGAATTTTTAGGCTCTAAGTCTACCTAGCTGTGTATCTTGTGTCCTAAAAATTAAGTACTATGACTGTCTGTCAATCTCTCTCCATATAAACAATAATCATTATCTCAATGCTTAATCTTAGTGATTTCCATACCTTCTTTCATCCATTTTTTTCCTGGATTCTACTTTGTATGTCCTCATACTCAGATTTTATATTCAAAATCTTGCTATAAGCAAAAAGGAAAGATGTTTTATAGATAAAATTTATAATTTGCTGTCAATAATAACACAGTCGAAATTGCTTCACACACACTTGCACTGGTCAACCGTTTTCTACGATGTTATGCTCACTCTACCCTGTCCCTCTGGTTTCTTACTTCTATAAGGTCTACAGCTTCAGTCTGTGGATCACGGAATCACTGAATCGTTGAGGCTGGAAGGGACCTCTAGAGATCTAGTCCAATTCCCTACTCCAGCAGGGACACCTAGAGCACATGGCACAGAGTGGCATCCAGGTGGGTTTGGAAGATCTCCAGAGAAGGAGACTCCACAGCCTCTCTGGGCAGCCTCTTCCAGGGCTCTGCCACCCTCACAGTCAAGAAGTTCTTCCTCACATGGAGGTGGAACTTCCTGTGTTTCAACTTGTACCCATTACCCTTCTCCTGTCACTGGCCACATCGAGAAGAGTTCAGCCTCATCCTCTTCATATTCTTCCCTCAGGTATTTTTATATATTGATAAGATCCTGCAGGCGTATTGACGAGCTGGGTCTCTGTGATGGAGAGCCAAAGACCTTTATTGAGGGTTAAACACAACTTATCTAGTTCCCGATCCCGGAGCAACCCCTGCCCTGCCTGGCAGCACGCGGAGCCCAATCAGCGAGGGGATCCTATGCAAGGCCGCCCAATGAGCTGCCTGGTCACGCGCTGGCCGCGTGGCTGCACAAGGACACCCCCAGCGCCATGCCGATGCCGTTGCACAGACCCCGCTCGCGGGCCGGCCGGGCTCGGTGCGGGCCGAGCCGCCCTGCAGGGGGCGCTGCGGCGTGGCC
>NW_010577457.1:318285-342991 GCF_000705375.1 Tinamus guttatus | reverse complement strand
CGGCCCGGTCCCCGCCCGGGCGGCTTGGCTCCAGCCCCCGCCTCTCCTGCTCAGCCCCCCGTCTGCCGAGGAGACACTGCCCGTCACGGGCCTCAGGCTGACGGCAACAAGATCCCCTTTCAATCTTCTCCAGGCTAAACAGGCCCAGCTCCCTTAGTCTTTCATCATATGACAGATGTTCCAGTCCCTTAATCATCTTTACGTTCAACGCTTAATCATCAGCATTTCTCTACACTGGACCCTCTCTAGAAGCTCCATGTCCCTCTTGTACTGAGGAATCCAGAACTGCACTGAACTGGACTCCAGGTGCGGCCTCACCAGAGCTGAGTAGCTGTGTAGAGGGGCAGGATCACCTCCCTGGACCTGCTGGCAACAGTCTTCCTAATGCAGGACAGGATCCCATTGGCCTTAGTCACAAGGGCACACTGCTGCCTCATGGTTAATTTGTTGTCAACCAGGACTTCCAAATCCCTCTCTGCGGAGCTGCTTTCCAGCAGCTCAACCCCTAGTTTGTTCTAGTGCCTGGGGTTATTCCTCCCCAGGTGCAGGACCCTGCACTCATCCTTGTTGAACCTCAAGGCTCTTTGTCCAACTCTCCAAACTGTCCAGGTCCCTCTGAATGGAAGTGCAGACCTCTGGAGTGCTGGCCACTCCACTGAGGTTGGTATCGTCTGCAAACTTGCTGAGGGTGCATTGTGTTCCTTCATCCAAGTCACTCATGAACAAGTTGACAGTACTGACCCCTGGGGGGCACTACTGGCCAGAGGCCTCCAACTAGACTCAGCACCATTTATCAGCCCTCTGAGCTTTGCCATCCAGGTCATCAGTGTTCAGTATATTGGGAGGAGTATTTTGATGGCAGTGGGATGATGATAAAATGATGCTATATTTTATCCTCACATGATCTTCATGGGGTCATCGTTACACATTTGTCAAAAAGTTCTACATTTTCCTCTTTTTTTTCATTTGCCTGAAAAGCCATATTATATCTCAATTTATTATATGAATTATTGCATATGTCAGAAAGTTGTTCAATGTTATCTTCTTTACTACTAAAAACCAGTTTTGCCCTAGTTCTAGGCCTTCATTGCTTTAACTTATAATCGGTAAATACATAGTTCTGAGGTCTGCAGTGCCAGTCTCTAAAGTAGGTATGGAAATTTCTCTGTTCCAGACATATAATAAAGGCTGAGGTACTTTATTTGCGATTAGATCACTTCAAGGAACAATTAGTAGGTGAAAAGATTACAATGTATTTTACAGTGTCACAGGATATCTTGGAAACATGTTCTGCAATTCAAATACTGTCAAAACAAAACTGGCAGAGCCTTTAATGTGACCTTCTTTGTTTTTTTTTTTCCTGTTTTTAACAAGTATAACTTGATAGAAAACATTAGCATGCACTAAAGCAAAAAAGTTCACAGAGTCATATGCATAAACTGAATGCTTATAAATATGTGTGACTGAAACAATTAAACATCCAATACCTTGCTTAACTATGGGCCTCCATGCACCTAAAACTAGACTATATCTCTATAGAGGAAAAAAAATCCTAAAATGTGGCAATTGTTTCAGTTATTTTAGCATATTAATACAAACTTACTTTTGGTAGCCTCCATTTTGTCTTCCTTTTGAGATTCTATTTTAATTCCACCCTATAGAACACAGAGAGAAAAAAAAAAAGTTCATATTTTTTCAGTGTATTTTACTGTTATTTTATTCACTAGCTACTGGAAGAGTAATTATCCTCCTCATTATGTTTCTCTATTTCATAATACTTAGAAGCAAATTCTTAAAAATTTTGTGAGCTCATAACGGTATTCATGTGTCACAGTTGTAGACAATAATTATGTAGAAAGTCTTTATTAGATTACTAGTGGGCTGCTTTTTAGAATTATCAAGAAAATGAAGAGCTAGGGGGGAAAAATCTAGATAATGCTTCAGGATGACTCAGAAGTTTCTATTTCACAGAAACAACACCAGCTTTTCTCAGACTCACTCTGACATTTGTTTGCTAATATATCAGCTGAGATATAAGAGCATCTGTTGACAGTAGCATTTATTAAAATAAGTAATAATATTTGTTAAAATACTTAAAATAGAGGAAAAGATTTTTCACTTCTACTAATCTTCTGAATCTATATTACTAGGCTGGAAGACAGATAGCCTGAGAAAATGGACAATCAATTGCCTTTATGAGTCTGCTGGTATCTGGCTTCTACTAGTAGTGACAGATCAGTTTACTGGCTTGTCAAAATTCTAACGGGATAGTTATTTAGATAGATAGATAGAAACTAGACGTTTTAAAAGCTATTGGAGATAACCTAATTCTACCAAGATCTTTGGATATCATATCATGATGCTTACCTCTATAATATTGTTGGATGACAATATCACTTTCTTATCAAGAGAGCAGTTGTTCAAGAAAAAATTGCTAATGAGAAGCTGGAAATTCAGTCCTTATGAAGCAGGACCTCATTATCCAAGGTAATAGAAAGACGAGATTAAATAAATAAATAAGAAGAAAATAAGGAGAAAATAATTCTTGGCTCCCTGTTGCTGTAAGCCAGAAGAAAATGATGGCATTTTTGGAGCGAAAAAAGTGATCAACAAAAGGAAGAAGACAACAGGAGAGGGAGGAGAGGAAAATTAATTTAGAAAAAAGATCTAATTTTGTATGTGCATATAAATCAAATTATGATGGACACAGTGATACCAGTTTTTCAGAGACAACAAATGGAACTATCTTTCCTCAGAATAAAACCAAGTATAAAAGCACTAATTTTCATTTCTTCTTCTCTCACACTGATGGTCTCCATTAATTTCATATTCAGAGCTCATCACCATATTTAGTACAGGGACAAATGCTACCCTGCATGTGATCCATTAGCTGCCTAAAGTGACATAGCTGTATTTTAATGCATATTTTCTGGACTAATGCACAGAGTTACTTGCAAAAACTTATTAATCATTGCTTACCTCATAAAAACTTTATTTGGCAAAATTTAGTGGTAAAAAAAGCTAACTTCCCCCTGCTAAAAAGTATATTTCAACTACTTTATTATATATAGCAGTAATTGCTGGATGCCAAATTATTCTGACTCATAAAACATGAGTTAATTAAAAAAAAGTCATGGGAACATAAAGAACTAGTGTTCTTCATCCTTGTCTAAAGTCTAGGTGAGCCAGATACTAATATAGAGCATCTGTATCAAACTTTCCTGTGAATACTAAGCACAAGGATAATTTTCATCTTGGCTTTAGAAAGTCTTGACATACCATTTTCTATAATATAACTCTAATAATATAGGCCAACACATATGTTATGGAATACATACCAAAGAATAATGATTGTACAATGTTTTCTTCTACTTTTTCATCCTCTCCGTTCCACAGAGTCACAGGAAATTAAACTAAAAGCATAACTGAACTGCAGGAAAAATACAAATTTATTGAATGTTCCAGTCTCTCTTGGATTCTGAGGTTCAAGGAGGATTTTGCTACCTTGCCTCCTTCAATTGAGCTTCCCTAGCTCTTTGGCAGTCAGAAGCTATTTCTTAATTACGTGTTTTTTATAATAAAAGCACCCCACGATGAAAATCCTGCCTGCTATTAGATGCTTTGGAGTGCTATACCGAAGACCTGGATGCTTGTTAGGGGTGTTGAGTACCCTAAAGTTCAAATCACTTACTTCTGTGTCAGTGAAGAACATCTTGATGCTGTCTTGAAAACTCAAGCAGGGGAAAGGAAAATGCAAGAACTCAAAAGCAAAAGGCTGATCTCAATGCTTTTATATAGGGCATGAAGGAAAGCTTATCTTGATCTATTCCTACTGTAGTTAAATTTGAAAATCTATCTATCTTTTTTATGTAGCTGAGTTATTAAAGATGTTTTCTTGACACACCTCATTGTTATATCTCTTTTATTTTATACCAAAGTCCCATGATGCTGTTCAACTTAAGCTTTTCGTGATTGACAGCTCTGATGTAACAACTGTACTTTTACTTCTAATTTATTTCAGATGCACACTCAGTTTTGACTTAATGATTTGTAGGGTCTATAGATCTATTCAGTTTTATTTATTTATTTATTTTAATCACTTTTATTTCACAGGAGATCCATTTAGTTCACTATGTCAGTTACCCATAGGTCAAACAAACATATATTTTTTAAAGGTCGTAAGAGACCTATTCTATAAAGTTAGAAAGATTTAGTGGAAACTAGCTGTGGTGGTGACTTCTTAAGTCTAATTCCTGTACAGAAAAAAAGGCACATAGGAAAATAAGAGCAAAAAATAAGGAAAAGAAAGAGCAAAAGAAAAAAAAATAAGGAAAAGAAAGAGCAAAAAATAAGGAAAATAAGGAATACAGAAAAAAAGGCACATAGGAAAATATTAAGAGCACTGTTTTACTGAAGCTTGCACGTCCTCTTTGAAGACCCAATCTCTCTCTTTCAAAATACATTAAAAAAAAAGAATACAGTAATGCTCTTTGTGAATTAAGGGTTTTTTCATCTTTTTGAAGATGCAGAAAGTTTTATTACATCAGCTACTACCTCTGTACACCACTGATTTATTAACTGTTCCTGGCTTTGGGAATCCCTTTTATTACTTGATGATTCTGTACATACATTTCCTTTGCAGTTGGAGACTTGCCTGTTATGCTAACTTCCGCACTGACGACTGTTTCTGAGACTGATGCATACAGTTCATTGGAGGTCATGAGTTGTGACTAGACACAGTGGCAACCAGAGATTGAGATGAGAAATTATTTTTTCAGGCACCGTCACACTATTATTTTTGCAATCTGACTATAATTTCATCACAGAGTGGCAAACAAAAGCTTGCTACAGAGAATTATTACTATCCCAGCTGTGTGGCAGAACAGCATGCTGTGCCAGCCTGCCACCAGTTTACATGCGAAGCTTGTTTACATCCAAAAAGTGTCCTTGTTGCTTGCTACAGCTCGCATGAGCGTTCATAAACACAGACACAATTGGAGGCAGAAGATGAACTTCACTCATACAAAACTGCAGAAGGTTTTGAGAAATGCCAGGATTGTTCAAAATGCTGTAAAATATACACTCTCTTTGTAAAGGTAGTAAGTGGACTAGAAACAGTTGCTTTGCATATGAGTTGTTTCACATCCCTCTCCCCACCCCAAAACCTGTCACAGAGAATGGTGTTAGTGACAAGCCTACAGAGTGCACTGGAGACTCATTTACCCTAGTATTTGCACCATCTACAGAGAAAAGTCACAAGTGTATTCTCTTACGTTGCAGACAGATATTTTTGATTGATTCAGTCAAATGTATCATTGCTCTTTTCGAGTATCATTTCAGAATGCTTTTAAAACCATTGAAACCATTTTTCCAGGTTCCAGGATGCTGTGAAGTAAATTAAAGATGAAGAATATAGAAATTTTGTTTGAGAAGAAAGTTTGCACGATAGAAACTGGTGACTTGTATTTCTTTGGTTAAAAATTAAAGGTGGTAGGAAAAAACAAGCAAGAGGATACAGATTTAATATAAATGTCAGTTATTTCAGTTTAAATAAAATTACTATTAGTATATTTTAAAATAATTTTAAGATTTTCTATGGAGAATCAGTCAATGACATCTGATTTCAAATGGATATTGCCACAAACCTATCCTGTCTTTGCAGCTCTTGGAAGAAGATAGGCATAATTCACAGCTTTGGAAGCAATTTATTTCTTGGTTCTATTTGAGACTTCATTGCAATTGCCTCCAGGACAAAGTCCAAGTGTGAATTTGGTTCACTCAGGGAACCCTATTGAAAGCCCTATTGAAAAGCAGCATGGCCAAGGCTGCAACAGGTTCGAGTCCTTCTGGCAGTTCTTTCTTTCTTTCATTTATGCTATTCATCTTTCATCTAGGCTGTTCAAAATTTTTTCACCTTTAAAAACCATCACAATCCCTCTTGTAAAACCTCAGAGCATGCAAGAAAAAAAAATCAAATTTCACATTGCAAAAACAACAGGCTAGTCCACTGGAACACAACCTTTTTTTTTCTTTTTTTTTCAAATGCTTCATCAATCTGCCACCCCCTTTATACTATATGTATATCTTAGGGACACAGCACCATATGGGAGCCTAATTTTAAGCAACTAACTTTTAAGCAATATGGAAATAACCATTCCCTTTTAGACAGAACTGATGATAAGTAGCATAGGTTGTCTGTTACGTTTCTTAATAGTCAACTAACACAGAATATAAGCATCAAGCCCTGTTTCTCTTTCATTTGGCAACATCAAAGTATCTGGGGAGTTCATGCCATTTACTCTATTCTGAAAGCACAGACATCTTCTAACCCCCCTTCAGGATTTCTGCATATTAGTAAAGGTGGACTGTCTCAAATGTCAGTGTTTTCTCACACTCCATAGCCAAGGCACTCTCTCCAGCAAGCTGGAGTTCATGCAGGCTTCTTTTGCTCTGTAAGTCCCTTCTGTACCCTCTTAGCAACAATAAACAGTTTCATTGCATATACATGTGTGAAAAGAGGATTGTCAGAGACATCTTGAAGCAGATGGGTTAAATGCCCCTTCTCATTTGCAAAAGGAGAACTTGCTATTCACCAATGTGAATATGAAGAACATGCCACTTGCTATTCACTTCTATTTCATGAAAGTTGAAAGGATTCTTGAGAGATTGGTAAGTGAATGACTTTTTCTGTTAATCTATTAGTTTGGGCTGTAGGGCTTCTACATCTTTGAACAGACTTTGAAGTAATCAGTCCTAATACCACCATTTACCCTACAAGGTAAAATTGACTGCAATTTTTTTCCAAAATTACATCACTTTCTATTTTCTGCTGCTGACATTTTTACATTTTGTTTAATGATAGATATTTTAAGAAACTTCTGGATTAAGGAAAACTTCCCGCACTGACATCAGGTTGAGGTTTACCAATTTAGATTCTGTGCTTCATGTATTTGAAGAGTAAGAATACTTTTTGTGTGTGTGTGTGTGTATGAAAGAGTGGAACTACGTTTTGTAAGGCACTATCAGTAAAGATGAAAATAAAAAAAGGATGGTTTGTCCTTTGCATGAGTATACAGATCAGGTTACTTCGTGAACAGGACATCTCACCACCTTCTGGCGAAATCACCCTTAAGTATTTTATGGGTGGCAACATCCAAGCCCTTGTCGGGTACTCCAGCTGCTCCTCTCTTTACTGGGCTTCTGAGAATATTGGAGCTGTAAAGTTTTACTTCGCTTACATTAAGTCTCTATATTGCACATGCTTTTCAGTTTATTGAGTGGCATTGTATTTTGTTAGTCTATGATGAAATTACTAACAAGCATATGCAGAAATTCTTGTAAAGATGATGTAAGGAGATAGCAAGTCATAGTGCTCCAGTACTATTAAATTGCCTTTGGGGCATTATATGTATGCTTTTTATCTTGTTAAAGCATTCAAATAAAACATGCTTGCAGCTATGCGTACAAGGTGGGAAAGTTGTTGAAATCTGTAATTTGTTCTGGAGATGAGAGCTGAAACAGATTAGCCACCACACACGAGTAATACTTTAAGAGGAAGCGATAACTGGCTTTAGAAATAGTAATGCGGACATGAACAGTAGCTTGATTCCTACAATAAAAAATGTGCCTTGGTGTTTTATATATATTCTATTGGGGAAAAGTATGTTTAGAACTATTATGGAAATGGAAAGGGTGAATAAAGTGTTTGTGAATACAGAAAAGTTTATAGGACACAAATAATTTTTTTAAAATATAGGGCCTTCTAAAAATTCAAGAACAATGACCAAATCAAAAGGCTTGTTGTGACCTTGTGTAGATTTTAGAAATCATTTTGGGAAATGCTTTACACAAGTACATAATTAAGTTAATGAATCAAATTTACTGTTCCTTTTCAAAGGGACACTGAAAATTCACCTCTGAGTAAGTGAAGTGTTTTAAATGCTGTTCTGTTTACAGTTTCTTTATGGTCATACGGCCAGTGTATGAGGCAGCATGACACAAAATAACAATTTGACTAACTGCCAATATATGAGACTGATAATGTGCAACAGTTTTATTAGCAAAAAATGCTTTAAATGATGAGAAACAGAATTAAAATTGAATATATTTAAAGGCAAACAATGTTCTTTTTCTTCTAATCTAATTTAAGCTAGTGCTTCCTAGTTTGGAAAATATGTTTATTTCATGTCAGTTTTATGTCTCAATGATAGCTGCTAGCAATAACCTACAGAGTGTCCTTAGGAAATTAGACTTACTTAATTGACCTATGAATATCTTAAGACAAGATGCAACTCTGGGGATTTCGCACTTAGAGACACCCTATCTGAGGGCATAAATGTCCTTTCTCAAAGTGTTATTTTCTGTAAAATTTGGCAGCTACCTTTAGGAGAAAAAAATACTACTACTACTACTACTAATAAAAACAGAACAGAAAGAATCAGGGACATAAATTATTTTGATTTCCAAAGGTATGCAGTTTATAATAAAAGATTTCTTTTTACATAACCCTTATAAATTTTACGTAGACTGGACCTCTACTTTAAGGGAAGACATCTTTTCTCCAGAATATCAGTAAAAACCTGTGTTAACTATAAATAATCAGAATATTAATGAAAAAAATCATTGGAACTTGCTTGGGTTAATTTAGTGCTTTTACAAAAATTTAAAAAGGCTCTGAAATTGTTTAATCTGCAAATATTAATTATTTTAATATTTCTAAAAGTGATCTTTTGGCTTTATCAAAACTATATATTTTTTGAAGTCAAAAGTTATTCAAGAAAGGTAAGTGAAAGCTGAAATAGACCCAATGACTTAAGAATCACAAAGTCTAAATGTTGTCTACTCAGTTCTGATTTTGATGATTTAGCTACAAGATGTGTAAGACCAGTAGTAGTAGTAGTAATCACAAGGTGACACTGATTTCACTTTTTCTTTTAATGAGATAATAAGATGTAATAAGCTTTTTTTTTTTTTTTTTCTTCTTCTTCTTCACATTTTAGGCTTATTTTCACTTCATTTCACATATATTTCTGCTGGATTTACTCTAAATTCCAGTTCTTGAATTTCTACCCCAGCTACTTAGCAATGGAATTCCTTCTAGAAGATGCTTTAATATGCTTTTTTTTTAGACATGTTTGTGTGTGAAAATATGCACGTATATGTACTGTGCAAAATTGTACACAATTTGTGTGTATTTAATATCTCTATACTTGTACTGCATTACAATTCAGTAGACCCCACTGCCTGTTGAATTGTCACCTCAGATCTCAAACAGTGAGCTCAAACTAATATCTTTGAAACTGAATTAAGGCAGGAATAGTCATATTTTCTCTGATTTCATTGTCTAAAATTCATGTTTTTTCCAAGGCTATTAGTCTATTATTTTTGAAAAATTAAAAAGAGGCTTATAGCCAAAAGGTAGTGTAAGTAAGTAGTTTAGAGCCATACAAAACCACTCAAACACTTACATTTTCCTTTTTTTTTTTTTAAATGTCAAACCTGGTTTCCACTTTTATGTTCTTAAAATTAGAAAAAAAAATAGCATAATCCTGATCATTTTTTAAAATTATATTTCCTTTTTGTCAGCAGTATGTCTAGGAAGGAATTTTCAGAACTATTGATTTTAACTTATGTCAATCTCAGCACTGTTACGTTTTTGTTTTTTTGTGCAGTTGGAACAAGTGAGGCTCTGTCAAAGAGCTCACCATAATTAACCTTTTTTCACCTGTGTTATAACAACAGCTAACTGTAATTAATTGTGACTGAATCTGAAAATGCCTGGATATAAAATGATTCACTAAAATATAAATGAGAAACATTATACCTATATTTTAACAGTGGTATTTTTTCCTCATTTTCCTTATAAAGTTGGAGACATGCATACAGTAGCAGTACATCACAAGAGGAGCACAATGTGACATTACAATGTGGCTTATCACAGGTTTTTTATTTCAGTAAGAGCCAGCTGTTTGGTCATTCGTTTTCTTCAAATTCACAAGCTGGGAGGCATTACATTCTGAGGGTTTAGGACTACCAGGAGAGTGCTTAACTACTAGATGGATATTTACTGGGACTAATATCACAGTAAGTACTGGCCTATTTTAATTAAACATAAACAGAAGGAGTTAATAATGAACTTTACAGCTTAATATGTGAAGCAGAAAATGTAATTTGGAGGTAAAATGAAAGTGTAAATGAATGTACTTAGACTTTGCATCATCAAAGAAATCCAGTCGAGTGGTGCTCAATGTGAATTCATTAACACTCAATTTTTTTCATGATTTTAACTTTAGAGTTCCTGAAGGTCAGGTCTGTTGTCACCTCCATACTCTTAAATTTTTCACATATATGGGGCATTTAATTCAGTGTCATGTGCTTTTTATAGTTAGCTAATTCAGTGCCAAGTCATGCCTATGATTAGGGCAAATCTATTCTGGAAGAGATTAAGGAAGAACAAGTAAACAAGCAAACAAAGAAAAAGCATGAGAAGAAGAGAGGTTTGGAAGGGCGAAAGAAATAATAAAATTATCATATTTCATAATGTGTTCGATGAGCACAATAAATCTTAGTATCGGTAAAATAGGGCTGATCTCATACCTCTTTGTACAGCATTTTGGTGCCTACCTAATGAAGAATACTATAAAAGCAGTCGGTTTCATTGGGTCCAAATTAACAGGTGTCTACAAGGGATTGTGTATGTTCCACCCCAAATCTGTCTCTGAACGGTTGGTAGTAAAATGTTTGTTTGTATGAATATGCTATATTAAGTCTCTTCACAACTGACAGATATGCTTGAGAAAGAAAATGTTTATTCTAATGCAAGAAACTGTTTGGGTAAACGTCAAAATCAGTTGCTACAATACTTCCGAAACTTCAGCTCAATACAGGGACCATGAGAGATGAATTTCTTACCAAAAGTTCTGGGGCAAAATTCTATGAGTTAGCTTTCAGATTATTAAATGAAAATTTCCATCTTCTTTTTGATCTTTTGACTCAAGATTCTTTTATTACATCACAATAAATGTGATGAATCTCTTGCATGAATCTCTTGGAAGAGAAACTGAGTAAAACCATAGTGATTTAAGTAACTATTGTAACAAAGTATGCAGATTCACTGGGTAAATTAAATAACAGTATATCTGGTCCCAACTAACTGATTTTCTTCTATTGCCTTTTATAGGATTCATAATCAAACCTTAACCACAGAGCCTGAAACAATACTGTTCTTTTACTCAAACAAAATGTTGAGGGAAAACAAATGACAACAACAGCAACAAAAATCAGTGTCCTGGAATAATTTCTGTGTGCATGAGGTGAATATCCATCTAGCTATCTCAACTTACAAAAATTAAATGTTAAGTCTCTCCATATAATTTGCTTAAACACCTTTTCTTTTTCTTTTTTCTTAATATTAAATAGTAATAGTAGTGGAGTGAAATTTATCCATGGCAAAACAGACACCACTTAATCTATGCACCATAAATGTCCCATTTTCAAATGGGGAAAAAAACAAAAACAAAACAAACAAAAAAAACTAATTTCATGTGAACTTAACTGTTCTTAACTGTTAGGATTTGAGCTGGATCAGCTTCACATGGATGCTTAAGAAAATATATTTCTTAGTAACAACAGATTAATAAAAGTGTTGAATGCTAGTTACGACACCATTCAAACTCTTAAAGAATATGTCTTTGAAAAGCAGACCCAAAACAGAGAATATTTGCTTGTTTTTTCAGCGCACAGTTGCATTTATCTCTAAATAATATGAAATTAAAAACAATTCCTCATGCAGCTTGCATTGGAATTCAGGGATCATTTGTCAGTCAGCACAGGGATGCTAACTGACCCCAAGACTTGTGGTTTAAGGTTTAATCTACAAATAGTTACTGCCTGCAGAGAGTCTGCAGACTTCACCTGTAAACTGCAACTAGAGTGAAAACTTGGAGTTTTTTTTTCTTTTATGTTTTTCTTAATCCTCTACACACATCCATATGGGATGTAGTGATATCTGTTTATAGCACTGGATGAGACGTTGATATAAGGAACAGAATTGTGTAGTAAAGCCTCTGTTCCTTTCATTCCTTAGTATTTGCAAAATGCTTCTTGCACCAGGGAAGCAAAGTTGGAAAGAGAGAAAGAGAACACATTTGTTCCTGTCTGCATGGAGATTTCAGTTACAAGCTAGGATCTCAATTAATACATTCTCTCTTGGCACTCATTAGGAGAAAAGACAATGCATTGCATATGCACTGCAGGAATAAATGCTTTTCTATGCCTGAACTGTGAATACAAACAAAAGAAAAACAGCAGAAAAATATTCATTTTGAACTAAAAAAGACCTTCCTTTCACTACAATAAGGCTTGATATTGGCTTGGCTTTTTACAGGTTTAATACACAAATTATGACCACAAAGACTGTAATGAATTTCACATCGAGTGGTTTTATTTATTTATTTGACTGGTAGTCAAACAGCTATTATAGATAAAGGATAAAACTCTGGAAAGATATTTGAGTCTATAGATTAGTTTAATTCCATAAACAATCAAATGGAACTTGGTGGAAAATTAGTTACATTTTGTTAAAGCTTTTTCTTTTTCTAGAAATTATTGGGAGAGTTTTTTTCTCATTATTTAAGTGTTTCCCAAATTTAGATACATTTTTTGTTTGTTTGTTTCAAAAACCTATAATAAGCATTAAGACCTTGAAGTTTTATACCACTGCATGCAGAATGATCTCTCTTTCCATTTTCTTATCCTATTGGGAATCCTGTGCCTAAGAGACTGGAACAACTGCCAGATTTTTGAAAGGAAAGGGATGATTCTATTTTGACTTCAAGAGACAATAGTTCAGCTTTTTCTCCATTGTTTTAGAACACAAAACCAAATCTCAAGACTTCATTTTGCAATTAGTGGCACCTTATTTATTTGTTTATTTATTTATATATTTATTTGCACAGATTCACAAAATCACTGAATGGCAGGATGTTTGAGGTCGGAAGGCACCTCTGAGGATCATGTGGTTCAATTCTGCTCAATCAGGGTCACCTAGAGCATGTTGTCCAGGACTATGTCCAGTTGGCTTTTGACTATCTCCAATGAAGGAGACTGCACAACCTCTCTGTGTAAGATAGTCCAGCACTCAGTCATTCTCGCAGTACTTTTTTTCTTAGACCGAAACTCCTGTGTTTCAGTCTGAGCCCATTGCCTCTTATCCTGTCACCAAAGATTGTTCTGAGGCATGCATTTTTTTCCAGCCTGTACAACTGGCGTATGACCAGGTTCTTAGCGTTCATTCACTGTAATGGTGCACTGAGTTACAATTTAGTTTAGACACAGACAGTGTAACTACATGCATCAGACTATATCTCAGAGGAAATCAATATTATTTAAAAAATAATGCTGTGTTTTAGGAACAGGAATATTCCATTTTCTGTCTGGTTTGTGATATTTATTGTGTCTTTTAAAAAACAATAATAATACTAGACTTGTAAAGATAGTCCTTGTGATAAGACAAGAAGAAATTTACAGCTTTTGTCAATATAAAGAAAATATGACCAAACAGAAAGCTGTATTCATTTTTTCTCCATTTCAGTAGCAAAGAGCTTCTAGGAAAGGTACAAATCATAGCCATAATGTAAATGCACATTTCCCAGAGTGTTGAGCACGCACAAAAAGCTGTGAAGTATGAGGACCATGGATAAATTTTTCATTTCCTTAGTCCATGCTGCCTTTTCAAGAAACGTCTCTTGCTATTAGTGTGTGTTAACATAGGATACTAGTCATGCCCCTGCAGAGGTACAACTTTGAAATGTGGACTTTCCCTCCCATTTTTCTGTGTGCTTGTAGACAAAGGATGGCACAGTAAGCAGCTGTTTTGCTGCTTACCAAAGCATGCAGGGAAGGAGATAGCTTGCTTTTATTTCTATCCTTTTCCATAAGAGCTGGTGTGTTGGGGAGTAACTTAGAAAGGAAGATCACAAAAAGAAATAGAATTGTATGCAGAGGCAGGATCTTCCAAGTAAATTTGCACGTACCTGGAATGCCCCTGGACCCTGGTGCGTCATCATTTTAACTGAAAAACTGAGAGACTCTTCCTGGTACAATTTTTTTCCTATACTTTCTAACACTTTTATAAACATTTCTGAAGAATTTTTTGAGAGTCGCAGGAACTATTTCTAACAGACTGTATGAATGCACCCATGATGTTTCTGTGGCTGTGATATCTATGCCGAAAGGACACAGTGTCCAGCAGTGTTCTCAAGCATATCTAATTACTTTAAGTACATGTAGCCACATTTTGATCAGATAACCTCATGAAGGATTTGGCATCCCAGTATTATCCATACAGACATACAGCATATGCATTAGCAAAAATCTGCTGTGGTGGATCATGCCCCTTTTTCATGCAATAGTATAGAAGACTTGAAATGATCATGGGCCCGTTATGGTCAACTCATACACCATTAAATATAAGTTATGGCACTCCGCATATACTCCATTCTCCAGGAATTTTTGACAATTTCGATGTGAAAGAAGAGTTGCAGGTTTGTAAGTACTGATTTCAAATACAAGATGTTTAGGTTGCCTGTGAGGACAAAGTCATGGAGATGCATGGAAGATGCATCATGGAGATGCAATATTTGGCATTTCTTTCTATTGATGCTAACCTCCCGAGCCTTAGTCATTAAATTCTTTACTTTCTTTTGCTGACAGAAATGGACCTGGGAGTTAGTGATCTGGAAGTCCTTCCTGTCAGCAGGCCAGATCCATAACAATTCTCTCTGACATTCTTTAAACAACTCTCAGCTGGTAGATTTCATCTTCCCTGAAGTTGAGTTCAATTAAATCCTTCCATGCCTTCACTGTCACAAGTAACTTTTGCAGATCTCTAGCAGCCTTCTCCAGAAAACTTAGGTCTCTATTTAATGTCATTCATATTTTCTCTTTGCCTATTCAACTACAGAAAGCATAACCTATTTTTAAATAGGTCCCTGTTCAGATTATCTGTCAGAAATAAACTATACCTTCTTTATGGATCAGCAATCTTATGAATGCTTGTCATATATATGTAAATATATATGTATATGAAGTACTATACAGCAATTAATGAACAAACACTATAAAACTGAGCCATTAAATCTATTTTTCCCTATGCAAAGACCTCTATTTTTAGCATTCCATGAATTCTGAATGCCTGTTTTCAAGATTTAATAAGTTTTTAAAGCAGGTTTACTTTGATTTATGGAGTAGTAATATGCACTGGCAATTTCTAGTTTCAATTACATGTTTCAGCATTTTAAGAAAGTTTCTTGTGTAATGCACAAGAAAATATTATATTTTTTATTGTTGCATTCACTTCAATTTTTGGTTGCATAAATTACAAGAAATTCCCAGTATAAAATGAAAATGTGTATAATTCAGTGTATACTAGTATAGGAGTATGCTTTTAATGTGCTCAGTCTAATCATACATGGCTTAGACCATCATTTGGCTATCAGAAGGAAGATAGATTGGAATACAGAAGTATTTAGACTTTAATAGAGTTTATAGTAGTTCAAAAATATATAAGCAGTTTGATCATGAGAACTGCAGAGCCTTCTTATTTCTTTTCAAAGTAGGACATCATCATCCTACAGTATATCATAAGAGAGGGAAAAAGTGAAGAAAGACAATAGAGGAAATATATAGAAAGGTAAGAAAAGAAAAATGAAAATGAAAATTAATCCCAATGAAAGAGGGAGACAAAGAGGAAAGAAGGAAAAGGTCAAATGGAATTGAAAGAGAAAATGAAAAGAGGAGAGATAATGATAAAAATTTAAGCCTTCAAAAATTTCCTAAACTGTATTAGGAAAGAAGAGAAGATTCTATCATGTAGTGGTATATGTGGTGAAAGGGAAAACGAAGAAACAAATAGAATTAAAACAAAAAAATGAAGGACAGGAATAAATGGCATATTCCACAGTGGAATGTGTTTACCCTCAGGGTCCCTGAAGGATCTGTGCAGTGACCTATGTTGTTCATCGTATTCATATAAGGGAGCAAATAATGAGCTGCCAAATTTTACAAATTTTCATTTTTCCAGGAAAACCAAAAAGATTACTTCAAAGTGTTGCAAAAGGAGATCCTTTTTCTAGGTGTTAGAGAATGGCAAAAGGAATTCAGTGCTTATAAATTCAAGGTAAAACACACATGGAAATACCTCACATGGAGGCAGAATGACAGTATTTGAAATAGTGATTGCTGTTCTTAAAAATAAAATCTTAGAACAATTTTATGTAGTCATATGTCATAAATAATTAGTGAAGGACCAGAGAATAAAATAAGGAAAACAATATAACAATATAACTCCATGATATAAAGGCATGGCATACTGCATGGTGAAAAATATGCATTAATCTCTGACCTCAGAAGGGTCTAGCAGACTTTGATAACATACTGAAAAGGAAGAAGAGGATGATCAGAAGTATGGGATAAGTTTTATGTTAGCATACATAAAATAAAATATGTTTCTCAGCTTGAAAACGAATGAAAAAAAACCCACCATGGACAGAATGGAGATCAAGTCAAAATTGTTTGAAGAAAGTGAATAAAAAGTGGTTATTCATGCTATCTTATAGGGTAATTAATTGGGTATCCAGCTAAACAAATTAAATGAAGTATTGAAGTACTTTTCTGTCATATTAATCTCATTGTCACAAGTTATTAAGGATGACAAGAAAGGGTTCAAAGCAAGGTTAGGCAAATGAAGATGATCTATTGATGGCTATTATCACAGTGGTCCAGATGGACTTTCCGCCTCAGAAAGCTCTAAAATTATAAATGCCAGAAGCTGAAAGAATATGCATGGATAAGGATCCTTGCAAACATGTTATATATATTTTTTTCCTAAGCCTCTAGTGCAAAATTTGATGGACATTTGATTTGAGTAGCAAAGAAATTTTCAATGTCTAAGAAACTATGAGGAATGCAACCCACCCCCCCCTGCCCCCACCAAAAAAAAAAAAAAAAAGATGTAAGAAGGGCAGAAGAAAACAGAGAAGAAATGAAAACGGGCATTCACAAGCTTGGCAAATATAAGTTGAAAACATTGCTTCATATCACTTGTTTTATGTGTTTTTGAATAATTGGCAGTCTATGGTTATGGCAGACTATAAACCTCTGTTTATAATAATCTTTTAATTCATTCTTCAAAAATATTAAAATTATGTAGGTAATGAAAGGAATTAGATGGGGTCAGACCAATACCTTGACAGACTTTTTAGAGATAGATAGATGTAAACTTACAAAAATCAAGACATGCTATGAGGTTAATGAAGAGAAATCTAGTCTCAGATTATATATCCATGAACATAAGGTTGTGCCAATACTGAACATAAAAGCATAAAAATTATGCTTTTAAACACATAAAATAACTCTATGTGAATTGTACCATGGAAGTCAAAGGAACTGTGTTAGTTAAAATACGTATTTACAAAAGCTTATCCTTCACATTGTTGTTTATAAAGTTCTGATAATAACAGCCAACTTGTCACATAAAGGTTTCTAAAAAGAATGAAAATATCAAAATTAATAAAATGAATCCTCCATTACTTTTTTGCTGTCTTCATTTAAGCACTTTAGTTAATCTGACTAGTTTAGTAGGAATATATCAAAATGATTTTTACCGCTGAAGATTATACCATTAGGCAACATAATCATCAATGGTAAACATCTCTTGGAAAATAAGACTTCATTGATATAGTCAATAAACAATCTGGCATCAGTAAAAACGAAATCTACACTAATCAAAGAGAGTGCAGCTATGCACACATGCTTTTATGGTTATGTTTCCAAAAATTGTGGGTCATGCTTCTCTGGATGAAGCATAAAAGCTACCAGATGGTTAGAGGTAGTGTAAGGAGGAGTGGGTTTATTATTTCTGTTCATAATACCAGAATCTGAACATTATGTTTAGCAAAAATGGATATGTGAGTTGCTTGGTAGTAGACAAAGGGAGGGATGTGATATAGTATGGGAAACAATGTTTTAGGGATTTTCACCTCTGGTTGATTTGCATTGTACTAGAATACAGTGCATTTAGTCCTCATCACAGCCCAATATTTTTTTAAATCATTCATCAAACATAAAACACCAAAATTCTACGAACTGAGTAAATTGGTCATTATACAAATCTCAATATGTATCATATTACTTTCCCTGATCCCTTCCCCTCCCCCGCCCCACCAACTTCCTGGCAAATCATTCCAGAAACAGAATATTTACAATCTGTGCATTATGCCATGAATATTTTTATTTTGAGGCTTTCTTTTGCTTGTATTAATTACAGTAAAATTATGATTCCATACCACAACAAAGAATAATCAAAACAAATTAAGAAATGAAACTGTTCTCCCCATCTTCTTTAATGACAACTGAAACTGGAGCCTCTATCTTGACACTCCTGTGGAAGCAACAGGGAGAATCCCTCCTTTGTTTATATGTTTTTAAGGATTAAATGGGTGGATAAGAAATTAGGGCCTGAGGAGTTTAGATGGGAGTCTCACATGTATATACCTATACATACAAAACTAAAATGAAGCCTTTTGATGAACCTAAATTCTATAAATTTTATGTGATGAATTCCACTCTTGATGCATCATTTACGCGTAGCACACATACATGATATGTATAGTTTCCCTAGAACACCCTAGTGCTATATATCTGGCTACTTTGAGCAGCTCTTTGTGACAGAAAAAAAAAATTAAAACATTGATTTTATTTATTTTGTATTCACTGTGAAGGAAACCTGGGACAGTGGCAACAGTCGAATATTTTAGGTGTAGAAGACTAGCTGACAAATGTAATGACATCATAAGACTTTATATTAAAATCATTTTTAGGCCCGAATCTCAGTGAAGTATCTACACTGAAGATACTGCCACTTTATATTTGATTTTAAAAATAAATATAAAATGACTTTTTTGTTTATAGCTTCTTGTTTTCCACTTTTTTTCAGTGTTTGCTTCCTTCATGTCATGATTTTTCTAAGATGCCAGTTAGTGTCTCTGATGTTTCATCTGTTAATGCATATTTTCTGTCAGCTGAACTTCACAGAAGATATGGAAATCAAAAACTTACAAAGGATTCTTTAAATTATTTTTCTTCATAATAGAATGAAGTCTTTATATTTTTTTTTGATGTTATTAGAATATCCCATATTATTTCCATGGATATTTCCTTATCTAATTAGTTGGACACTTAATGCTTTTTTTTTTTTTTTTTAATAAGACCGTATTTCACTTTTGTTAGTGAAAAGGTATACAAAAAAGTATTATTTTTAATGTTTTAATGTAGGCAAACACATTTTAAGTATAATACTTCTGAAAACTGATCACAAAAAAAATTACCAAAAAAGCTTTCATTTATTCATTACAAGCATCTTTAAAACTGAATAATTTAGAATATATTTTTTTTCCTGCAAAATTTTCCAGGTGCTTAGCTTTTAGCAGCATTTTATTTAAAATATGTTTCTGACAAAATTTTAACCAAATAAGCATATTTCTGAAAATCTCTTCTTTCTAGGCAAAACACAGATTATTCATAATTTAATTGTGAAATAACTTCAGATAGCTCTACCAATTTCAATTTTTCTTAATAATTGAATAATAAAGAATATATCTAGTACATTCCTCAGAAGAAAGGAATGTGAATGGTTAACAAGGTTCAAAAGAAATAGAATCAAAGTTCTATTAATTTATGACTTGGAAAAAAAAAAGGCAGGGAGAAGTTTGCATTGAATAAGAGTGGGATTTTTACAGAACCTTTTTCAGAACCTTGTTTTAATTTACCCACTCCTCCCCCAAGAGGTTTCTGCATTATAAAAAACTATAGATTGCTTTGTATGGCAACATGCTTTACACTTCTTGTTACTCTGAGAAGAAACATCAAAACAGTTTGAATAAGCAGTTTGGATAAACTTGGGGGATGAGGCTCTTAATTGTGCAAATGGCTTGTTTTGGTTTGTTTTATAATTTGAATTGTCTCTGCCTCTAGTAGATTGTTTTTAGCTAATTCCTTGCAGCTGTTACTAAATTACAGGCTCCGCTTTCCAAGGCCACTTAGGGAAAGGAAAACTAGCGCTATTTAACCACTAATCTGACGATGTAATGATCTGAATGAGAAGAGGAAAAACATTTGCTATTTCTAGCTGTACAACAGAGGATCTGTGCCAACCAAGCACATGACTGAAAGGCTGCAGTTTATCTACTGATAGAAGTAAGGAATAGATTGTTAGCTAATTGTTAGATTAAAATGGCATGAAAGATAATTATTTTCTCCCATTAGTTGAATGTACGCCTACTCTTTTAGCCAAATCAAATTTATTAGTAGCTAAGAGTAACCAAAACATTCTGAAAATGTAAAGGTCTTTACAAGATTCATTGCAAACCCAGTATATCCAAATACACAGAATTCTACCTGAGTGTTTCCAAATTATTTCAGCCACGTTAGCCACCTCTAATCGTAAACATTTATAGATGATTTTGTAGATAACTATGTAGACTCATAGGGACCTGTCAATCAGAACCTTCACAGAAGGGATGTTTCATTGTATGACCTGATAACCAGTGTATAGGAATTCAGTGACTGCATTCTTATTGTACCTCTTATAGATATATAGGTGTTCCTGCACATAACAATGCAAAAAGAAAAAAAAAAAAAAAAGGGAAAAATAAACAAAGTGACTTATGCCCAGAAATCTGAAGAATCTATAATCATAGATTATTTAATTCCAGCTGATTTTGATCACTGAAAAGTGTATGCATAGTTTAAAGGAATCTCAAGGAGTCTGTTCTATTTTCCTGCTTTTAATCTCTAAATCTCACATGAACATGGAGATAGTTTCTTGTGGCAAGGACAGAAGTGAGGGAATGGGGAGAAAAGAAAAGTTAATAATAAATGGTTATAAATACATATGTAAAATCCAGAATAACCATTTATTCTTAACAATCGGGCATTCTCCACCAGCCTTTATGAAAGGAAAATAGAATCTTGCAGTTCTGGTAGGGATGAAGTCGATAGCTGTAAGTGTAAAACACAGTTAGATCTCGCTGGCCCAGTAGTTCTGAGAATGAAAAACTAATTTTTGCCTTACAATCCTGCTTACCAGAGACCTACTTCATTTAATTTTTGACTTCTTCATAGCATTCGGTAGGTTAATCAAACACGGGATGCACAGACTGAATTCAATAAGAGGAGAAAAACGTTTTGTTGTAGCTTGTGACTAAAACACTGTGAGATTCAAAGGCTCACAGGTTGTGATACCCAGGAGGCCCATAAGATGATGGTCAACCATGAATACTGATTATTTAGTATTAGGTTGAGTTAACTTCTTGCATATGACACTTTAATTAGAAGATTTCACTCTTCTAATGAAATTAAGTTCATTATCACTTAAAAGTGATAACTTAAAATTAATGAAAATACATCTCAAGTCTTTATGAAACATTGCTTCCTTCTTGTTTCAATTCTTGTGTGTGTCTTAATTAATAACTAAGGAGCAAAAATCAAATAGGAAGGATACAGAAATGACATAACTGTGGCAATTATTGTGAAACTATAGACAAGTTTATAACTACTTCTTCAAGAAAGCATAATCTAAAGTCATTGTATAGAAATTTTCCTTTCTGTTCCTATGCCTACAAATACTTTCAACTTTCCATGCTAGAAAACTCTCCTCTCCTCTCCCATATCTATTCTCCCAGTTTTCCCTGAGAGGAAACTTCTCTCAAAGACACTTCAACAATGGTAAAAAACTTTTGCTAATAAGGTTTTACAAGGACTCAGCCCTTAGATTAATGCAAATGGCAATAATCATCAATCTATAAAGATATTTTCATGCTATAATGTTATTAATACAATGCTATTGTACTGAATATAAATATAAATGTGAATATACTTATATATTGTTTTATTCACTCAGTCTGCTACATAACAAAATATTTACAACTAATAAAGTGAATGTGAACATTTGAAGGAATTTTATGACTAGAAACAGAAAAGTTTCTATGTTCAGTTAATTCAGTTCTTATTGCAAAATATGACTAAAAAATTCACTACAATGTTTGGATAGTTCAGCAGATAGTTCAGAAGTGTATATAAATATATTTTAAATATGGTCTTAAGGAAAAAGGACATTTTTCTACTTTTTTTTTCTTTTTTTTTGTCATTTTTGTCAAAAAGAGGTTTTTTTGTATATTTTTCCACTAATTAAAGATCACCTGATGATTTTTCTAATGAAGAGTGCAAACAAATTTATTTGACTGGATGTAGTAAAAAAACAAGAAAGCTATGCTCATCTGAAAAATAAGACAACATAACCAATCATCATGTAACCAGAATTCCTACACAGTACAATGTGTGAAATATATGTCTGAAAAGTCATGAATGTCATCCTCCTATTCTGCTTCAGCATCATACATAAGCATCTACTATTTTTGATATGCATTAGTCTTGTGCATAGTCTTAAGTACACTTAAAGAAAGATGTTCTACATCCTCATTAAATGGTCACTTCACTTACAGGCTTTTCTTGAAAACGTTCTCTAAAATTTAACCAGAATATTCCTTCCTGCAATGTATGAAAAAAAAAAAATTACTTCTGCAGGAGGCTTCTCTATGAGCTAGAAGATTGTCTCCCTCAAATTTTTGTGCTCTCCGCAAAAATTCCCCAAACATACTTCTTCACCCTTTCCTGTAGGCCACCCTTTCCCGGGTGTCTTTCATGTGCCTGCAAAACAGTGCCTGAAAATGGTCAATGCTGCGGCTCAGACCTTAGCACTTCTGAGAACAGAGAAAGACTTCTCATGTCACTAGGGTATGTTTGTACATCACAGTCAATTTTTTTATTTTCCTAAGTCCTGTGATAAAATGACACATTTCATTTATGTTTAGTGTTAATTGTTAATTGTCTGTTAATTGTTTCTCCATAAACACACTACAGAGCCACAATACAATACGAGCCATTGAATTGCTTTCATTTTTCTCCCTTTTTTTTCTGGTAAAAATGATTTTCAATTTCAAATCTGTTATCAAGCAGATTTTCACTTAGCTTAGATTCATGTCACCTTCAAAGGTACTTAGTACGCTTTCTATTCCTTCACTCAAATCATTAATAAGAACAGACAAATAAAAGTAGAACTCAGGGTGAACCCCTGCGGAATCTTGCTAGTTAAAGTTTTTCTTTTTTTGCAGTGATCCATGGGTAAGAATCAACCAGTTAAGCACCACCTGCTAGTAGTTATACCTAGTCCATGTTTCCTGGATTGCTTATTGGAATGTCTGGTGGGATAATTGCAAAACCTTGCTAAAGCAAAAATGCCTAAGATATCTCCTTTCTCCACAGGAACATCATAATTACATAACAAAGACTGATTTGATGCAATGGCTAAGTTCCTAAGTCCATGCTGACTACTTTTTTTTCTATCTATCTGCTTTATATCTTCTATTTTACAAATAACATTTTATTATTAGTCTGTACATTTTTATGGGACTTAAATACATATTGATTTGTCTACAATGGTCTATTTTTCGCATTTTTTTATTATAAAGAGTAGCATGATACTTTTGCGTTTTTTTATATATATTTAATTAATGTATTGTAGAGAAAGACCAAGATTTCTTTTCATACTTGAGCAAATATTCACTTATAACAATCAGTGTTCTGTTTGCATAAAGACTAGCTAAACACTGAATGAAGTTTTGAAGTATCATACAATTTTTTTAATGGAACTTATACTAGGCTTTAAAGTTTTATGTATCTTATATTAAATTAATAGACATTTCATACATATAATTGTTTTTAAATAATTATAATAATATCATTTAAAATAATCAGCTATGAGTCATATTGACTATAGTGTAGACATTATCACGTCACTACCCTTTATCATTCTTCGTAGTTATCTAAGCATCTTGATTTATTTTCATTTAGTTTCGAGAAAGGAGCTTTTGGGTATAAAATCAATCTGCATTCAGTCACTAGTTCCACAGTAAATTAACTCTGGTATATTATTAGAGATAATTTCCTAATTGGAGCACTGCTAACCAGACGTTAAGAAGCAGGTATTTCGGAGATGTGTTAAGAGTTATAGCCTTATTTTTAACACATAATGGTCTTCTATTTTTAGTTTTTAACTGATAAATTATCTCAGTCTAGTAGACTGAAATAAATTATCTCAGTCTATTAAATCATTATAATAATCATTATAAACAATGATAAAAATTATTAATGAAAGAAATTATATCTCACCATTATTTTTTTATCTCAAACCAAATATGTCAACAGTTCATCTTGTATCTTGACTTCTAATGGCCGTAAGAACTCTGCTAACCCACTAATTTCTAGACAGTTCCTGAGATTGTTTTATCCTCATATAATAAATAAAGCAAATGCATTAGTTAATTTCTTGTTTTATATATGTTCATTAATTTTTTAATGTGGGAATATTTTCAAGTTAATGCATTCCTCATGAATGCAATAACTATAAAATGGATGCAAAATTAGGTATGCATAATGAAAAGTCCATAGATGTGAATATTAAAAAAGCCATTTAAGATCTCTTTTATCTTTCCAGGTGCAATCTGCCCATATTTGCTTTTCTTTGACGAGTATGAGAGGTTTAGTAAAAGCTGCATCATATTTTCTTTCCAGACAAAGATATGCACAGTGG
>NW_010577457.1:302343-312413 GCF_000705375.1 Tinamus guttatus | reverse complement strand
GCAGTTTTATTTTATTTTATTTTATTTTATTTTATTTTATTTTATTTTATTTTATTTTATTTTATTTTATTTTGTTTCACTTATTTTATTTAAAAAAAAATCATTTTTTCCCTTTTAGAATAGCAGGACCATAAGGAGTTTTCACCCACCCAAGTGATGCCTCAGGCAATACAAGAAAAAATGTAGCAATTCAATGTAATGCAATGTTCATTGATACTATCATCAGAATTCCACTCCCTTTAGTAGTGAAACTGTACACCTGCAAACATGCTGAGTGATAGGTACTGTATCAGTGACATCAATTCAGTCATTCATCACCATATTCACTCAACATTCATATCACAATATATTTCACTTGAAGAGGAAGGGAAAAGTTGAGCTTAAATGACTGTGGCAAGACCAGAAAGGAAAATCTGGTTCCAGTTGATTCAAGCTCATGCCAAAAGAAGAAGGATAAAACAAACAAGCAGCAGACCAATAGAAAACCAGATGCTAGATCAAGGCTGGACTCTTCATGGTGTTCTCAGCTTCCAGCATTTCATTCTAGAAGAGATACAAAGAGAATGGGATATTAGGCAATGGATACTCTACTGGATACAAGCATAAAAGGCAAAAAGAAAGTGATGGCAACAAGAAGAAGCGGAGATAGGCAAAATCAGATATTTCCATCTTTCTATTTGGATAGGGTTCAAGAAACCTGAATTTATTTCTAATTGCCAAAGTCCTTCAGGGACTTGATATATGTGAAGAAAAGCGAATATACAGAAAACTTCATTTGAAATAGAACATGACCATCAGTGTAATACATACTGTGCTCTGTGTTGTATTCTGAAAACATTTTTAACCACTGTAATTTTTTTGCTGAGGCAGGAGGTTTTCTGTGTAAAATTAAAGTTCTTGTTTACAAGACATATTTTACCCTAACCTTTAGAAAATTATGTTTGCTTTAACTTAACTGAATTGGGCCCTTGAGGATAGCATTAACCTTTTGCATTTTAAGACAGGACAGTTTTTTGTCTGACCTACAGACTGTTAGTCACCTGACAAAGGTGGTTAAAGGACCATGACCTGAAATTATTTATTTCTTTTCAGCTAATAACTCCATTTCTAAAATCAACCTGAAAAAAAAAGAAATATGCATTTTAAAATGTATTACCTTCTAAAAGGTAAATTAAGTTCTTCTAAATCCAAAATGATGATTATGGAGGATGATGCAACTTTACAGCAAAGCATTAATGAAGATGTTGAGGTGGGAAAAACAAAAAAAAGTATCCTTTATTCCCTTGGGTCTCTAGGGGTATTTCTAGTGGTAGTGAAAATTTTGACAATTGTAAGCTTGTTAATAGGAAAGAAGTTTCATAAGATATGAAGCACATCATTGAAATGCCAAATAATTTTTAATCAAACATGCCATCCATTATTCCATATATTAGTAATACTATTTTTCCTCTTGGTTCCTGACATTTCTTTTTTGTCACCTTTTTATTGGTCATTTTTGGGAAGAGAGAAAGGAAAATATAGAAGAAGTGATAATCTTATTATATTGAACTTGTACATCTTTCAGTGATGTCATAAGATAATATCTTTCTTTGATGTTCTGCAGTACAAACTTAATATAGGGAAGATAGAGACAATAGTAGAAAATAACAGAAAATAAATGAAAATAAAAGACTGGAGGACAGAAGAGCATAAAATTCTATCTGTAGTTTTTCAAAAAAAGTCCTTTCATTTTGATTATTTTTTCACTGAAAATAAAACAGTTACAGGTTTAAAACTTCAAAACTGCTTTCTCTTTCCAATCTTTGGAGGAAATAAAGTTTTCAGGATTCCAACTGCATTAGAGTATTTATTGATTTTAAATATGGTGTTATCTTTATTATTTTATGATAAGATTTATCTTTGTGCTAAAGGTGTTTTATGTTTTTTGGTATTATACTGGGAATTATATTGGGAAAAAATTTCAAGTCTAAGAGATAGCTAGTAATATGAGGTTTATATTTGTAGCAAAATCTACACATCTGGGGAAGAAAAATACACGGAGTCCTTCCCTTCTTTAACTTTTAAAAAGTACAACAAAACAAAACCAACCAACCAAACAATGAAAAGCAAAGTATTGTAGTTTTGAAATGCTTAGCTGCCAGCTGACAAAGTTGACCACCTAAGGAAGTTTCCGATACATAGATTCATGGACTTCAGTCTATTAGTCTTAATTTATTTTGTCTATCATATTTCTCCTTCCAAATGCAATAGCATAACCATTGGAAGTTACAGAATATAAACGACAACCTGACATAAGGTGTCACACATGACACTTCTTCCTGTTGCCTGCGACCCAAGAAAGTTTGCTAGGGGACACACACATACACACTCCCTTTCCTATAGCTGTCCCTGGCTCAGTGTCTCCAGCAGCTAGCTGGTGTCTCCCATTACTGTCTCACAGACATATTGTCCTACCGATAGATAGCATGAGATGAAGCTTGCTAGAAGATCATGAAAGCATACACCGATGTACAAGATAGAGAGTCCACTCACACAGAAAATAATTTAAAATTCAGTGTAATTTGAAGACAGGACAAACTATGTGATAAGACACACTGACCAGCCGTAGCTTACTTGTACATAAATAACTGGCCTTTTTATCCTCTTATTTTCCCCAGGCTTGTTCTTCTCGCATTCTTCTTCCCTCCTTTTCTCCACTCTTATTTCTTCCCATATAAAAAACACACCCTGCAAATACTTCTTTTCCTGTTGGTCCCAGTTCTGCTATATCTATACCCAAATTTGGTGTTACTTTGATACTGTTACTTTGATCACATTAGCTTTAGGTTCTATTACAGATAGCTGGCCCTCTGAAAGCCCCGGATTTCACAAGGTCGTCAGTCATACTCTCCAAATGTCTCTGAAGTTTGGCAGTCTCTCACATAACCTCCCTCAACCTTCTAAGAAGTTCAGCCATCCTTCATGAACCATCTAGAACTTTGTCAGCTCCTCACTCTGTTATTTGTCATGTCCAGCAGCTCTGCCAATCTGTCCTGGTAGAGACTCATAGTCATACACTTAGCAAAACCTCAAGCCAGGACCCAGTCATGTGACTGCAGACCTTAAGAGGGCAGGCAATGACTTCCAAGTAGCAGACAGCTCTTCAAAAATATTCCGCTAGTATCCCCCTATCTCTTATGTTCTGGTGAGATAGCATTGAAGATATAATTCTATTTAAATAAGCAGGTCCACATTTATTTAGCAGTTCTGTAGTTCCCTTATTTTGCATAATTCCTGAATTTACATTGTGGCTCACTCTCTTATTTTCTCCACCATCCTCTCTTCTGATTATTTTACTATTATACAGGTATCTTCTTCCTTACCAAAACATCTTCCAGAGCAAAGCTCAAAGCAGCTCACAGCAGCAGGTGGATAAACAATAAGCTTTGGTAGCAATTCACAGGTTTGAAAGGATGACAGAGAAGCTTAAAAAGAAACTGGGTATAAAAGACGAAAGAACAAGACTGAGAAATATAAACTCCTCTCCACATTAGAATGTTCTAATAGCTCCTGCCCTTCTTTGGCCCATCTGAGTTGCTGCTGTCACCTGAAGTTATTTAAGCTGTGTCTTTATTACTAAAAACTCAAATCTTTCACTGATGTCTTTCAGACTCCACCTTTATTTCCTTCCAGAGCTTCCCTATCCATTTCTGCTAAACTTTACCAGCCCTAGCTAGTCTTCATTAACTACCTCCTGTGACCTTGCAACCTACCTTGCAAACCTACCCTGATCTTGGCACAAAACTTAACTTTGTCTAGATAGACAAGAAACCTTGAGCTGTCTCTGAATTCAGGGATTGCAAACATCTTGGTCCACTGATGGACTCATACATCTTAGTCTCACCTTGAGGAAATTTTCTAAAATCAATAATCTACCTCCTATTTGTGACAACAAAATAATACTGATTCTTTGAATATTATCAAGGCTTTCATGGGGTGAGATCTTTCTTCTTCGATATGCTTAGATATATGCACCAGAAGTGCTAATTTGGTGCAAAATGTGCTACTAACTCAAACACTAGCTAAATCCTTTTGATGTTTGTGAAACTCTAAAGTGGAGAGAATTTTTTGTAGCAGTTAGTCAGTCTCATTTCTTCTTTATTTCTCTATGCCATTCTCTTTTGAGTTCAATAATAAATGATAACACTGAATCTTACTGTAGGTAAAAGTATTATTCTACTTAACAAAGAAATTTCTCCAGAAGTTTGTTAGGAAATCTCAGCAAGCCTGATGAAGAATATTTGCAACTGGATGACTAAAGTGTCAAATTGTAGACTGGCAGAGATCTTGAAAAATTATATGAGAGTGGTAGCTATAAACACTTAATGAAACTTTAATAAAAGTTCTATGCACCGATCTTACCGTCTCTTACAATGATCAGATTGTATATGGTACAATATTGAAAAAAAATAATGCTTGTTGATAATCTCTTGCCTTTGAAGTTTCCTGACAGATTGGAAAGAGAGTAATTCTACTGCTGGCCACTTTGCAGTGACAGCTGGTTGAAATCATTGTAAACAGTAAAGATGACTTTCCATATGGCAAGATTTCCTAACTGTTTATTTGGTAATCACTAGTGTATGCTCATTAGTATCCAGAGCTGTATAACCTTATTGGATGTGATTGTCTGCTTAAAAATTCAGTTGGGTGGCATTTCTCTGCAATATGTTGCCTGTAAATATGGGTCCAAGTCCTTATTCTTGGATTTGGATATAGATTTTGATCATCAAAGGCAGAATATTTATATAAATAGATCCCCTTCCTCTTCAATTCCCTATTCTCTTTAGGAAATGAGATGAAATAGAATATCCAGGTCCAAATAAAAATTCATTTTTCAGTTAAACTCATCCACAATTAATAGTCAATGTTCTTTTCACCATTTCTGTTGTTTTCTACTTTAATAAAATCTGCTGATATACTAGTGGATTACTAGCGGTAAATTTGAAATTGAAATTGAAAATTGAAATTCCACATTTCCCTGTTTCTTTTATCCTGTCTTTCCCTGGGTAATACTAAATGCCTATATTTAGATAAACCTGATGAAGTCCTAGATTTAATTTAGAGTATTTAATAACAAAGTTAGGCAGTAGTTTGAAGTAAAACAAGTATCTGTTCTCTAAAGTGATTACATTAGTTCAGCAAGACCCTGATTCTCACCATTTTATAATATTTTAAACTACATCATTAACATATTAAGGCATATGCATTAAAAAAATCTACTACTTTTTAAGAAAAAGAAACAGAATCAAGGATATCAATATGAAATAAGTAGCTTTTTCACTGCCAGTGATATGTTTTGTCACTAATCAATATTCACAGATGGGAAATGCAATGGAAATTTATTGCATAGTTCTAAATACGTACAATCAGGTACAATTACAATAGGTACAAGATTTCAGAACTATGACAGAACATGAAATATTTTCAAATAAAAGATGAAAACTAAATGCTTTTTAGTATCTAATATCTAGATTCTTTTAATATCATGTTATTTTACAGATACCACTATATGTATACAGATACTCCTGCCCCACTCTAATGGAATAGCAATCTTTGTGAAAGTTATTTTTTCTTTTTATGAGGGCTTACTGAAAAAAAAAAAAACAAAATCAAAATCTTCCTTGCCAAATTAAACTCAACACGTTGGAAATCCTTTAAACATAATTGATTTAGTTAATATATATTTCATCTCCTGTGACACATTCAATACTGAAAATCGTAATTTTATCAGTTTACTCTTTTTCACTGGCAGCAGAGTGTCTTGGACATTAAGGATACTGAAGAGAAGCTATATAAATATGTCATTTTATAAAAAATAATTATGTAGCAACCTTTTTCTAAAACTGACATAATTCTTAGAATCTTAAACCTAAAAAGTGTCTTTGAAGGTCATCTAGTCTGACCTTTGGCTAACCTTAATTTCAATGATTGCATCAAGTTGCTGAAGGCTTTGTCCCATTGATCGCACAAAAATCTCCAAGTTTATTTCAATATTTCCATAAAATATCATAGACCTGCAAGCTAATAGTTAATATTTGTTGTTGTTGATAATAGTAGAAAAAATGTGAAAATGCATAAGAATAAAGAGTGACAGTGAATGTAAATATCCAAGATTAAGCAGATTTTAAGCATGAGAATTATCTGCTATAAAGCAGCCAGGATGCAACCGTGTGCCACATGCTCTAGGTGTCCCTGCTTGAGCAGTGGGCTTGGACTAGATGGTCTCTAGAGGTCCCTTCTGATCTCAACCATTCTATGATTCTGTATGATATGTGCAATGCTAGTGGAAAGATATAGACATTTCAGAGATCAGCAAATCCCAAAGCGGGTGCCTCAGATCAGATATTTCTCAAAGCAAATTTCCCAACACAGGAGTTTTTTATTACTCTTGATAATAACAAAAAAGACTGAAAGTGACTAACTCAGCAGGTGAGGTTTACACTGTAGTGTCGTAAGTTAGACAGCATGAATCTTGAAATTGGCCCTTCATAGTATTTTACAGAGCACTTTTGAATGTCAAGTTTTACCTGAGTCTTAAAATAGGCAAACAACTGAGATTCGTTTTGAATCATAGTATCCTCAGGCGCTAATCATCAACTTCCAGTATGCTCTGAAGATCTGTCTAAGCTTTATCATAATTCACAGATGTTTAAACTTTTTTTTGTTTGTTTGTTTTTATCCTTAAAATGTGTTTACATTGGACTATCACAGAATCACAGGATTGCAGAATGGTTAAGGTTGGAAGGGACCTCTAGAGATCATCTATTCCAACCCCTCTGAATAAACAGAGACACCTAGAGCAGGTGGCACAAGGTGGCATCCAGGCAGGTTTTTAACATCTCCAGAGAAGGAGACTCCACAACCTCTCTGGGCAGCCTCTTCCAGGGCTCTGTCACCCTCACAGGAAAGAAGTTCTTCCTCACATGGAGATTAAACTTGTGCTGAGAATCTGCACCACCTGCGCCTTGCTGATAATGTACTGGGGAGTGTTAGTGAGTTGTCCTTGGCCGGCTGGGAATGGGGAGCTATGTGAGAAAGAGTAGTTAGCCGTTTTGGGTAAACAACTTTGCAGAGCTGGGAAAGAGCCTATGCGGCCGGGACATAGCAACCTCCCTAGCAACCAATCGTAGCTAACCTGGATATCCCTCAGATGCTTGTAGGTATAAATATATGTGCACTTCCGCTAATAAACGGAGCAAGATCTAAACTCATATTGGGATCGTGTCTTGTAATCCGGCTCGGCTCCCGTAAAGGCCTGTGCAGTTGTCCTGCGCCTGGTTCCAACAACCCCTCAGGTACTTAAAAAGGTTGATCATGTCTCCTTTCAGCTTTCTCTTCTCCAGACTAAACAGGCCCAGCTCACTTCTTAGTCTTTCCTCATGCGACAAATGCTCCAGTCCCTTAATCATCTTTGTGACTCTATGCTGGACCCTCTCTAGAAGCTCAATGTCCTTCTCGTACTGGGGAGCCCAGAACTGCACACAGTACTCCAGGTGCAGTCTCATCAGAGCTCTCTCAACCTGCTGGTAACAGTCCTCCTGATGCAGGCCAGGATTCCATTTTCCTTCTTGGCCATGAGGGCACATTGCTGACTCATGTTTAACCTGTTGTCAACCAGGACTCCCAAATCCCTCTCCGTAGAGCTGCTTTCCAGCAGCTCAACCCCTAGTCTGTACTGGTGTCTGGGGTTATTCCTCCCCACGTGCAGGACCCTGCACTCGTCCTTGTTGAACCTCCTGAGGTTTCTCTCTGCCCAACTCTCCATCCTGTCTAGGTCTCTCTGAATGGTAGCACAGCCCTCAAGGGTGCCGGCCACTCCTCCCAGTTTGGTGTCATCTGCAAACTTGCTGAGGGTGCTCTCTGTGCCCTTGTCCAAGAAGTCATTGATGAACAAGCTGAATAGCACTTGGCTCAGTACTGACCCCTTGAAGGACACCACTGGCCACAGGCCTCCAACTGGACTCGGCCCCATGTCCAACACGTGCAGAGAGTACTGAATGCCATACAAGAAAAAAAGGTCAGGTTCATTTCAGCGAACTTGATTTCATCTCTGAAAGTTGATTTAATATTCTATATTAAATGGTCATGTAGGAAACCATGAACATACATGAAATTTACAGACTTGGGCCTAACAAAGCCATGTATGGTCATGGCTATGTTCAACTAAATATAGACAGTTGTGAAGCAGAAAAGACTCAAGACCTCAGATACCATTAAGGTAACTATCTAGCTAATACTAATACTTTTTCCTTTTAATCTTTCAAATATGTTTACATTGGACTATGTCCAACACATGAGAGAGTCCTGAATGCCATGCAAGAAAAAGGGTCAGGTTCATTTCAATGAAGCTATGGCAGGAAAGGAGATTTTCTCATGCAGTGAATTAACAAATTCTATTCCTTAAAATATAATAAAATTGATCTATTCTTCTAATCAAAGCAATTACTTGCTTTGAGTTTTACCTTGGTAAAAATTAGTCATTCTCTTCTATGAGAAATATCTACATGAAGCCTAAAAAAAGAAAAAAGCCTAAAAATCTATAGTTCTGATTAATCTTTTGATAGAAAAAAAATGATACTTTTGAGTTATTAATAAACTCATGATTTCAAATGAATTGTGCCAGTGTCAGCTTTCCATGGCTCTTGTACAATGTACAGACTTTACACACAGACAGCAGCAAAACAACGTTTTAAATCCCATCAGTTGGCCACTCATATAACTACTATTGTGGTCATTAAACAAAACAGCATTCTCCATGGGTATTTAATCATCTCTTACTGTTTTCAGCATGTCTGATTCCGATGCCAGATCATGATGGTTTACTTAGACAATCAACCAGTCAGCTACCTGTTGTTTACTGAAAACTGTGCGTCTCTAAGAACCAAACACAAATGCTTTAATCCTTTACACTGTTTGGGCAGGTCCATAACCTAAGCTACAGCTTTTGGCCAGGTTGCATACTATAAGCTGCCTTTTTTTTAAGGAGTTATCCTTGCAGAGTGAAGGTTTCCCTTAGCATCCAAAGTTAGTTGGTGGCAGACAATGCAAGTCAATGTCCTCTGAATTCCTTAGGGAAAAAGCATTGTTTTTGACTTTTTCATGGCAATTCTTATGCACACGTTACCTCAGAAAACAAAGTCATTCTTTTTACATTTCTTTCTGCAAAGCATTTCAGCTTCATTGACTCTCTACCTTCCCTCTTCTTATTACAGTAGCAACTGCATATATGTAAACACAGAAGTGTCACCTGCATAGCACTAAACCAGTATTCTGTAATATACTCCTGCATTTCTGTATAATATCTAATATCACTGCCAAAAGTGGCCCTTAGGAATATACAAATAAAATAGATGCATTGTTAAAAAAAAAAATCAAAATGAAAAGGGGTAAAGGAATATTTCTTCTTTTCCTCTTCCTTTTTGGATATAGTTTAATATCCTTTACCTAGGAAACCTACTTAGAATCATAGAATCATAGAACGCTTAAGGTTGGAAGGGACCTCTAGAGATCATCTAGTCCAACCCCCCTGCACACACAGGGACACCTAGAGCATGTGGCACAGGACTGCATCCAAGTGGGTTTTGAAGATCTCCAGAGAATGAGGTTCCACAACCTCTCTTGGCAACCTGTTCCAGTGCTCTGTCACCCTCACTGTTAAGAATTTTTTCCTTAACTTCCTGTGGAACTTTTGGTGCTTCAGTTTGTGGCCATTACCTCTAGTTCTGTCGGTGGCCACCAGTGAAAAGAGGCCAGCACCATCCTCCTCATTGCCTCCCTTGAGGTACTTATAGACACTGAATAGATATCTTCTCAGCCTTCTCTTCTCCAGGCTGAACATGCCCAGCTCCCTCAGCCTCTCCTCATAGGGCAGATGTTCCAGGCCCCTGATCATCCTCGTAGTCCTGCGCTGGACTCTCTCCAGCAGCTTCACATCTCTTTTGTACTGTGGAGCCCAGAACTGGACACAATAGTCCAGATGCGGCCTCACCAGGGCTGAGCAGAGGGGCAGGATCACCTCCCTCGACCTGCTG
>NW_010577457.1:265373-300498 GCF_000705375.1 Tinamus guttatus | reverse complement strand
GAGGAGGTCTCTGAAGAGGCTAAAGTTGGCCCTCCTGAAGTCCATGATTGCAAGGCCTGCCTCCTCCTCTTTGGATCCTGAACTCCACCAACTCATGGTCACTGCAGCCGAGGCTATCCCCCACCTTCACATCTCCAACAAGTCCCTCTCTATTTGTTAGCACGAGGTCCAGTAACCCACCTCCCTCATTGGCTTCCCTACAACCTGCGTCAAAAAGTTATCATCGATGCTCTGCAGGAACCTCCAGGACTGTTTGTGCCTGGCTGTGTTGTCCTTCCAGTTGATATCGGGGTAGTTGAAGTCCCCCATGAGAACCAGGGCCTGTGGCCGTGAGGCAATATCCAGCAGCCTCATCAATCTTCTTGTCCTGGTCAGGTGACCTGTAGCAGACACCCACCACAGTGTCTTCCACATTAGCCTGCCCTTTAACCCTTACCCACAAGCTCTCAGCTTGCTCATCATCCACTCCCAGGTTGAGCTCCATGCAGTCCAGTTGCTCTCTCACATAAAGAGCAACTTCTTTGCTTTCTTTCTGTAATGCCATTCTGTCTCTATTTACTGGCAAAGCTCTTGTCTCTGCACAGGAGATTGGTGCTCTGGCAGGAGTCACCTTAGGTGAACAAGAAGAACATTTTCAAGTCTCATGAATTCATCAGTTGAAATGAAAATTCCACTGGCAAAGCAAGATACTTTTGAGATTGTTAGGTGAACTCAGGAAAACAGACCATTGCAATCACAAGTTTATCTGAGAAGGCTGATGTAATATAGATTTCAATTATATCTCTGCATATTCAGCACTATATGCTCATCATTTTACATGTCCCTCCTACTAATCAAGTAAGCAACAGGAATAATCACAAATAAATTGGAAGTAAACTGGAAATTAACTACTCTTTTACTGGTCTTGTCAATTTTTCCTCCATACTATTTTTCTAATCTGTTTAATTTGAAGACTCTCATATCCCTGAAGCCTTCATACTATGTAGCTATGTGACTGTGTTTTTCAGGGCCAGGTGCATTTCCCGAACACTAGTATTTGAAAAGAAAATTTGGGAAATATAACCTACTATTAAAGAATGAATAAATCATTTAAAATGTTTACTGTGACATGAAATAGAGGCATTCACATGTAGGGACAATGTCAAAGAATTGTCTGTTAATGATATTGGTATAATTACAAGTTCTCAGGATGACAAGATATTACTGTCCTCCAACATGATATTAGTAGAAATTATTTAAAATCATATAAACAGGAACTCTACACAAATTAAGAAAAGAAAAAAAAAAAAAGAAAGACCATGCCTTGGGAACTGTCCTTGTTCTATTACAAGAATATTGAATCTCAATAGAGAGAGACCAATCTAAACTAATCTAATTTGAGAATACTCCCTTTCCATACACCACAGAAGAAGCAAACAATGTAAAAATTATGTATCATCAGATACCTAAGCATAGTCAGGAATATAGAAAATATATAGCTTAGACAGATTGCTGTTTTTCAAACCAACTTCTCCATCCCTCTGTTACCAATTTATTCAAAAGGGAATAATCTGCTGGGATAAACTACTTTTTGCTGACTTCTAATTGCTTACTAATTTTACTATAAACTATTAGATAATATATATTAATATTAATGCATTTTTTCTGAATGTAAATTATTTGTGTACTTTTATATTTCATGTATTTTCATCCTGTATTTGCATTAGTATTCTACTTTTATCATAAAATATCATAGAAACTTGTAATCTGCATTATCTAGTAATTTCTATCTCTACACATTTCTTCTCTGTAAAATACTTTGATAGTGTAAATAAATAGTTATGAATATATAAAATGTTCCAGACTCAAATCTGGAATCAATTCTGAAGAAAACAAAAATCATATAATTTGTGACAGATCCAACACAGTGACAGAAGTTTAAACTTAAATTATATAGACTACCTGTGTGCAAAAAAGCATTACTACATTATAAAGATTTAATCTACATATCTGTTAAGATTTATAAACAGAAGAATAATTCCAATATCACTTCATAACTGTCTAACGAACCAGATATCACTGCATTTTTTCCTATAGTTTGTGTGTGCACAGTAGAAAGAGAAAGATAAAATATGCTTATAAAAATACTGAACATCAGTAGTTTTGCAACATTTTATCATGATTGCATTCTTATGCTAATTTATGTCATAATATTCCACATTATTTTTATGTAAAATGGTAGTTCTGAAATCTATCATTAAATTCAGTTAAGCTGTGATGTGAGAAATAGCTTCTTTTACAACAAGATATTTATATTTACAGTTAAATATGAATATAAATGAGGTGTGAATATTCCTCATTTTTTACATTTCTTCCCTTATTATGTATTTAAAATACAGCATATTGTATATGGAAAATTGTATATGAATATTGTATATGGAAAATTTTTCTCATGAATGTCCTAATGAATTCAGCATAACACAATAAGCGCTACATTTTATGCTCATGTAGGAGAATTTAATATATGTCTAGGCATATATCAGTGTTAAAAATTTTAACGTAGCTGTAACATGATCCAAATTTTATTTTAGAATAAGATATTCTTTTAATAAGCAGGCTTATTTGTTCTCTCTTAAAAAAAATAGGAAAGAAAGAAAGTATTTCTGTTCAATGTAGATAAGAAGTTCTGTTTATGACCACATTGGTTAGCAATGGGATTCTGGTAGGTATTTTCCCTCAAACTACAAGATGCTTCCAGACAGCAAGTTCCTTCTCTGTCTCACCAAGTACCACTTGTCCCCTGAGAGATGCTCGATAGCGTGAAGGCGGGTAAGAGGCTCTGGCATGTTTCCAGAGCACTTTAGGCATGGGAAAATACTAAATATTGCTACACCTTGCCTTCAGCTGATTCCAGCTTAAATTTAAGTACGGCACCTTTTCTGTACCCAAAAGCACCTTCTCAGAAACAGGGAATCCTTGCAGAGGCCAAGCCATCTCATGCCACATCCAGAAGGATGGGATTCAAAGGACACTGTGGTCAGACCATTGGGCCGTTCTTGGGCTGGAGCTGTCACCAGCACCACTGGCGTGCCATGAATATCCTATTGAAAAATGATATATTCCTGTAAAGAGACATATTTAGCTGTGCTCTGACTAAATTTGACTCTGTGACTACTGTGTAGCTGAGGTTAAATAAAGGATATACTAATGTCTCTTTAATCTACCTGCACAGGTGCATCTCTCCAGTAACACTAGAATTATGTTCTGTGAGTAAAGTGTGAGATGTTCAAAGTAAATATTAATCTTTGATCACATGAACAGTTAGTATGTGTTGATGTAGATGCTGGAAAGTAAGCTTCACTGCTTGCCTAGATATAGCACTTATATAGTACAAACATTTCACAATGTACTGAGCTCCCATAGATCAATTTGAAATTAGTTTACCGTCAAATTGATAAATCTCTTTTTATCATTATACCTTGAAGATGATTAAACAGGTATTTCACAGTGAATAATTTATACCATATTATGGAAAGATAAGAAAGTAACGGGTCCAAAATAATAATTATTGTAACATTCTTTTATAAATTCTTATATATTAAAGCTTTGAATACAATTCTTGAATAAAGCATTTGGATACAGTTCATGTATAATTCTTCTAGTTTATTAACTCTCTCAATTGAGTGTAATTCTAAGGTACTGTTTCTTTCAGTGACTTATACAATTTTCAAATATTCAGCTTTTTAAGACTGTAAAGGGGCTGCTAGTCAGGATATTCTCCATAGATCCAAACTGTACCTTGACTTATAAAAAGGGTTGCAAGCCTGTATTCTCTCTGTTCATTTTTCTCTTGGTTTTTGCACCCTGTAACAATACCAACCAATCAAAAAGTGTGCAGGAAGAAATTCTGATTGATTTGTGTTTTCATATATACCTGAGAAGATAGAATTTTCTACAATTATCCATTTTCTCCTCAATTACAAAAGTAATTGAATAGTAATTGGCCCCATATGTACGTATAACTGCAGCTGCATTACTGGAATTTAAGAAGCTTACTCTCTTTCTATATGTATATATGTAAAAGAAGTAAATCTGTATATATCTATAGATTAAAAAAAGGCATGATATTTTATGCAATGATGGCTTTCCTAGGTTCCAAAGTCAACTCAGTCACAGCTGATGATTACACTGGTGTAATCACATTCCAGAATTATCCGTGGAACCAGTATTTTCATTTTTTCTCCAAAGGAACAAGATGAATTTGTCACAAAATTGGAAGTTATAGCTATTTCATTTCATGCAGGCAGTTATCCCTGTGGCTGTAAGCAGATACACAACACTCTTTTCACATTACTGTGCATGTATCTTCACCACTCAACAAAATGCAGTGAAAGAATCTCTGGACTTGTGCCATCTAAGCTCTGACCAAACCAGCAGTGTTGTGTTAGCGAAAAAAATGGTCCATATGGGTATTCAGCCAGTATTTCTTCATAGTTCTTCATTCAGGGGGGCAAAGAGGGTCATCTGAGATCTATGATATGGTGATGTTTTGTCATGGTGTTCCAGTAAAAATGATGTTGCTATTGCTTTATCAGACCAGAGATTTCATGCTAATTTTGCTTTATGCTTTATATATCATGCTAAATGCGTAAGGCCCTAGCCTAAATCTGTTAGTCCTGTTTTCAAACTATGACAAAACTGTCTGTATGAATTAGAGTTTGATACCAGACATCTTTAGTTAGGGTGCATAGTTTAAGTGTGAGCTAATAGCAGAAGTCTTGAAAATATAGGGAAATTTGAAAGACACTCACTATTTGTCAGTGGCTGACAGCTGAAGAAGTGCAGCCTTGACAGTCTTGTTGACTTTGACTGTTGTACACGTGTCTAAATGTGTATTCTCCCCAGAAATGCTTTGCATTTCTCCTCTCTGAGACTCCGGAACTTCACGGTCTTACTGTCTATGAGGTCAATTAGACTATTTTTGTTTTGGGCAACATTGTATGGCACTACATTTTACTTTATCATATGGAAATGCCTTTATCAATAACCTTCACCAGAGCCTGTAATGCAGGCGGCAGAACTGAAGCCCCTTGCTGCACAGTGTATGTGATAAAGAATCATAAATACATATTTATATTTATGTACAAATATAAAATTTACCTCTAGAAAATAAATTAATTACTCATAATAATGAGTTCTGGAGCTAAACAATGCTAAACAACCATGAATAACAGATGTGGGCATTGATCAGTAGTGTTCTCATGTCTTATATTTAAATAGGAACATACAGGCATATGTTCTGTTGTATACTTTAATAAGGTAAAATCATGCATAATGAAAAAAAAATACTTGCTCTCTCTAATATGTATAATGCATTAGCAAAATAAATATAAAGGAAAAGATGCCTGATCTTCCAAATGACTTCTATGTGAACTGCTCAATCTCAGTGAAAAATGGACATTTGCTTTAATAAAATGCTCACAAATTACATTGCTTGCTTTACTGTGATAGACCTTATTCTTTGCCTCTTTACATATTTCATTTTTTGGTCAAAGGACTCAATAATGTTCTGAGAAAAAAAAAAAAAAAGACAGCTTGGAGTTTTCTCACGAATTTCATTAAAACCAGTTTCAAATTGGAGAATACCAGAGATATGCTATTATGTAAGAAAAAAAAAAAAAAAGGAAATACCCACTCTAATTTAAGCCAATTAGCAAAATAACACAATTATATTACTGCCTTTCAATTAAAAAGTGAAAATTGTTTATTCAGTGCTTCTTAAGTAGCAAGTTCATATATAACTACAGGTTGTTTTCTCACTGGTTATCGCTTTAAAGAATACATGACCTATATTATTAGTGCAAACATAGAAACACTTCTGTAGCACTAATACAGGAAATAAGTCAGGTGGGACCTAAGCCAGATTTGATGATGAATAAATAAGGCATAATAAGGTTTCTTGTTTTTTTCTCTCTCTTTTTAAAATATATATTTCATCGGGGGAAAAAAATGTGTAAAGCTCTTTTCATTTCTTACTGGTAAATGGACTTTACGGTGGCATAGGATCTTCTGGTCAGTTTCTCCTCCCATTACTGCCCAAGCATTTAGAAGAAAATGAAAATAGTTTTTCACCAAAAAGGTCATGAATGAAATGGAATGCAGTAATGCTGACAACAAACACTTTACAGATCTATCTGAAGCCATTTAAGGGCTGTTTGCTTTTGGATGAAGGATTACCCATTAAATCTGAGAGAGGTTGCAAGCTGAATAAACACCATCTAGTAGGGTCAATACTCCTTATGGCCATGCAGTAGAAAGAACAGAAATGCTCTAGGTAGATAGGCAATGCATCATACATCTAAATCATATTGAGTGGATTAGGAGGCACTGCAATGAAATGGCACTAACAGAAAAAGCGATTTTCCACTTTTTTTTTTTTCAAAGTTACAGTTAAAAAGTAAAAATAAACAAACAAACAACAACAACAAAAAAAAGTTTTTACCTGTAAATGAAAGTTTATACTCTCTTTAGAGGACACAAAAGACAATTTGTGATCAAAGATAGAGGATGCATTTGTAAGCGTGTGACTGTGGAAGACCAGTTCCCGTGATACTATGATATCATTTTGGTATTGTAAAAGAAGAAAAACATTCCCTGTTATATATTTTTTAAAAAATATGTTTATGTGCCACATAGAAGTGGGAAAAAAAAAAAAAAAAAGAGAGAGAGAGAGAGGGACAGAGCGATAAAGAAATGGGTTTGGTAATGTATTTTTGGTAAATATACTAGACTAATGTTAACCAAGATGGAATCTTTGTAAAGAGGCATGCTTTTAAGTAATCTGAACAAAGATGGGATGATAACAATCTACAGGATTCTTGGTATAGTAAATTGTAGTTGTATGCAAATTGTAGTAAATAGGCGGTTGTACGATGCCTGTCACTACATATCAAGAAATTAAATACAGGTTCAAAAGAAATTCTAACTAACTGAAATTTGATCACGTCATATGTCTATGAAATTGACAAAATTTGTTTCTAAATTTCATATTTATTTCTGGCATAGGTCCAAGAGCATGAGTAAACTTACTTTATGAAGATAAGTGTCACCTTTCATTAACATCTATTGGGACAGAATCATATACATGTCAATTTGATTGATATAAAAATGCACTGTCTAAAAAGAACAAAATATAATGCATGATTACATGTAACTTGAGTCAATTGATTTTGAGTTGGTCTGGTTTGTGATTTCAGAAGATAATTCTGGGCTGGCATGAGGGATAGAAATTATTACTTCTCATTTCTCTGATTTATTGCCAGTAGAATGAGAATCATTCTCCAATAGCATATCTTAAGACAGTCCCAGGCAAATATGCTGTGGATGAGATTGACACACATATGAGCCTACTACTTCTATTTAAGTTAGCAGTAAGTGATATGGTATATTTAATGCTAAATGTTTGAAATGAACTTACATTCTTTTGAAAGTCAAATCTCTGCCTTCACAGTGGATACTGAGAAGGAAGGTACCTGACTGATAAAGTCAGTAACAAATAAGGTTCTGTGTAATGCAACCCTTTCTTGAAGGCAAGCATATGATTAATTTACCTTCAGAACTAGATCAATGGTGCTAGGTTATTATCCATTTACACTGGATTTTGTTTGCTTTCTTTATCAACAGGCTATGCTCAGTGGGAAAATTAATGGTAAATAGAAAATTTATTTTCCTTCACTTTGTGCCAAGAGGGTTTAAAATTAGATAATTGTGACAGATTAGACAGCTGGCATCAAATCTGACCTCTTTCACTGCTCTGTTTGAATGTTATTATAATACATAACATCAGTGCCCCCTGCTAGGATAGGTTTACGGTGCAATGAAATAGAAACATAATGATCACACGTCACCATGCAAAATCTTAAACATAATCTAAGACGGTATACTAATTGATACTTTAAACAGCCTAATAGAAAATATTTCATGTGTTTCACTGGATTTGTATGCATTTGCTTTTACTAGATTAAAAGCGGAAGATTATAGCTCATGAAGGATTTTCCTCTGAACCCTGTCCCTAAGTATTCTAATCTTTTCATCACTGTCAGATTGCAGAAAACCAAAATGCTTGGCTAAGGACTGTTTTTTTTTTTTTTCTCTTTAGCAACATTTCATACATTTCATTTTAAAAATGTTTTCAATATTAGTTTTTTATTTTTGTTTAGATTTCTATGTTCATATATAAAAAATGTCCGATTTGAGATCCTATTTTGATTATACTTTAATATATTTTTATTGAGGATAATTACTGATTTCTTCCAGTGATGTCAGAGCTATTAATCTTTCCTTCAGCTCCATCATTGATAATGCTTTAGGCTACAGTTGAGCTCTCTGTTGAATGTATTAATATACGTTTTGTTGTTTCAAACATCATTTATTTCAATAAGAGTCTTCAGGATAACAATCTGATCTTCTTAGGGAAATGAAGAAGTCTTTTCTTCAACATATTTTGGTACTAGGAAGGTCATTTCGTTTAAGACCTATTCTATTTTCTTGAATACAGTTTCTAAGATTGAGTAACTTAGCATTTTAGGTACATTGTCCTTAGTATCTATCTCCTTACATATTTTTAAGTGGAACTTTAGTGAAATCCTTAATCTGTCAATAAAGATGTTGCTGCCACTTTCATATATAAATAGAAATGTTAAATTATTCAGATTATAATGCATTGGACATAATACTAGAACTCTGTAATAGTATTTTTCTGTTTCTTCAGCTATAAAGAATTTAGCTATTATCAATCTACTTATCATCAATGGCTTTTTAAATGGTCTTGGGTAAAGGCAAAATTTGAAGAAGATTTGAGGTAAAAAAAAAAAAAAAAAAGAAAAAAAAGACTCAGAAAAGACTGTTAGAATCACTGGATTTTCACCAAAGATTTTAGGTCACAGACTACCTGCATATTGAAACACTTTACAATGGATCATTGACACTTCAAGAACGAGAGATCATGATATTTTCACTGCTTTTCCAATATACATTTTCATTTTCTCAGGCCTTACTGTATTGTTCCTAATCTCTTATGTTATAAATAAATAATCTTTTCAAACCTTAGAAACTGGTGTCTGAGTTTCCTGAAGACTTCATCCTGTAAAAGTGCACTTAGAAAACCTGGCACACAACAAAATTCATTAAACAGATCAAATTGCAATCGTTGGGCTGCATATTTATTCATATTTATTCAAGGACATTATTAGCACAGAAGTGATGGACTCTCTTCACCCCAACATTGTGCTGCAGTTCAGTGCCTAAAACATTCTTCTACAGCGCTAGGTCCTCTGCCAACAACTCAATAAGCCACCAAGTAGTAAATAGAGTCATTGTGAGAAAGAGAGAGAGAAAGAGAGAGAGAGAGAGAGAGAGGAAGAGGTGGGTACTACCACTATGTAGAAAATAATTCAATTTATGATGACAGAGGGATATGAAGAATCTACGAAAGATAACTTTATGTTAACCAGTCATTAATTTCCAGTGAACTATTGGAGAAGACTGACTTAAGCCCTGGACAATATTTTAAACCTCCCACATTTAAAGACTTATCTATAAATCCATAACTGAGAGCACTCTAATTTCTAAAGGTGAACAACCGCGTACCCAAAGGAATAGCATGATGCTAACAGACACCTCTACTTTCTAAATAGCATCGTTACTCAGTTTTATGCCTACGTGTGTTTACTGGAAGCGACCTTGCAGACTCTCCCATTTTAAGATGCCTACTAGAAGACCCTGAATGGTCCTTTGAAACTCAAAGGTAGATTACACGTATAATCAACAAACAGAAAGTTTGAAAATTAAAAATGCATGTTGTATTCCATGTTCCTGAATGTTTACATACTTTCTTTTGCTTTTACTCAAAAAACTCTAAAAATTGATTTGATACTGCAAAACTTCCTTGCACATTATTTTGGCAGTCTTGAGTGCAAATCAGACATGTTCTTGCTTTGCATTTATACATAGAAAACAAGAGTAATTCAAAGGTGATATCTTTGTAGCATGCATGTGTCATACTGTATTAAGAATATATCTTTAGATATTTGTAATATTCTTACAATAAAAACATTTAATTTATCATATGAACACTAAATAACTTCTAGGTAGGTATTTTTCTTTGCTCATCTTCAAAATCAGCTCATATTCCAAAAGCTATTTATAATGGAGGATGGACAGACTAATAGCCTAGATGGATTCAACCAAAAGAAGAATCCCTTTTTAGGTAAATTCTCTCCAGAATGCAAAGGAGGAAAAGACAGTAACATCAAATTCATTTATTACACATGTTTGATTGTGACTTTTGTCTCCAGAAAACAATTCTCTTCTAGGAGAGACTCCTGAATTTGTCTAGTAAAAAAATAATTGAATTATTCCTCTTTATTTTTCTGGTCCTGGACCTTATTCACCTGTCTGATTAGAATCATGATTTCTTCAAGAGATATACATGCTTTGCTGTCTTAATAGTTCTAGCTCTAAGTGGCTAAAGATCTGTATTTTTCTGTGATATATGATGCAAGCAATGAGTGCAAGATAAGCACAACAGACTGGAAAAACACAAAACAATGAATATACATACTAAAAGGAGGACTGCCAAGATGAGCAATATCAGGAGCAGAGGTGAGTACCATCATTTTGGGAATGACCAGGATCAATAAAACATCAGAATAATAGAGGAAAATCAGAGAAGGTAGAAGAAATCTTATTTTGGAGTTGGATTATCTCAAATTCTGAGACTACAAACTACCAGTAATGTAGTCGTCAGTGTTAATTACATGGCATCAGCTCCATGCTATCCTATACACACAGCTAAAATAGTATTACATGTTTAAGAGTTTTGAATATGTGGTGATCATTATTAATAGCATATTAGAATTATTAATTAGTTAAAAGTGTGCTTTTAATGAATGTAATTAATAAAGTTTATTTTTGAGTTTTAAAACTGTCCTGATTTGTCAGTCATCTAAGAACTTTCATTAAAGAGATCTTTAATTCCCTGATGTCTACATATATATGTATATATGCATGTATATAGGTGTATATATATGAATACACATATATATAGGAGTATATATTAATATATATTCTGTGGCAGGAAGTCAGAACAGTTCGTCAAAATAAATACACTGCAATAGTTATGCGATGTGAACACAATAGATGCATCAAATTCAATGAGCTGAAACCAAAGACATGGAAATTAAGGCTTTGTCCTTATCCTAGGTCTCATGTACTTGACATAATAAAGACATCTTTTTAGTGAAAATGTGACTATTTATTTCAGCTCCAGGCACACAATAAGAATGTGGACAAATGTTGAGTTTGGTAATGGTTTGACAATAAGAGAATTTTGTAACATCTAAATCAGCACTTCTCCACTTTGTCTATAACATCCTATCTCCTAGAATATTAAGCATACTTTTGCATGATTCCTGCATTTGCACAGTAGTGCATGCAAAAATTGTGTATTTTTTTTCCTAAAACCTTTTGATAGTCAGTGCCTGCTTTGCAGACTCAAGCAATCCCTGTGAATTTTTTCATTACCCACTTTTTTATCCACTTAGCCATGCCCCACATAATGCACTCTCCATCTTCACTAGCTAATGCTATATGTATTCGAACAATTGAACAACAAATCCTCTCCTTTCTTTTCTCATTCCCTCTTGCAAAATATATATAACAGAATCCCATTTGCATTCCTACCATTTATTTTCAACTGTCCATAGATGAGAAGAACAATACTGATTTGTTTCTATAGGTCTATTTACATTGGAGTCTAGGGTAGAGGGAGTAAAAGCCAATAATTCCAAAATGTTTAATAAGTGGAATGGAAGGGTTATGAAATTATTATATAGTGACTGAAATGAAGCCTATCGCTTTCAATATGTATTCTATACAATTTATGTTTTTATTTTGAAAAACAATAGGAAGAGACATGGGTTTTAGTTATTGTAAATGCAGTTTGCCCTTTACAAGACTTTTATGGAAATGAAGCACACTTTGAAGTATTCTTATCGGTTCTTGTTAGATTTAATATTAGCAGGTAGATGGAGAGGCACACTGTTGTTTCTCCCTCCCTCACAAGTCGTCAAGCTGTTAAATAAAGGCTCGAGTAAGGTATGACTCAAAATCCTCAATAATCACCTAAGACCACACAGTACATCTAAAATCACAGAACTACATGAATATGTGCTGTCACATGGATAAGTTAGTGTTGTCATAAAAGAAATATTTCTATAAATATACTCCTGCAGAAATTCAGCACACGACAAGGTGAAAGTGAGAATTTTCTATCTTGAAAACAAGGAGAGCTATTGAAGAGAATGATGAAAAGGCGGCTACTGTTTTTCTTTTAAAAAAATGTTGTGCAAGAAATGCAGGATGTGCTTAATAGCCTACAGTTAATGTCAGCCAAAGTGTATTGAGGAAATTTGAAGAACACCATGCATCTACGAAGAATGAGATTTTAAAAAGATACTTATTATATAAACAAACCAATAATAGGAAGAATCTTTTTATTAATTTTTTGAATATTTGAGACCATTGAGTAAAATGCAGAAGCAGGTTTAATTCAAGACTACAGTGTAATAGGAATCTGAAATCCAAATACTTTTAGAACGTTCTGACAGATAAAGTGGCAGCTAATATATGTCACAGAAGTAACTAGAACTAATGCCAGTTTTGATGGAAAAAGTCAACAGAGTGCTACTAAGCCTGATCCCTACAGTATATCATACACAGGTTTGAGGTTCACGCTTGTGTTTTGGGATAGAAGGTTGAGAGAGAAACAGTGGTAGAGTCGGGGTGGGAAGAGGTCACACATTTCTTGACCTTGACTTCCCCGAACAGTCTTGATCCTTTTTGCTCATAGGCCTACCACTCAGTAATCTCTTTCTCTTGTACACGCCTAGCATCCTCCCTCACAATGAGGAAGTTAATCCTTTATCCAGAAGTACGGAAACAGAAAATGGAGAAGATAATATTTTTATTTCAAATACAGATCTGCAAGAATAACTTATTATTTCCAGATGAAAAAGCATTTCCTATTGGGAAGAACAAGTCAGATCTATTATTTTTATGTCAGGAAAAATCTGTGAAAGTTTGAAAATAAAAAAAAAAAAGGAAAATGTGGAAACTATGTTTTTTAGAGAAATAAATGGTGTCCCCAAGGATTCAATAAGTCCATAGAAGTACAATAATTAAGTCTGCTGAGATTGTTCCTCCAAAAAGAAGTGAGCTGGTCAGGCATCCCGTGGAACACCATTGCTGCTTTTAAGCTCAGTAACTCATTCTTCTCCCTAAATTGCTGCTTCATCTTGGCCTAAAGTAGTTGTTCTTGATGTCAACAACTTTATGGGCTCTTTAGGCTATTTTATCATGTGCAGCTGTTTAGCTGAAGTCTTCATTATACGGACTTGGGTAACTGAGCAATAAATTAGCACTAAACATGCCTTTTCCTTACTGGAAGGAGACCTGATGTCAATGAGTTCAATACTAGCATGGCAATGAGAAATGAGTCCGCTGAGCTTCTCCAGGAGGCAGAACATGGGCTATAACCTTCTGCCTCCAGATACTTTGGTGCTTCTATTTCTTTGTGGACAGAAACCCTCATGTTACTGACGCTCGCATTCTTGATGGTTTTTGCATTCGCACTGATATGTAACATACCATCCTTCTTGGGCCCTGCCACTTACCGGGTGAAATTCTGTTGCACTGAATATTACTTCAAATCTTAGCAGAATAAATACTAAGCATTAGAGGTAACACATTCTCTGGTGAGTGGTTCTCCAAAGAGCATTCCTTTAGATTGAGAGAAAGAGAGAGGGTGAGAGAGAGATTTTATATATATATATATATATATATATACACACACATATATATGTTTAAAATATATAAAAGTGCATGTATATCTAAATATATGTTTATATACACATACAGTGTATCAAGTCAGAAACAAAGAGGAAGGGAGGCAGAGGGAGAGAGAAGTAGGGAGAAGAGGGAGAGAATATATATTTTATATTAAGATCTAACTACCTCTGATCCTCATCAAAAATAGGAACATGACAAAATGTCAGCCTCGTTAGCACCTTGTCATTTGGTCTCCATCTAATTAATAAAGCCTTTAATCTTTCCTGTTTGCTGACTGAGCGCTATTTAATGCTGTAATCTATGAGGAAATAGGATCTTGCCTGGCAGCTGCATGAATTTTGTGGAGTAAGCAGGCAGTCATTTCTTGGAATAACAGTTCAATATCCTGCTTGGCTTGGGAGACTCATAGGTCTGTATATGAAGGATTGCTGGGCAAATGTTTTTTTTTTTTTTTTTTTTTTGCCTCTGGGAAACATGAATTCTTGCCTAATCAAAAGTAATTGGCATTTCGAATAAGGACTATAATGGTATGGCCCATATCCCTGTATACTTAGCTTTATATCATTCTATATAACATGATCTGACAGTTTAGTAGTCTGAGGTTTGCACAGGCATGCAGAACAAAAAGATTTGTATTTAGCAGTTTTCTTCAGTAATCACATTTCAGTAGGTACTGCTACATAAACTTTCATTTGTATGACTACATCTGATAGGTTTAAAAGTCATGTCAAGAACCTTTAAATCTGTGTGTAAACCATGAGTTAAACATTTTATTTGCATAAAGGACTTTGAAAGTTTAGAATGATACCAAAATTTAGTTAAATACAGCTGAGAAGACTGGGTTTACTTAGCAGTGTTTCAAATACTCAACTAAAAAAGATGTCTGTGAAATAGAGTTGATACAAAGTCCATATTTTGCATGTTTATTCTTATTTTTTTTAATTGCTTCAGTATCAATAAGAATGTCTCAACAGGACAAATGTCTTCATCAGTCAAAATAACTGTGTTTGTTATTCCAATTCTGAAATTTAAAAAGTTGTATAAGAAGCACAGATATGTATAATTAATATTATTTTTGGAAAAGTTTTTCAAGAGGAAGAAAACATAGCAAGTTGTCTTATATGTCTTGTATAGTAATGACAATGTTCACAACACAATTAGCTTTCTTTTGTGTGTGTGTGTGTCAAGTGAATAGAAACAAAACACGGCAAAACTGCTGAAGAGAAACAGTAAATGCTGCCTTTTTGATATAAACATGGAAATGCAATCTGAAACCCTAATCTACATTAGACAAATTCTGTAATGTATGTAAATAAATAAGAAAAGACAGCTGATTTCAATGTGGTTATTGCACATAGCAGATGCATCCTTTCAACCTGTCTGACACAATTTTTCAAGTAAATTTTGTTGTCTGCTCATTTTATCTGTGTGATAGGCAAGAGAGTGAGCAGCGAACTCCTCTACTCTAAGTAAGGAAAATGGCAGCACACATTGTGTATCTAGTCCTTTAAGAAAGACAATGTTTTACTTTCATAATACTACAGTGAAGTCAGAACATCAAGTCTTTGAATGTGTCTTGAATACAAAGGAAGACAGTGTTTCAAAGAAAGAAAGCATTCCCAGTAAAATGGAGATCTCTTTCTTGATACAGTAAGGCAACCAACTTATTCCATGTGGCATGAGATTTGATTTCTATAATCTCTAGCATCTAAAGCTAGAGATGTTATTTATACTCTTAGAAAAATCTCACCTTATTAATGTTCCTTCACTGCATTGACATCCTTCTGCGGGAAAAGATACCCAAATGCTGGTCATACATGTATCTATGCAAGTGTCCAACAGCAATATTAGCCTCATATTGCAGATCAGAAAATCTAGACAAAGGAAATATAGACAAAGGAAAACTTTTTTAAAGAAAAGTTTTAAAAAACTTTTAAAAAGTTAAAAGTTTAAAAAACTTAAAAAAATAAAGAAAACATTTTAAAGAAGCTGTACAAGTCAAGATTTATAATATGCTAATTTAAAATAGTCACTTTTTAATGCTGTTTATTCTGCCATTATTCCACCACTTTTAAAGCAGTTTCTCTCTCCTCTATTTGTTCTCACTTCTGCTAATTCATTTGGAACAAAGCATCTCTCAAATTTTTTTTTTTTCTTTTTCACCTCAGAGCTGCTTTGTTGTTGCTGTTCTGAAAGCAGATATCATTTGAAGCGGGAAGAATCATTTGAAAGCGGGAACTGAGAGAAAAATTAGGGCCTAACCGAGGTTTTAGCATTACAGAAGCTTGCTTGGGGTGATACACAGTTGCCACTTCCAGGATGCTTGGTACTAACGAACTCCACTCCTCCACAGATCCCTAGGCAGCACAGTCTGCCCTCCTTGCAGCTGCAAAGGGGAGTAACGGAGGATGGAGCGCAGTGAAGACACCGCGGCCAAACTCTGTTGTAATCTCTGTGCTGGGCCGCTGGTAAGCTGCACAGTAGCTGTCTAATGGGAGATATACCATAGCAGGTCTGGTGCTGAGCCAGCAAATCACGCCTTTTGCATAAACTTTGCTTGAATTTTGCTCATTATAATGTCAAAAACACACCTCCATCCCAAAAGTTACCCGCCTCCGAGGTAGGACCATTCCTCACTGAGCGCTCTAGATTTTTGATTGACTGTACCTTCAAATGAAAGTGAGAAACTTTTCAACCAATCAATAACAATATTAAGTATGACTCTAGTCACTCAAGCTCCACCTGAATGTAAAGAAAAGTCTAAAAGGTAAACTCAGGATGAAAAGGGGGGAGGAAGAAACCATCTTAACTCCTGGGTCAGTTGACAGGCTGATCCCCCTTTCCTCCCCTGGGGTTGGGATGCTGCCTGAGGAGAATGAGGAGGAGGAAGGAAGAATCTGTTGTAACTCCTAGGTTAGTTGACAGCTGATCCTCCTTCCCTCCCCTGGGACTGGAACGTCGCCTGAGGAGACTTGAGACTGAGAGCCCTCTCCCATTTTCTGGGGTGAGTGATGATTGCACATTTGTACATCAGAGCTAGCTAACAACCCCACGCAGTAGTAGAGAAATTCCTGTACTGACATCTGAAACCTGCTTTGTAAATGTTGCATTTGAATAATTCATACTGTTCGTGAACTCAACTACTTGTCTGGGGGGAGCAATCGGATCTACAGTTGGCGGACTGTTCGTGAAACCGATGCTGCCCGGGTTGAGCTATAGTCAAGTTTATATACTGTTTGGGAACTCGTTTCGCTCCTAGGAAGGCAATCAGACCTACAGTCCGCAGACTGTTTGTGAACCCGATACTGATTTGATATCTCCTTCCCCCCTCCCCCACCACTACGGCTTTCAAACCACAACATTTTACAAGGATAAATACAGAGACCAACTATTTCAGTATATATAGCATTTGATAGTGCTATTGAGCAGGGTGATCTACAACTAGCATGAAGGCCTCTGGGAACTCTTGTAGATTTTGATGCAAATGAAATATTCACTTCATATTGATGACCTTCCTATTTCTAAGAATTTTTATATTTAGGAGTTTATTGTTTATACATGTCAGCAACTTCTCTTTGTATTTCATTTGTGGAAACTTTGAAGAATATAATGTAGTATAAATGATTTAATACATGTAATTTTCAAAAATTGCATGAATAGTCCTGAGATAACAGGAAAAGCAGTTACTAGCAGTTATTAGCATTCTAGACATGCTGGAATTTTATGCATTGACAGAAGATGCTGTTATTGCCACTGATAAATGAAGTATATAAAATAGACATACGAACCAGATGTATTTTACTTGAGGGATGTTTTTTTTCCTGAGCGTTAAAATCTAAAAAGTAGTTGTTTTCATCCAAAATTCAGAAATATTAAATGGTCTGATGAATATTATGAAAAAATAGTTTATCTTTGAAGAACAAAACATTACTTAAATAACTCCTCTGAAATGTCACTGATGGTGTTAGATGTTAGACTGTTCTTCTGATCCTTTAATATCTGTGCCATGAGAAGCTTTTGTAATCAGAAGCATATCTCACAGCTACAGATGATCAGTCTGAAGATACACTGGAGCTGAGCAGACGATTGCCTTGAACATTGAAGTGAAGTGAACAATGAAGTGAATAACAGAAAATCTTCTCTGAAACTTAGGTCATGCATGTTTCGCATATCTTGCTAAAATGAATGGGTTAAATTAAAATTGGCCTTGGAGTGAAATCAGCAGCAAATTTGTGTTATTTAGGCAAAATAATACTTTAAAATTTGATATTTCAATGTTAAAATTATTAGCAATAAATTGTTTGAATATAAAGAAAGTATATAGAGAAAAAGTTTTTTTTTCTTGTTGAAAAATAGCATAATCTATGCAAGCTGTTTGGAGATCTCTAGCTGGAGATCTGGAGAAATTACTTAATAAAAAGTGAGCATGTAGACAGAAACATTTTTGGACTCCAGTCTTGCCTAATAGATAAAAAAAGTACGAAGAATGTTTTATAAGAATAATAGATTTGCATACCAGAAATAAATGGACAACAGTGTATAACTGATGAACTCTATAATCAATACTTCAGAACAAGACTTAAAGTTTTAACCTGTAATTAAGTTAAAATTATGAAAAAAAAAACTATGAGCAAGAGTAGTTACTCAATGTTTTATACTATGGTGATTAATAACACATAATACATAGCAATGTGTTTTTGTATTTCCACTGTAACTTTCATTCCTCGATTGTTGTCAAGTAGTCTTGTGCAGAAGACTTTGTTTAAAAAAAATGTAAACAGAACCTTTAAATGAAAACATATAAACACAGCACTCTTGTTATTCCCCATATTTTTTTCTGTTCTTCCTGTGTATAAGAAATCACATGGGATAGTTCTTTTTTTCTCTCTGGATAACACATCCCCACTGGGACTATGCATATAGTGGGTTTTTTTGAGCAGATGAAAGGCAAAAATGTTTTGATGATCCGTTAACATTTACACAGAGTGCTTGTCCAGCTCTTATTCTCAGTGTTTTGTAGCATGTCATGCATGGCTTTATATGATGTACTTTTAGGGAATGCAAGTACCAGCTGTATTTTATGAAATATGAAAACACGGGGTAAGAAACATTTTTTTTTTCTACTTGTCTTTTGTGTTCTATAATGTTCCTTTATTCCCAAAAGACCCTCCAAAAAATGACGACAAAGCCAATAATAAAAGCCTTGTAATATGATGTATAGCTTGTTATGTCTGAATCAATAGGAAAACTCTCCTCTAAGTTTAAAGAATTTTTGTTTGTTAGTTTGTTTTCTTGTTTAGGTTTTGTGGTCTTTCTGATCCACATGCACCTGAACTAGGCCAAAAGGATCTACTGCTTTAAAACACATAAATTTCTTTAGATTCATCTGAATACCTCCAAAGAGTGCCAGTGTGCATAACTGGTACTACAAAGAGAAATATGAGAGGTAGAGGAAGATGAAAGTATGAGCACAAGGATAAAAGAATGGTGATTTCTGTTTTCTCTCCCCAAAATGTCCTTAATGTGTATGAGTAAACTGCCTGACAAGCCTGACAGCTTTTGCTATGTGTGTAGTTTGATTGCACTCTGAACTAGGAGTTTGTGTTTCTCCAAGCTTATGTTGCATCTAGAAAATAAATCTGAGAGTCATAATCAAATATACTGAAAAAAAAAGGAAGTATAAATTGTTAGCTAGACTTTCAAGAAACCTCTTCAGAAACCAGCCAGAGCTCTGGCTTAGTGTGGCTTCATTTGTTTGAGAAATTAGATTAAATGACTCTCCAACTTTTTCTAAAGGGAGAGGGGGAAAGCCTATTTTATGTGCAATTAAAACAAAAACAAAAACAAACAAACAAAAAAACACAACCTTTTGATTCTTTCTAGTAGAAAAGACTTAACAAGACCAGCAAAATGATACTTCTCAGCAAAGCACCAGTAGGGACATTTTCCTTAGACCAAGGTCTTTTCTAATTACACAAGATCCCTGATATCTACATGTGGGGAGAGGAACTACTAAAGACGAAACAACTAGGGTTTAGTTAATGCTTCCTAAAATTTATCATATGATGCATCTGTGATCCTTTAAAGATTCTGGATCACTTAAGAGAAGGTACAAACGAAGTAGTAAATACTATTTAGTAGTAAATACTATTACCTCAAATATCACCATATGTACTGTTAAGTGTAAGTAAACCATTGTGTGTACTATTACCTCAAATATCACCATATGTACTGTTAAGTGTTCAGATGAAACCCTTGTGTGGACCTACAAAAACATTTTTTTTTGCCTTATCACACCAAATTTTACAGGTCTTTAGCACTGGAAGGTCATATCTTCTTATTTATCATTTCATAACAAGGATAACTCTTAGAATTTAGATTTAAATACCTAAGAAATCAAATAATAAATGAATTGTATGAGTCTTGTTTGTTTGTGTGTTTGTTTTAAAATATATTTCTTTGTGTGTGTGTTTGTGTGTGTTCACCACAGAGTAGAAGTTTGCTGTATAAACCAAGTCCGAATTTTATCTGTGTACCATTCTTTTCTATATGGGAGGTTTTTATCTATTTCAGGATAAAAGTACAACCTGAAATACAGTCTTGTATAAAATTCGGTATTTTTTCCAGAAATAACCACAGACAGATTAAATTGAAAGAGTAACAGAGGCAACTATGCAGCCCAATCCTTAAGGAGTCTACTTTGAGAAGGAGATGCACATATGTGTTTTCATTTTCAATTTCTACATTAAAATAATTTATTTCCAAGCAGTTCAGGTTTCTTCAGCCTTGGTATAAGGGAGTGCTCAAAACCCTCAGTCATACTTTTCAATCTCTTCCCAGAACAGTGAATATTTTTATTAGTTTCTACAAATGGGATTGTTTTGGAACAGGCATGGAATTCAACAACAGAATATGGGAATCTACATTTAAGTGTTAATTGTAGTCAACAGAGAATGAATCAACAGCCAGTAGAACTAGGGAACTATTCATTTGATCCTGAAAAAGACTCATTTGATCAGATTAGTAGCTACCTAAACAAAATGGTTGACTGTTTTGATTAGATTTCAATAATAGCTAACATTTCCAGCAGTTACAACATGAAGATTTGGATATCATTATCGAATGGTGGTGAAGTTGGAAAAATGGACATGAAAGTCCATTTGCGATGTTCCTAGAAATTATCTTTCTGGGCTTGTTGACCAGAAGACAGAGCTGAAACTTGCTCTTCCTCATTTTGAGGAGTACTCTTAACTACAGGACTTTAATAGAAGAGGCAGGAAAAAAGGAAGCTTCTTCCTGCCTTGACAATTCTTTCAGATAAGAATACCAACTTTCTTTTGTGTGAAACTTTATAAATGTATAGAAGATATTTTCCAAGTATATCGATCCTTTGGATAGGAAAAATCAGAAGGGGAAATGACAGTTTTCTGGGTCTTTAGATAAATGGCTGCAAGTTTCCTAGCTAGATTACTGCTGCTGTGACAAGTCTGATATTTTCATGAACTTATGTGCACAGAGCTTACAAGTAGCTTGTATATGCAAATATCATCATTGTTTTCTGTTTCTGCAGTTTTCCTTGAGCACAAAGGTGAAAATATTACAACTGCCCTCTCTCAAAGCCTAAGTTCAGCTTACTTTCTAAACTCACTTAATTCTAGCACTCATTCTTTACTAAATAATGCTCATACAATCAAGGAATGCTGTCTGACTATGCCTATGATGATAAAAATTCAATCTCAGCCAAATCCTTCCTTGACTGAGTTGCCCTTCTTCACTGCTCTTCTTTTGCTACTTTGCACCTTAGCTTAATCTATAGACAGAAGGTATGTAAAGGATGAGGTGATGTCTGATGACACCATCTGCCTTTTCCTTCTTGCTGGCTGTGCTGGTCACATTTGTTTCCACATTGGTTTTCAAATAAGAGGGTATAAATATTTCACTTATGCTTGCCTTTAGCTTTTATTTTAACATTTGTTGGTAGTATGGGTTCAGGCATGTTTTATGTCAGCTACATGAGATAAGTAAAAGGTGAATGGTATCATTCAAGAAGAGTTTGTATGTGGGAGTCTGACAGTTTGATGGGAATCTGTCACACCAGGCCAGGCAATATCATATCTAAATTAAATCCCTCTACACCAACCAAACTGCAGATGTGAGGAGCCTTAGCACTGACCATTTTGGGCTACTGATTCGGTCCTTTCGATGTGAGAAAATTGCCACAGTTAACAGTGTTTAAAAGCAAGAATAAGATTAAGATCTGATTAAACAATAAATGCATATTTGAACTGCAATTATTTTCTGATAATTTAATTAAAATAAGAGTAATAAGGAGCATCTGATTTATCCTCTCCTTACACTTGCTCCTGTTTATTTCTTCAGATCACTCAGGTTCTGTTCTCTGCTGCTTCTGAGCCAGAACATTATTCTGGACAGCTGTATATTTCCAAGTAGGAATGTAGAAATTCTGGAGATATTGCTACTTCTTTGAATTATGTACATACTGAGTGATATAAGCATTTATTCCAGATTATTTCCAACTGCTGAATTGCAGCATTGGGTTTTGTTTCTGATTTCTAATCAGAATTCAAAGAAAAATTCACTTGAAAGTACCGAGCTGAACTTACATTAAAATGATTAAAAACCTCTTGAAATACATTTTGAAAAATGTATTTGAGTCTAGGTCTACCGATATCAGGCCCAAATGCACATGTAAATAAATAAACTTTAATAAACTGTACCCCCTCCCTGCCCCTGAAACACATTGTATAACTGCTGATTTAATTATGAAGGTTTTACAGTTCAACTTAGTTCTTTATTAAATTGTTTCAAACAACTCATTGCAAATGAAGAGAAGGGAATAAATAAAGAAGATTTAATATAAAGGAGAGGAAAGGAATATTCTGATTCTGAAGATCTGTACTGGCCTGAAATATTAAAAGAATGGTTTGCAAATATCAGATATTTTTAATTAGCTTTTCTGTTGATGGCAATGTTGATTGACATCTTTGTAATGTTCCTTGGTCAAACTTAAAAAAGACAAATCACTTTTTCTGGGTAGCTGTTTATTAATCTCTAAGTTATGGACCAAAGTTGAATGACTGGTAACATATCAGACTAAGGTGCACATTCACTAGAAATAATAGAAAAGGTAGAAAAGGTAGACAAAATGGTAGTATAAGAAATGGGATAAAATTTACTTAAACGGTTAAACTTCATCACATTTGCTCTATTTAGAAACCAGGAAAATCACCTAAGAAATGTAGATTTAAAATTATAGTTTTCCTTGTTAACTAGGACGACATTTCTAAACACTCTTAAATTAATAATCAAAATATAATGTTTTAGTTGATCTTTCTTTTCCCTAAGATATCACACTTGGTAAGAAAGAATTTTGACCATTCTCTTTAGTGCGGTGATTATTTTTGAAGGGGAATTTTATTTGTTTTTATTTCATAGAATCATAGAATGCTTAAGGTTGGAAGAGACCTGTAGAGATCATTTAGCCCTGCACACACAGGGTCACCTAGAGCACATGACACAGGACTGCATCCAAGTAGGTTTTGAAGATCTCCAGAGAAGGAGATTCTTGGCAACCTGTGCCAGTGCTCTGTCACCCTCACTGTCAATAATTTTTTTCTTAAGTTCCTGTGGAATTTTTGGTGTTTCAGTTTGTGGCCATTACCTCTAGCCCTATCGGTGACCACCAGTGAAAAGAGGACAGCACCATCCTCCTCACTCCCTGCCTTGAGGTATTTGTATACACTGATTAGATCCGCTCTCAGCCTTCTTTTCTTCAGGCTGAACAGGCCCAGCTCTCTGTCTTTTATTATTTGATGGATGTTTTAATTCTTATTTGTTAGATGTTTTATTTCTTTGGTGGATGTTTTATTTATTTGATGGATGTTTTAACTCAAGTGGCAACCAAAGTAGAACTAGAAGTTCTAAAATAGAAGAATAACTCATATAGTCCATTCATCTTTAAAGAAAAGAGCTGTTACAAGATCTAGTTCAAGCACATAAGGTTAATCTTCAACTGATTATGTACCTATTTGAATGCTCATCCAACCCAGGAGAAGCTCAAGGAGTTCATCCGTCATTTATTTCTCCCTCCACAAACGGGCTGGACTAATTGCACCTTATTTTTTATAATTTATTACATGTAGTGTCTAAATCTGTTGATTTCAATTAGGTCAGATTAATTTCTGACAGCCTAATCAGAAATAGACACTATTGGATCATATATATGTATGTATGTATATATATATATAAAGGTAGTTGCTTAGTGCTGCTTGAAACATGGCAGCTTTTAATTGTTTTGTATATGATACTTTACAAACAGAATCCTTTAAACTTTTCCATATGAACATAACTGAAAATCACTTCCCTTCTTCACGAAGGAAATTAACCAAAATCACTGCTTAACAACTGACATGTCTTACAGGCTAGATGAGTGGAACCTAAAATCTTCTTTAGTTCCTACTTGTAATTAGGCAATGTAAGACTGCTTGTAAGTTCCTACAGCTCCATGCACTCCTCAGCTGATTTTCAGTGAAGCCAAACATTTAGACCGTGATAAGACAGAGAGCACTCCAGCATCACACCCTAGAAAATAAGTCTGAATGCAGTCTTTGCCACAAGAGGATTAATTCTCCTTTGGACCATGTTCCAGGCTTGTCAACATGGCTTAATATGTTGTCATGCTATTACAGGAGCACAAAAGAAACAGCAGTTGCTTTGGGCCACCTCTTCAGAAGATTAGAAGGTAAGGGAGGGGCCTGTTATTTTGAAGAGCACAACAATATTTGTCATATGAACAGATAAATAGACAATCAGCTTTTAAAATTTTGGCTAGATAGTATAACTCTGTGATAGACCTATCAGATCTTAGGAAAGAAGAAAGAAAAGTGTTTAGCTTCTTATTTTCCCAATGTGTTCGCACTTCTACTTCAGTCCCCCTTTTCCCCTGCCACCTTCCAATTGAGCGGTGTTCCAACAATACTACTTAAAAGCTGACCTAAAAATGCCAGTAATAACTTGAATCTAGTGTTAGAATCTAATATTAAAAAATATATGTTGAACATAAGTTTTGAAGGTCTTTCCATGGGCTAAAGTAAGGACAGGATGCATTTTTTATTTACTTCTTAAGATGAATTTAAGCAACACTAGAACACTTTCATTTTTAGAAAGGAATTTTCTGCTTTGAAAAAGATGAACCTTTGCTGGCAGTATGAAATGAAAAGCATAAGGATGTCACCTTTATAAGATGATGCATGTCTCTAGCTCAGTGTTCTGTCTCCAACAGAGGCCAATATCATATTCTCAGGAAAATAGTAATTATAAAAGAAGTACATAGTGAAGCTACTCACTCTTGTCTCAGCAATCTGTGGCTTAGGATTTTCTGCACTGGAGGCTGCATCTTTATAGTTGATAGCCCTAGTGGCCTGTTCCTCTCTGAATTTGCCTAATAGCTTTTAAAGCCAATTTAAATTATTAGTATCCATAACATCCTGTGGCAATGTGTTTTATAATCTAATTATGTATTTTGTCATGGAGTGCTGTATAATGTAAGACCCTATTTAGAAAGTACAGCATAGCAGCACTGTTGCCACAAAGGCAGATATGAGACAGAGTGGACTGATCCCTGTCATTAAAGCAGAGACTTAATGCTGAGACCAGGACAAAGAAAAAGTAGTTACACAGAAGCAGCTTCTTTTATATGAGATCAACAGCATCTGTGCAATATTCACTCAGAACTGTGAAAGTCCTGTAAGGGCAAAACTGATGCACATCGTAGTCTCTGAGTACAAAAACTAAATATCACACACAGAGAAAAGAATAAATTTGCCTTAAAAAGGCTTCTCTGATTCCTTAGGTATGCTCCTACATTTGTATTTATTTGGGTTACCAAAAAAAGAAAAAAAGATCTTTTTTCTGATTATTTCTCTAAAGATGGACTAATGAAGTATCTATGAACTATAGAAATGACCTTTTTCATATTTTTAGCTTTTTTTTTAAAAAAAAAATCAGAAACAAATCTGTACACACTGTGGAATAATTACTATAATTACCGGTTGTAAAGCAAAATAGCATGGTTCATCTCCCAATATATGGATCATCCAATATATTAGATGAGTCCTACCATCTTTTTTTTTTTTCATTTATACAGTAAAGAGTGTGCTGGTATGTGCATAAGAGCTGTTAATAAATTGCTAGACATATGTTGCTATGGTAATATAAGTATATGTTTCTCTAGCATTTTTTGTCATCCTTAGCTAGTGATCCATAACTACTGTTATTGAGCAATAGCTCCTGCCTCACTTAGCTGAATATTCTCACAGGAATGTGTTTTATGAAGAAAAGTAATTGAAAATAAAATATTTGAGACTCAGCTGAACAGAACTCACATGAGAAAAGCAAAATAGCAACCAAATTACGTTTCATTGAGGATGCTTCTATTTGAAGATAAGCATCTTTAAAAATATAGTTTTTCAAAATATTTAGAATATTTTTATATTTTAAAGAGTATTCAAGGGAACAGAATCAGTGTTTAAAGTACAAACAAATCAGATTTTACATACTTCTTTTGTTCAGCAAAAAATTGTTTCATACATCTTTTAGAGCTTTGTGTAGAAAATACCCTGCTGTTTCTAAAGCTTTCTTTTCTTTTTTCTTTTTTCTTTTTTTTTTTTTTTCTTAATATATATAAAGGGTCCTGGGGGTTATGATACCCTTTCCATCATGTTTGTATATTTGAAGGTATATAATAGAGTAACGGTTACTTGACTAAACAGCAGGAAAATTTTATTTAAAATCATCACAGCACCAACCTAGAAGAGTAACCTTAATTTGGGAAAGTAACCTAGGGAACCAAGAGTCCTACATTCAGAGTTTAGATATGACCTAGATGCTCAGACAAGATAGTGGGGATCCTAGTATTATCCTGTATATACAGGCAAACCTATAGCCATTATTTTCCATTTTATTTCTCAAGTATCTAAATGAAGGAGCCAAGAATTTTTGGATCATTCTATTGAATTTTGGTACTTCAGTTCTACTTCAAATGAAATCCAAGCAAAGAAATGCGAATTTGGATATTGTAGAAAGTGCTTAGATAACTGCCGTCTGTCGTAGGAGTTATGTTTTGCATTTGTATTTGTTTTATTCCAGCTGTGAGTGTTTTGCATTTATATTTAACAACACTTTGTATTACTCAAATTGCAAGAACTTTACAAATGCAAATTTGTACAAATATTTCACTGTTTCAAGCAACACAAGTGACATGCAAGGACAGAGAATAACTGTAAAGGGCACATTAAATCCTTAGAAGAATGAACTGATATCATATGCGTTATAACTATTGAAGTCACTCAGTTAGTAATGCCCATGAAGCACAGAGCGGGAAGGAATCTAAATACATCCATTACAAATGAGGGTATTTGCACAAAAACTGAGGAGTTGATGAAATCTTAGTTAATACAGCTTTTAAATTGATCCTGTGCTAAATTGTTTGGTCTAAATAAATACGTACTATCCTGATTCCTTTGAATAAGATCAACTCTGAATATTAATATGCTGTGCTAAGTATTACATACATACAGAATCTTATTTGGTACTTCATTTGGTACTTCATACTTTTCATAGTGATTGAGCAACTGAAAAAATAAAATAAACGCCACACCTTTCAGTGTTAAAGTTAGCTAAGGTAATTCTATTGTTAGGGTGTAAAAAGCATCTCATTATGGACTGTGGTTACCACAGGAATCTGTAAAGCTAGGAATAAAGTAATTCTTCAGCATTTAGGCAGTATTTTTGTTTTTGTGAGTTTAGATGAATAGACAACATGCTTGAATCAATTTAATCATTTTTTAAATATCTTTTTATATATTCTTGCTGCCTTCTGCCCTGCTCTGCCTTTCTTCAAGCCTAGATTATTTCATTTGTCACTTCATCTATTTAATGCTGATGAGCTGACAAAGACTTTATTGTGGTGTTCCACTGATACTGTTTATTGGAAAATTATACATTTATGGAAATGAAGCTCATTTTGTACCTGAGTCTGAAAACTGTATGACTGGGTGAAAGAGCTTGCTCCATCTCTCCGGGTCCTCTGCTAGTCTAGCACAGGAGGATGGGCTTCACCACACTTGATGAGGATTTGGGAAAAGGGAGAGGAGGGGGTGATGAGAGTGTCAGTGAAAGTGCCTTTCACTTTCTTACTTTATTTACATATGCTTTATTACTTTTCTTACAGAACTAACTTTGAAGTCAAAAATGTCAGAAGAAAACCTTTTATTTGAAAGATCAGATGATCATGGTGTTAATAATAAAGGAAGATGGCAGTCTATGCAGGAAACAACAAAAAAGAACAGGTAAATGAGCTTTTCTAGAGTTATATTTCATATATATGATATATATGTACATGTATGTATATATACCTACACATCATATACAGTCACATATAATCCATTACAGTCACATATAATCCATTATATTTTGATATAGTTTATAGTAGAACTAAATTAATTCTCTACATCTACATTCAGATTAGTGATTGACTAAAGTAAACCATTTATCTGAGGGTCTATAAACATTTTTGATGTAGGTAGGGAAAAACAATTAAATTAATTGTTAATTGTGTTTAAAAGACCACCCATTTGATTTTCCCAAGTTAGCATCCAATTTATGGGTATTTTGCCTTTCTAATATCACTTTAATTTTAAAATTAAAATGCTTAAAATGGTCATCAAGGTTTTTCAAATGTGATTTACTACCTTGGTGATCTTTTGGCCTGAATTTACAACTGAATTACTTTAACATAGACAACTTGTAGGGCATATTAAACTGCATTCCATCAGTAACTTTCAATCACCTGGATCTACTTGTGTAAGTTTCTGCATGAAATTACATCAAACTAAATTTTTTACGCACTTCTTCTGTGACTTTTTTTATCTGACAAAATTAATCTCTGTAGGTTGCTGTTGACATATTTAGTATAAACCTTACTCTATAGCTGAGCTTTGTTCTTTTGTTCAACTATGTTTCTCTGTAGTGCTAGATCGTAGAGAAGTGGGGAGTTTACACCCTAATGCTTTTCTTATCTGTCTTTTTCTCAATTGTTTTGAAGTAAATGCTGTGTTTTACTTCAGGCATTCACTGGATCATAAGAATTAGAGCTGTGTGCCAGAAACCGTGGTACATTGTAGATCAGCAATTTTTTCCCCAAGGGCAGAATACTAAGAACTAAAAAAGGTTTTGGGGGAATTAAAACATCAGACTGTAGTATCTGAGGCTGATCTTACTGACTGTAAGTATATTTAATACTTACTGAGGGTAAATGCTTCCATAAACCTATTTTTATTCTATTTAAAGCTATTTTTTTCAGACTATTTTATACTATGTTAATCCACTTCTTGCTTCCTATAGACCACCCCCACAGTGTATGAAATGCATTGAACTGCAGAGATAACATTCATAGCTATTTAGTTTTCAGTATTTTCTCTAGGAATAGCAGTTGTATGAATGGTATCAGAAATAAAATCAATGACATGACAATGCTATATGAGAGTCACAAAGTACTTGCCCAGTAACTGAATCCAAAGAAACACTTTTTACTTGAATGACACAAATACCACATTGCCAGGTACATGTGTTTCTAGCTTTTTGATATAGTACTTCTACATGATGGTAAATCTATTAGTGTATTTGTTAATAATAAAAAAAAAATCATTGAGTTAAATTAGACTGCATTGTATAATTCAAGATAGACAGTTTGAAGTATACATTTATTTCTCTACATATCATATTTCCAGCAGTAATTTTTGTTCCTCAGAAGTCTTGTTTTCTTGTGTATTTTCTTATTTCTTGGTGACATTCTTTCATGGACATGTTACGCTATTCTGAAGCATGAGACAGTTCAAATTCATAGTATCTTTAGGTGATCAAAATTTAGCAGTAGTCAGATCCTTTGGACACATTTCTGAACAAAGTTCAGAAGTTAGGAAGGCAGGTTGCAGCCTTTTAAATCCAGGAATAGCTGCTGCTTCTGATCATGTTGCTTTCTCTGATCTATGATGTCTCAGGTTTTTAGTTCTTCTATGGTGTAAGAAATAATTCCTAAAACAGGCATAAATTTTTAATATACTAAAAAAGAGAGGGAGAGAAGAACTAGGAAGGCCTTTCAAACTCTGTCCCTGTTTAGTGTGAAACTGTGGCTTCACTGCCACCCAGAACTTTTGAGGCTGTGGAAGAGGAACAATCCGTTTTTCTACCCAGAGAGTAATCTTTGGTGGCACAGCCCTCTGGAGTGTCGGTCACTCCACCCAGTTTGGTATTGCCTGCAAACTTGCTGAGGATGCACTCTGTGCCCTTGTCCAAGTAACTGATGAACAAGTCGAACAGCACTGGGCCCAGTACTGACCCACGCGGGACACGACTGGCCAGAGGCCTCCAACTAGACTCAGCCCCATTTATCACCACCCTCTGGGCTCTGGCATCCATTGAATTCTCAATCCACCTCACTGTCCACTCGTCCAGTCCACACTTCTGGAGCTTTCCTATGAGGATGTTACAGGAGACTGTGTTGAAAGCCTTACTGAAGTCAAGGTAGGCAATGTCCATGGCTTTCCCATCATCCATCCAGCCACTCATCTCATCATAGGAGTCTAAATGGTTCATCAAACATGACTTTCCCTTGGTGAATCTATGCTGACTACATGGCTGGGTAAAACATGACAATGTTTTAATATTCTAGTAGGGTATACATTCAAAATGCATTTATTTATTTCAAGTATCTTTTTATTACAAAAGCAGGTAGTTGTTATATTTTTCTTTTTATATAGCTTTTTATATAGCTTATTTTGGACATTTGGGAATTTAAACAAAATTTTACCACGTAATCACATAGAAGAAAGAGGAACACTGCTGTTCTCTATTAAAAATAAAGCAGCTAACTAAAGTGTGTTGAGAAATTTCTTTTATTTTAAAGATTTGTGGTATAATTTAGTGCTATAAAGCAGTTTAAAATAAATAATAAAAATAAATAAATAAAGGTCTGGAACCTTTTGAATTGGGTCAGTTTAACCTAGGAATTTGAATTCTTGAGCTGTTAATATCACTGAGAGCATGAGATGAGTAAAAGATACTGATAGTGAAAGAATCCTGCCTTAGGAAATTAAATGAGGTCAGGAGGAGACAGTTGTGATGCCAGAAGCCTAAACAACAAAATCAAGAAACTAGAGCAACTAGTGAAGAATGTTAAACCAGATTTAATCAAAACAGCAAAAAACAGAATAGAGTAGGACACTGACTTTCTGGCATAGAACACTAACTTTGGTGATGCAGTGTTTGGAACTGGTAGGAACATAAGTGAAAGTGATCGAAGGGAAATTTTCAAGTGCACTAGAAATAGTGCACTATTTCAGAGAATCAAATAATTGATATAACTTTATTGAGTATAATAAAAAGGTAAAAGATGTTTTGTTTGTTTGATTGATTGATTGCTTGTTTGTTTGTTTTTATTGCAGAGAACACTAGAAAATTTCTAGGTTCCCAAATAATGGATTTAGATATGGATAGCTGTCTACCAAGATAGTCAGAAGAATGCAATATATGAAGAAATATGTCATTAGAGAGATTTTAAATTCTCAGACACATTCCAGATAACAAATGCTACTAATAACCATAGTCTTCTTCCCTCCTGCCCCCCATATAACTAGCACTTAGCTGGCAAAGGTGGAGAAATAGCTCATCATCACCAGTGTAGTACACAGTCTCACACAGTTTGGCTCCTGTGCCCCTGACCTGGTGACAACTACCGTGTGTGTTAGCTGCACTACCACTTACCAGGTCATTCCCACAGCACATGAGCTGTGAGGAGCCTGATGCTCCCCACCTCATTCTGCCACCCGGTAGCGTTGCAGACGGCTGCTGCTGTCAGCCCTTTTTAATGAGGAAATCTTTCCCAGGAAACAGCTAGGAGAAACTCCTGGCTGCAGAAGTCCCTAGGAGCTTCCAGTTAGCTACAAGCAGAAAACCAGATTTAAGGAAAAAATATAAAGCAGAAGAAAAATAAAACCAGAAAAAAGGTATAAACAACCACCCCTCGTCCCCTCCCTGCCAAAAAAAAAAAAGAAAAAAAAAGAAGAAAAAGAGGGATTATGCAAACTTTTCCCCCAACCAGTTCATTACTTCTGATTCATTTCAAGAAGATTGTGTGTATCTATGTGTACAGCTGCAATTTTGTTTCTGGATTTTTGGTGAAGATAGAAAAAGAATGTTTTGGAGACTGAAAGAGGGATGGATTTACACTGTCCTTTGCCTGGAACACCAGCAATATCATAAGAGCATAAACTTTTGACTTTCCATTCCCTTCCTTTCAGTCTTTGCAAAGTAGTATGCCTGATGATAGCTTCAAAATAACCTATTACTTGTGGTCATGCAGAAAAGATTTACTGTTAGCTTTGAAAGTAGGAAAGCAAACAGATAAAAAAAATAGGCAAAGTCCAGTTGCTAAAATTTTTGGCAATTTTACATCATTAAAGGGTCAGAAGAGAAAAAGACAAAGTGAGATCAAAGAACTAAGTGTATGTATTGCAGTAGCAAGAGTTAGCAGAGAAATCAAGTTAATAGTCTATTGCAATTGTCTCATTAGTGGAGCTAGTTTCTTTAGAACTGCTGACCTTTGATCTACACTACATCTACTGTTTGGTGATCAAACATATAAACTGCCATTCACAGTTTATTATGTTTAAAAAGTATACCTTCTGATTTGGGAAACTCACAAGCTCTGAAATTAGTAAAAGTGCTCCAGTAATTTTAAATCCACTGCATGAGCCTAGAATTATGAGCACTTTCAAACCCAAGTGCTTATAAAAATTTCTAAAGTGCTTTAACAATTTTACACATCTCTACTTCAGATATATCTTGAGCTCCAAAGCTTCTGAAGTAATGTACAGTTTAAAATGTGAAGAATATGTCTGGATTTTTCCAAGCACAGAACTCAGAGGCATTGAAGCAGGAGAGAAGGTAACAGTCCAATCTGTATTGATTTTCTGCCAGTCATAGGTAAAATATATGAGAAAATGAAGTTTACATTGTTAAAGAGGAAGATGATTCTCAGGTAACCCTATTCACTAAGAAGAATTAATAATTTTAAACATATAATAAATCCCCAAAATGTAAATACTTATGATATTGCAGGAAATCTCAATTACACTTTGTATCTCCACTTACCATATTTTTAATATTTGGTCAACTAATAAGAAACTGTTCTTACGTCCCCAAAACATTGACAACTCGCTTTCAAATTTTTTGTAGATGTGTGAGATACTTCAGGTTAAAGCTTTTTCAGAAGCCATGTTGTTTTTCACTTTGACCATTTATTTTTTCTAGTTCTACAGCTCTTTGTATCTATGACTGCTGAGATTGCATGTGTGGATGGACTGCCACTGATGAAATCCTACTGAAGAAGCATATGACTCACTAAACTCACTTTTCAGTTGCTCGAATGACACTTCCAGTCTCCCTAGGGACTTGAACAGCTATGCATATCTGAAGTTAAATGTAAGTAAGTGGCCTACAGGACTTGTATAGTTCAACTGAGTTAGTTAGATAACTGCAAACTAATCTGTGAGATGGTACTTATGATACAGGAACTTCTATAAAGATCTTGACTGAGGGATGAACCTTTTCTTCTGTTCATATGTCTGAATAAGGAAATCTGTTACTTTCTTACTAAGAGGTAGGATGTCTGAGTCAGAAGTGTCTGCTTAAGAGATTTGTACTTTCACAAAATCTGAATAGGTCCCTGTTGGTTGACACAAATCCTTTCGGGAAATGTTTCTTTCTTAGTTGGCTGCATTCTTTTCTCTTGAAAAAAGAAGAAAACTGTCTCAAAGTGGCTTCTAATCTGAATAGAATTAAATCAGCTTTGAGGTTAATGCACAACCATAGCTGTAAGAAGTTGCAATTCCTGTCTAATGATGTTTACAGTCTCACATTAGGAAGTTGTTATATTTTAAAAATCATTGTTACTGTGTATTTTCATTCTAAGAAAAGTAGAAGGCTATCTTTAGAATAGATAACTACTTTCCTCTAATAATCAAAATTGATGAAGGTCAAATACTAATTCTGAAGACTTTCTGTACTGAAGTTATAAATGTAAATTTTCAAGACTGCTTTGGGAAATGTTTCTTCTGTGTATTATAACAAAAATGTTTTCTTGCCAAAAAATACAGATTAATTTATGAATGGCATACTATTTTATTCCAGTTTGTTGCATTTAGATGTTCCAATTCTTTTTGCATTTTATTAATAATTGCAAAGTTTATTATATTTCCATTATTATATGTTATATGTTACTATGTTATGTTTTTTTTTTCCTCTTGCAACATTTTTTTCTATTTGTAGGTATTCCCTACTGATTACATAATACTTCAGAAAGCACTGCATGAAATCTCCACAATTAGATTGTATTGTCAGTTTTTGTGGGTTCCAGCTGCAAGATGTCCTCTAATAATCATACAGCACTGTCACATTCCTGAGCTGGAGAATTTTTGCTTGATTTAATTTACTGTCAATTGACTTAAAGTTCTGAGCATTGGTTCAGATATTAAGAGGGGAAAAAAAAAAAAAAAAGAAAGAAAAGGAACACCCCTCAAAACAATTAAGCAAATCCCCAGTGAGGGTAATTTGTGAGATGCTGCCCCTCCACGAAGCCCCTGCCCCAGCAAGGGTCACCGTCAGCCAGAACTCCTTGAGATGTCCCCTTGGGCATGGCAGCTCTCAGAAGCCCATCTGCTAGAGTGCATCTCCAGATCCTTTCCAGCCACATGCTTCCTACAGCACGCTTGACAGTGTCCTGCTGTCTGTCTCCCCAAGCTTCACCTATTGCTCTTCTTTCTGAAATGGGTCAGGTCTGGACATGGGTGCTCCCCAAAGGGAGGGCACTGGGACACTTCAATCAGTGTTGGAGCCGGTGGTGATATGAATAACATTGTGTATGTTTAGCAAAACAGAAATATAGGTGAAAAAAAAAGTCAGTTGATGATACTCACATATAAAATAGATTTTATTCGCATAATTCTGTTATCACAATAATGAGTACTAACTCCTATTGACATAGCATATGTCAGTATAGTGTTGATGGTATTGACATAGTTTATCAAAGGACTATAAACCAGGCCTAACACAAAAAAACAGACTTTGCATCATGCCTTGACATTGGGAGTCAAAAATAGTA
>NW_010577457.1:228379-265335 GCF_000705375.1 Tinamus guttatus | reverse complement strand
CCATTATCACGCGTAAAATGTATTTTCTTAATAGTTACAGTCATGTTTTGCAAACCTGTGTGAGTGATAGAGTCATTTATGCTGTTCCTTACCTTAATTAGTTGGTAGACAGAAGATGAAGAGGGGAAAGGAAGGAAAGAATGAAGGTTGTTGTTTGAAGCTTTATGCTGCTGAATAAAAGAAGAATGAGCCCTTCTCATATGGGGTTATGTAAGACACCACACAATCTGGCCTTTTCGATAACTTTTAAAAAGGAGGTGACTAGAATTCTACTCCCTGTTACAAGCACTGAGCTGAAAAATATAAACAATTGCTAAACAAGCCAGTGATTGTAACATATGTTTGAAATATTTTTTCTGATATTGCTTATGCTGAATAGCATTTAACAGATTAACTGACAAAAATCAGGTCTCACCTAAATTCACATTCATGTACTAGCAAAGCAAATATATAGGTGCACAGAAAAATATTTATTGCATTTGTGGATCTTAAATGGTTATTTGTATTATTTAAATAATGTTAGAAGGAGGGCAATTATAGAGTACTAGAACTTTTATTAAAGAAATATTAGCTTATTTAATAATAATTTATTTATTAACCCTTTTTAATGAAACCTTAATCATTTCTCAACATTTTTCTCTCCTTAATTCTTTATGGTTTATGTTTCTGTGCTTTCATCTTGAGTCAGACTGTAGTTTTCTTCTCCTGTTTGGCCATTTGCACGTGAATTAATGGAATTATCTTCTATGATAACTTGCTTTAAAAGATGTGATTATTGTCATATGATGGCATTTTTTCTACACGAAACTTATCAGACATTTTTTTCTAACAGACAGTTAATGAGATATAAACTAAACAGAGCAGGGAATAGAGTTAGGAAACTAGACCTGCCCTCGCATTGGCAAGTGCAGATTGTCACACTGATTATTCATATAACTTTGAATATGCAAATAAATAAATAATAAATGCATGTTGTTGAGAGTACATAGATGAGTATTGTTAACCAAAAATTTTAATACTTGAATTGTAATGGTCTACCAAAACCCACTCTTTAATAGCAAAAGTGCTGGTAGACAAAGGTATAGTGTCACGTAGTGGCTAAAAATAGAAACTCTACAGAGGATAGACTGAGTAACCTATAGATAAGGAGGATGTTTCTTCAATTGAAGTCTTCAAATCAGAGGTGAAGATTTATCTGAAAGGCATAATGTGGCTCACAAAGAAGTTGCAGAATTTACACATGCATCACTGGATGAAATTCTATGGATTATTTTATGCAGGAGATCAGAAAAGATGATCACAATGGTCCTTTCTGATCTCAAAGCATGGATCTTATCATCAAAAGGTGATTACAGCAAATTGTCCTTGACTTTAGGAGAGAAGGAAAAAAAAAAAACTATAGACATGCCATTGTGTAATTGTGCAACACCTTGTGAGGACAGTCCAAAATGTTACATTGAATCAGCAAGCATAGTACTGCTACAGGTACATACAATCTGCATTCATCATTAGACTCTTTACTAACATAATTTGCTGAAAGAAGAAGAGTTGATGACTGAGATATGTGAAAACATTTTCTCAGTAAAATTTCACAGATTCAGTACAGCTTCCCTGCCACCAAAAGCCACCATCTCAGTTTAACTTAACTAGTATTAGGATTTTCCATCAAAACCTTCATAGTGATCATTGTAATCTTATGTTTTTTAAATTTGTCTCTCACATAAGACATTTCTGCCCTTAATGGAGGTGCTTGATATTTGAGATCTTTGACCTTTCAATGTCTTTCAACATTATTGCCTTTTGATCATTTCTTTCCTATTTTATAGCTGTTTACTGTCCTACAGAGTAGCAGTGTTTTAATACTGTTGGCTGCTTGATGAAAAAAATTGGCAGTTTGTATTTTTCTGGCTTTTATGCCACGTCTTAACTTTCTCATATTTCTAACTTGACCAGGTCCCTTTATTTGCCAGGGATGTTTTCACTGGAGGTAGCTGAAGAATCTGTTTTAATGCAACTACTGAGTCGCTTCCCTACAATGGTGTTTTTTTTTTGTTTGTTTGTTTGTTTTTTGTCATTAAGGAACATGATAGTAAATAAGTATTATTCTTATTATTACTATTGTTACTATTATTCTTTCAACACCCACAGTCTGGATGCTTCATTCAGACAAAACTGAACAAAACTGAACAAAACTGAACAAAATGAAGCATAACGGCCCAATTAACTGTTGTTGTTTGTCATGTAAGAAGAGATCAAACAAGCTTTTTCAGAAAATAAACTCTCTAGAATTTTTTCCTGGAACCTTCATTCATGACTCTATTCACCAGTAGTACTATTTTTTTGCAGTGCTTCATCCCATCTCCATTGAAGTAACATTCCATCTCCATTGAGGTATACACCATCAAGGCTTTACATAAAAATAAACCAAATACTGAATTACCAGCACCAAAAATTTGCCTAACTACAGATATCAAAGCAGGAACTAAAAAACAAAAATAATTTCAGAAAGACATAAATAAATAAATAAATAAATAAACGTCCTGCTGTTAAAGAGGCTCACATAAAATCAAAAAGTGATATACTGACTTTTGATTTGGTTATCACAATGGTTCTTGTCACAGACAGCAGGGAAGAAATCTAAGTACTAGAAAATTTTTGAACTGGTAAATTAGGGGCACTTACTCCAGCGTATCACTGAAATTCCATTATATAGCTTTGAACTCTTAGTAAAGTTGTGTAGGAATCTGACAATTATATTGGACATTCAGGTGTAAGAACTGATAATGCTGTTGGGGCAGGATCTAATTATGTTGATATAGAGATTTTATAGACATCAAATAAATAAAATTTACATGACCTTAAAATTAAATTCATGTAAGAAGCAAGGTAGAAATCAGAATTAAAATAGAAAAGTTTCATTTTTTTTTTTTTGCTAGTGTATGCTCTAGAAAAGCATAAGAAGTATGCTTCAGGAAAAAAAGTTGTTTTGGTGTTGCAAATTCTGTGTTAGTGATTGAAAATAGAGTGATTATATCAAGCTTGTACAGTGTTTTTTCATATGTTTTTCTTCCTCTCCCTATTATTCTTCTAGTTTTCATAATTTTTGCTTATTTTTAGATGGTATCATATTAAAATATCACACATGAACATCATGCTTAACAATTAGAAATGAGTTGCAGATTCAAGGAATCCCAAGTTAACAAACATCAAAATGAAGATGGTCTGGACAATCATAATTTGATTCACTTACAAATGTGTCTTACAGTGCAGTCTAATTATATAATCATTTTTCCCTGCAGTACGTAGATTGGATTACAATTTCAGCAATTTGCCCTCCTTATTGTTTAAAGTATGACCCTGAATTTATGACTATGCTTTAATCAGAATTAATTTCTTCCTAAAATGTTAAAGATGATATTTTCATAATAATATTTTATGATATTAAATACGTGGTCAGAAAAAAAATCAAATGATGAACTAAGTAAAAGAAAGGTCAAATGTACATAAAGAATGTGAATAGATACAATTTAACTTATTTTTAAAGATTTAGCTTGCAAGTTGTCTACAAAATTATATTACTATTTCTTGACAGATTTATAGATGTGTTAAAAAAATAGCTAGAACCAAACCATTCATACTTGTATGAAAGACTTAAAATGTATTTTTATTTATTACATATATATATATATATATATATATTTGTTTTAGAAAATAGTAAACCAACAAAGTATATACTTTTGACCAACTCCAGAGCAAAGTGAAAATAAAATCAAATTAAAAAAAAACCAAAGGCCATTAAATCAGAAGAATGATCTTTACTGGAATCAGCTGACTGGGATCATCCCTTACATATGGATATAAAGTCAACAGATACTATTAACCATTATTTATATTTACTTTACGTTAAAGAATTACATTTACATTTTGCTTCAGTTCTTGTAGTCCCAGAAGCACTTTGAGGAATTACATTCTACCCATTTAAAATAATTTCAAGAGAAAGTAAAAGGGCCAATTGAAAAAATAGGAGTCCCACTTTTAAGGTTTCATAACTGAGACAGAATCTTTTTAGATTCTCTGAAATTTCTCATACCTCACTGAATTCATTGAGATTAAATCCTGTAATATCAGTATAAAAATCACCCTTCAGAAAAAACATGTTGAGGAAATACCATCTAATCCACAACTTAAATAGTAAGTACTTTTACTCGCAAAAATTAGTATTACAAGCAAAAATTAGTATTAAAAGTGTGTTTTAATACAACCACAGAGCTGACATGTAGATGTGTACCTCAGGGCGCACTAGATAGCTCTCCATAGTCCACCTTCTCTTTGTCTGATATATTGTCTATAATGAGTTCAAAAATATCTAGTTCATGTACACATATCTGCATTAGGTGGTGAATCTGGAGCTCATTCCCACTGCTAATGAGTAGCTGATATTTCCTCATATTTGTCTCTCATATTTTTTATTTCTTTCACTTCTTGGAAAGTTTGTCTGAGATCTTAAATATGTATAAATGTTACTCAAGATAACATTAGTAGAATAAATGCACCACTAAACTTACAAACCTGTTTCTTCTTTTCATATAATGTAGAAACATTATATGACATACACTCAGTTTTAAACTTAAATATTTACTGTCATTGGTTGAGCCTTCATCTTGGGAAAAAAAAAAAAAAAGAGACTCTCATTTACATGTTGCAAGGTAAAAAAAAAGAACTCCAGATTGACTTATTTTGGCAAACAATCAATGTAAATAAGTGGAATCTATAATGAGTATAGACATTTGTTTTTAAATTTGTTGCTGGAGATATTCAGAAACACTAATACTGCAGAAGCCAATGAAGGATTCATTTGACTGTTTAATCAGGGTTGTTTTCTGTTGTACTGTAATATATAACTGTAGATATAAGACTGTTTAGCTTTCTGTTGCACAGGTAATAGTTAAAAATAACTAACACTGAACAAAGACAACTGCTCAAGGCATAAACCAGATCAATAAGGAAAGAAGAAAAAGGAGAGTTTGCTGGCAGAGCACTGTAAGTCCAGCAGGATTACATGCAGTTTGGTCATGCTTAATAGCATACAAGGTTTCTTTACAGAGAATATAGATTAGTAGCACAAAATATTATCTAGAATAGAGAGAAACAAATGTTGAGTATAATCAGGATTGCATTTTGAACTGAATCTCCCAGTCTTCTGCTGTTGTGCTTTTCTCCCTATCGAAGTTGTCCTTGATGACATGAACTGAAGTTCCCCTGAAGCTATGCATAGGGTGTATTTTTGAGAATATCTTCATCCTTATGTATGCTGAAACATTATTTTCCTACTACTATTAGTATTTTCTTTGTCAGCATGTGCTTGGTGTTTATGTATAGTCCACTTATTTTGGTATCATCATTCAGCCTCGCCTTGCAAACACATTTGATTGATAGGAATTTTGCACTGAAAGGCTGTTTTTTATGAGATCATTATCAAAGCCATTCCCCTAAAAAAGAAAAAAAAAACACAATCCATACAACTTCTTTAGAACTCAATTAAAACTATAAGTCTTCTTTTCGTCCTCATCTGTACATTTTTTTCCTCTTTTTATCAAGTTTTACTACCTTCATTCTACTCTATGACAGTGATATATGACCAGCTTACTGATGAGCTAATATTCTGTGCAACCTGAGACACATAGCAGGTAATTTCTTTAGGTAGTGAACACCTGACTGACATTTTTAGGGAGCCAGACAGGTCAACTTATTATCCTGTTATTCCCTTATTATCCAACATTCCCATATTTGGATTATAGCTAAGCAGCTACAGTAAGAAATCCAAGTGTAGATACCTGACCAATTCCCTTCATAAACTGTGACCACAGTTTCTCGATACTGTTTTTCAGCTTTAAATAATTGTTGATGCAGGCAAGTTACTCCTTAGGAGATTACAAACACCTTATTTACGTGATTCTGCTTTCTAAAGGTAGAAATAGCTGTTTTGTAAATTTGCTGAATACTTAACTATATGACTAAAGAACTATGAAATAGAATTTTTCTTTCTTTTCTAGGAGAAACAAAAATAAATTGAATATTGTTTACAATAAAATTCCTTCCAAGCAATTAAATTTTCATGGTTATGAGTCACACTGTTTGTATGGTATATGCCCTTATAAGAGGTAGTTGTAATGTTGGTCAGAAAATCAGTTATTCCTCTGAACCTGAATCCATGACAGATTTGCTATACAACCCTCATCTTTATCTGATTTTACTTTATTTCTTATTTATGATTTTATTTCTTCTTATTATTATTCTAAGAATTACTTATGTTCTTAATGTGCATATTGTTAAAATGCTTTATAAATACAATATTATATTAATTAAAATATTTTTGCATGCAAATCTAATGAATGCTTGTGTTTCCAAACATTTTCATTTCCAGCCTCAATGATAATGATGGCAAGAGAAAGAAGAAGAACTAAAAAAAACTTTGACTTTTCAAGACCTTTCAATTTTAACAGACTGAAAATTAAAAAGATTCCATCTCTAAGGATTCTAGTAAGTATTTTAAAATTTATCTTAAGATTTGCCTTTATAACAACTCTTGATTACAGTATGCGAGACCTGATAATGCTTGATAATACAGATTTCATACTATGAAATATTTTGTGTTGTTAATAATTAATATTCATGTTCTCAGTGAAATAGCAGGCCTCATTTCAATATGTTATAAAGGAAGTGCATTCTTACAGCCCTATCACTTTTTATTGCATAAAAAGAATGCTGGTAAATGGACAAATGTAATTTGTTACATGGACTAATTGCTGCAAATTTTAGGGGGGAAGAACTCTTTCAGCCAATAAAATATTAATCCAAGCTATCCCATCCACAAAGGCATAGGGCATATACCTATAGTCAACATCACTGGCTGGGATCACAGCAGCACAAAAACAAGTCAATGCAGCTATTTCTTGAATGCAGTCTTTCCTCTTATGAATTGTTACAAACACTGAATCTATTTAGTTTAGAGAATATGTTTTCTTCAACACACAAATGTTGAAATATTTTTCATTCACCAGCCACATCAATTTCCAAAGCATTTTGAAGTTTGTACCTAAGTAAAGATTTGTATTTTCTTAACTCTCTGAAGCAGAAAGCCAGTCTCCCTCATCCAAACATTTGAAATCCTAGTTCCTACAAAGCTTGTCTTAAAATTGCTGTTTACAAGGCATGTCAAATAAGGGTAAGAGAACAGTGAGGCAGTCACCAAAATATTGCAAATTGCACAAAGCACACACTTATTTCTATTCTATTTTGCCATTTATCAACACATGATTTATGTCAGGGATAAAGGATAAATGCATTGTTATTGTGCTAGACAATGAGTATTTTGTTAGTATTTGTTTAGCAAATACTAAGTGAATATTTTAAAATACCTGTTAAAAGACCTATGTGCACTGTTAGGCATTAAATCATCAATGATGATTACTACAGAAGCAAAAATATGCAGCTGATAAACACAATTTTCTCTGTTAAAAGTGATACTTCTAGTTTGTCTACTGGCATATTCTTGGTTTGTTTTGAAAGAATGGGAGGATTGTGTTGTTTTTTTTCTTGTGATTTTTTCCATGGAAAATATTAGTTATCACCTACTGGTCTCAAATGTCTATGAATTCTTGCAATAAGATGAGATGAGATTTTCTATCTTTCCTTCACTAATTACATTTCTTTAATGTAGGATATGCTTAGATCCACTGTCTTCCTGCTGTCTTTGTGAGATGAAAGCACCAGATAAAGTCCTGTGTCAAAGGACTACCTGAAGGATTTCCTCTTTGTTTTGTAAACAGTGCAGCCATTCCACTCCTTCTACCTCCAAGGGTCCTGACTATCTGGAGAAGAGAGATGTTTAATATCCTCCTTGAAGATATCATTATAATGCAAAAACAATAGTAAATTTGCTTGACTAAATGAATTGCTGAAACAAATGAGTAGACTGCAGATGGCTGCTAATACAAAGCCAGTAAATCATGAAATAGCTATAGTTACCTCCTCTGTCCCAAAAGACATTACAATTTTACCTTGGGCTTTCAGCTAAGGAAAAAGTATAGTTAATCTGAATAAATATGAAATTTCCCAGTAAATAATTGCTTGAGAGAGGGTCTCTGTACAGTGATTGATAAATAGGTATTAAATATTTAAATGGAGCTATGCAATCTTAATAAAAAAAATCTGATCTGGGGAGCTCCCCCTGTGATATGATTGATGGAGACACACTCCATTTTTCACTCCAAATTTTCAAAGTGGCACACAAGGGCTTAGGCTATGTGGCTCTTACTGTCAGTGGCAGGTAAGCAGCTAGACTGCTATGAAATGTATTTTTTTCAGTAAAGGTTTACTTGCTATTTGAAATTGTTTTAGGAAATAAGGACTTGAAAGTAAATATTCTATGTAAATTCAGTAATTAAGAACTCCAGTCCAAATTTTGAAGTTTGCATATCAAAAATTATTCTCCTAAATTCATGTTCTGGCTTTGTAACCAAACCAAACCAAACCAAACAAAACAAAACAAAATAAAATAAATAAAATGTCAAGATCATGGAACATCACCTTCCTCATGTGAAGTCAGTGCAAGCTATATTCTCTGCAGAGCTGATAAGACAATAGTGTTTTTCTTCTGCTAAACTCATAATTTTCTAGGAAAATATTTGGCCTAAATGAGCTTATAGGAATTATAAAATACATGAAATGAAGAATTTGAGTCTGGAAAGGGGAGATTCCCTCAAGTCTATCCACCCCAACCCACTTGTGTATTTGCAAATGAGTGTTATTTTCCTGACTCTTCATAATGAATATTAAAGTTATTTTCAATTTCTAATGCGCTAAATGTGTTCTAGAGGTCATAGATTCAACAATCTAAATTGCTGTGTTTAATCTAATATATGATTACTCTAAAAGCCTGTGCTTAATCTGGAGTGTTTTTTTGCTTTTATTGCTTCCACACAAGGAATAGTTTCCTGATGAAACTATCTAGCCTTGATGAAACTTTCAGTCTTTTTCTTATAGAAGAAAATGTATTTATAATCGCAGTCCTCTTTCTCTAGATGCTGTTTTCTAATTAATTTGTTATTCATTTTAAAATTTTGTTGGCTAATTTCAACTGAGTCTCATGGAGAAATAAAATATCAAAAAATAATTGAAATCCTACCCTTTGCATGAAATTATGCTGCTTGATAGAAAAGACAGTGTCTGTATGAATGCTGTAAATGCAGGACAGATTTGTTCAGCGCTTAAACTTAGAGACTAAATAAGAAGAGAAATCTTGACTGTTGTGGGAAGTGCTTGGGATGTATGGGGAAAGTTTATACTGAAAAAAAAGGTGAAACAAGGAAGTTGTGATCTTCTTCTGGCCTTAGTTCGACTGTCTGCCTGCAATCAGCCATCATATACTACCAGTCTCCCAGGCAGCCTAAGCCTGTTTTTCAGAGACTGATTGGTTGGCTTTATGAGACAATTCCACCCTTGACTGCTCTAGGTGCCTCTTGGATGTAGTTGTAATATTCCCTTTCTTGACACTTACTTGCTCATCCCTGATCAGCACCATATCTAACTTGGTCTTCTTACATGTGCTTAACCTCTTCTTTCTGTACATTAAAAGACCTAATTTATAGGTAATACTTTTTTTTTTTTTTCTTTCCTGTATGTCAGTGAGTCCCTAATTGTGCTGTCCAATAGAACTTATGATTTACTTAATGTCCCAGAGATTCACTTAACATCATACAGTAGTCTGAAAAAATATCAAATACATTTAAAATTAAACATTTGATAACTGTCATTTACATAAAGACAATTAGATGTGAAGATGTTATTAATAAGAAACTAAAAAATATTATACATAGGTATGCATACTATATATGTTATATATATACACACACACATGTATATCTTACTATTATGTACGTATATATCAACCTTTCTACCTGTTCTTTTAATATTACAATGTAAATTGAATATCAAAAGACTGTAAGAAAGCTAGGAACCCTACTGCACACATGACCCTGTAAAGTACTATGCTGTAAAAGAACATTAATCTGCATCTGAAGTAAAATATATCCTGAGGTATAAAGATGACTTCAGAATGATCTACATGATCTAAACAAATGTATGGTCCACAAGATGTGAACAAGTTATCTACTAAATATACTTTGAAGAGTAACACACAGAATGGATGTGATGTTAAATTAAAGGAAACATAAACTTTCTGTGGGAAATCTAGATAACCTTGTATAACAGATACATAACTTAACCATGCGTAGAATCATTAGGATTGATTATAGCAAATAGTACAGATGGAATTAGCTCTAGGTAGGGTATTTAAGGGTGCAGCAACTCCACTGACCTGCACAGATGTACCTTTTCTCTATAACCACCTATGCAGAACAGATTATTATTAAAGGGAATTGCATTTTAATTCCTGGTGTAAGATTTTGTTGGCTGTATTGGATTGTTCTTGTTATTTGTCTTGAAGACTTCATGTGGCAAGTCTGGATGCAACAATGTGTGCAGTGATAGGTTGTGGGATTGATCAAATAACCCTATAATTTGGAATAGGGCTACATTGTGACCCCAGCATCCTATTACAATTGTATATCACTTTGTTCTCATTTCTCAGTCCCTCCAGGACATGAGCAATATATTATATTCTTATATCCTATGTTATATCTCACTTTAAGGAACCTGAACTTATTTTGAGTTTGGACCTGAAGTTCTATACTCAGCCCGGAAATTATTAGCAGTGGACTAAGAGGTTTAAGTTACTGAGACTTTAGCTTATTGAAGATTGAATAGACCATTTACATGTATTGACCAATTTGCACTGTTGCGATTAAAGATAAAGGCTTAGTTATTCTGGCTCATGGTTCTGACCTGAAGAATAAGGAAGAAAACTACATGGATTATACAGCTCAAAGGAGTGACGTGCATTGGAATAACTCTGGATCTGATGTTAATAAGTAAAGAAGAATGTTCCTATTGACATGCTAATTTTGTTCTTTCTTATTCCTTTAACTCATTTATTTTTAAAATACTCATTTGAATTATTTTGTTCACCTGTTTTATCTGTTTGGTTCAACTGTCTCATTGTGTCTCATCTCTGGATAGTTAATTCTTGCAATTTTTCCCAGAGGCTATTATTTTGCAGGATAAGAGAAACTGCACTGAGATAAAATTATTGGAGTAACATTTAAATGCAGACAGAACATAACTCAAAATGTGACATAGTCAAACAAACCATGGACTTACTGTATCTTAAAGTGCAAATGAAAATAAGCCATTGAATAGATCGTTTTCAAGTCCAATAAGAGAATCTGAGAAAATGAATTTTTAAGTTGCTTTCCTTTATGTGGAGGAGTGTATTACAGAAGATACTATATTATTATGCTATACAAATGGTAAAATAATGACTTCAGATCTGCCATGCAGAGTTCATATTTGTGCTTTATACATGATAAATAACACCAGACAGAGCATTCTCATACTGATAAATTAATGTTTCTTTCTGTTACTAACAAAAGCATATGCACAAAATCTTTATTCCTTAACATTTACTGAAGTAGTTGGTTTGAGAAAGATCAGACAGCTATTAGCAAAAATATTAGCAGATCTTCCAAGGCAGTGTGATTAACATAGTGCTATTTTTACAAATATAAATTCTATTTTTCATGAATGACAAGTTGCATGCTTCACTGGAAAAAAAATGTAACATATTTTGCCAAAGATCAAGTTCTAAAATAATAAAAAACATTATTTGAATATGTTTAGTATAAAGATAAACTAAATTAATTCACAGACCAGTGAAAACAGTACTGCGTTATTACTCCAATTTCCAGTTTAAAAGAAACAAATAAGTAAACTTTAGTATTTTCACATTTTATTGATCATATCCTGCACATTTGTCAAACAAGCTACCAAAGGCTTTTGTAAACACATAAGCAGATTTTGCATGCATTCAGTGACTCGAAAGAGTGGACCTAATATGCAGACCATTGTCATTTGGTGAGTTCATCTTTTGTCCATTTTTTTGCATTTCACTGTTTTCTAAGTGGAAGTGCTGTACATTTAATAGCAGTAATATTAAAACAAAATGGATACATAAAAAAGAGAAACTCTTTTGTATTTATTTCCTGAAACAATTCTGTACAAGCAAGCATACACATAATGTATAAGCAATCATTTTACCAAAACTTATTCTGGGATGATCAACAGTGCTTTTTTGATCGAACTCTAGCACCTGCATTTAGTCTACAGTTATCCAAATCATCATATTAGGATGAAAGTTTGTGTATAAGCAAAATTTCATTTGAACATTCAACATAAAAGTTTTTCAACATTGCAGATGATACCAAGCTAGGTGAAGTGACCGACACTCCAGAGGGCTGTACTGCCATTCAGAGCGATCTAGAAGGGACCTAGACAGCTTGGAAAGTTGGACAGAGAAGAACCTCATGAGATTCAATAAGGACAAGTGCAGGGTCCTGCACATGGGGAGGAATAACCCCAGGCAACAGTACAGATTAAGGGCTGCCCTGCTGGAAATCCGTGGAGAGGGATTTGAGAGTCCTGGGTGACAAGAAATTAACCATGAGTCAACAATGTGGCCTCGTGGCCAAGAAGGCCAATGAGATCCTGGCCTGCATCAGGAGGACTGTTGTCAGCAGGTCAAGGGAGGTGATCCTGCCCCTCTGCCCAGCTCTGGCGAGGTGACACTTGGAGTATTGTGTGTAGTTCTGGGCTCCCCGGTTCAAGAGGAGCATGGAAATTCTTGAGAGGGTCCAGTGCAGAGCAATGAAGATGATTAAGGGACTGGAGCATCTTTCTTATGAGGACAGACTAAAAGTGAGCTAGGCCTGTTTAGCCTGGAGAATAGAAGACTGAGAGGAGATCTTATTGACATGTACAAATATCTGAGGGGAGGATGTGAAGAGGATGGGGCCAGACTTTTCGATGGTGGCTGGTGACAAGACAAGGGGTAGTGGGTACAAATTAAAACACAGGAAGTTCCATCTCCAAATGAGGAAGAATTTCTTTACTGTGGGGATGACATAACCCTGGAACAGGCTGCCCAGAGAGTTGTGGAGTCTCCTTCTCTGGAGATCTTCAAAATCTGCCTGGATGCGACCCTGTGTCACATGCTCTACGTGTTCCTGCTTGAGCAGGAGGGTGGGATCTCTAGATGACTCTTCCAACCATCTCTCATTCTGTGATTCTGTGATGACACCTGCTTTTTCATAAAATTTCATGGACTTGTTTCTATTTTTGTATATTATTGGGTAAAAAAAATCAACCAACCAAACCCCCAAAATCAGTAATTCCACAGAATGTTAAAAAAAAAAAATGTAAGCAGACTTTCAGCTTGCTATTTAGAAATATCTTTTAAAAAATATTGACTTCACATGATAGAATGTGTGACAGAATAGGTCATATGATGGATCATACAATGACTAAATATGACAGTATTTTATTTTTCATTTTCTTAAAATTGTTTTTTAATTGTTCATGAAGATGAAAAACAACAACTCAACGTGAAACCATCAAGGACAAAAGTACACTAAGAAGATGAATTATGGTATAGAGCATTTCTGCAGATTAATATGTATTTACAATATTGAATGTTTTCAACTATCTTTAGAGGTGAAAGAAGTCTAATGAATATCCTAGTTTTGACTATGCTGATGAACCATATAAAATAAGAAAAAAAAAATTAACATCATGTCAAAAGAGAATTGCTGATATGTCATTTTGCAAGAATTTATCTTAATTTGCTGACCCTCTGAACATATTCTAAATATTAAGAAGCTTGAAATTAACTACAATTTATTTAGATATTGCTGAAAGGGTATGGTGTGATACCCCACTTTTTGAATGAAGCACAAGAGGAGAAACAAATTGCAAAGGGTGGTCCTAGCATCTTTACAGGATCACTGAGTTTTTCTGAAACCGATGCAATATTATAATACTTATTATAAACAGTATTATAATAAGGATATTAACATGGGTATTATGGCAAACCATTAAAACTCTCCCTGTTCACCAATCACCATATTCTGGCTTCAGGTAAATAAAAGAGATATGTGTTGAAATAGACACAGTCTTATGTTTTCTGATAAAAGTAAAATATTAATTGATAAGTTTATTGATGTGATGAAATGGCCCAACCTGGGATCAGGAAGACACAATGCCAGGGATGGGAGTAGCTGCAATATAGCTCAAAGAGGACCAAGTTGAGGGCCTGAACTTAACTGCAGCTCCCACTCAAGGAAAGAACCCAGCAAAGCCCCTTCGAGTTCTTTTTCACTGATTTTATTTTACACTTTTTTTCCACAAAGATCTCATTCAAAGCCATGCAGCTGCATTGCATCAGAGCTGGCCTTGAGCGCAAGCAGATTAATCCCTTGGAGATGTGAATTGTGTGCAGGGGTCTGACTGCAATCACTTTGGATGCTATAAACATTAATGAAAAATTGGTCAAATTTCTCACATACAGATTAGGGACAGATAAGTGAATTCTATTTGGTAAATTCAAGGGAAATTTTAAAGCATAATAATATTTTATTAAAACACCTACTAAAGGAAATAAAAACTTTGCCCCCATCTGGATTATTTCAAATACATTTTTCACCTAGCTGTTAAAGTTACATGAAAACAGGATTTTTTTTTTTAATATGAAAGTTATTTCAGATCTTTCTTCACCATTTGTTTGTATTAAATTAAAATATTTTATTGTAATTAATTATTTATGTATGCATTGAATTATATATCTTAACAAGCAGCTTAGTTCCCTGAATCACTAACAGGTTCTGAGTTGTTTGCACTGAAGGCTGCTCTGCAATGTGAAACAAAAAGTACATGCACTGGGACTCAGCGGGAACAAGATTCCTGCTTCTAAATGATCCTCCTGATCCAAACAAGGGTATTATGGTAGATATTTCTACTGATTTTCCTTCTTAACTGTCTTTTGGAGAAATCAAACTAGTTGTTATGTTTGAGGCAAATCCAGGTACCGTCTGGTCAGTTCACACAGGCAGTCAGTTCCTAATATCAATAAGAACTGCAACAGGAATGGCCTTTCCTCCATCCTGCTAAGGTAGTTGAATGTTGTTTTAGAAACCTTGCATCCTTCAACACCATCTTATTTTTTCTTGCTATGTGCCATTAATGCATAATCATTAATGCTATAAAATCAAATTTAAAAATGCTACATAAAATGCTGCTTTGTTGAGCTGACATGTTACCAAAACCAAAACATGCATACTCACATGCACAAACTTTTTCTTAGAAAGTAATGGATTTTTACAACTTACTTGCAGTGTCAGAGCCTAGGAACCCTTAAATCCTAGCCGAAGGGCAGTAATATCCATTAATGAATGTATTTACATTTTTCACTCTGGCAGTGTCACAGCTCTAAAACTGGCTGTACAAACACACCTGTGATTGAACTCCTCGTGATTTTCCTTGTGCCTGACAAGTAACTAACTGATATCACCATTTAGTAATGATGAATATTCTGTAAAACAACAGGAGTGCGTACAACTACCACAAAGTAAAGACCTATCAAAACAAGACAGAAATTAAGCAGATTCTTTATGTGGACACAAGACAATTATTCATTTTGTTAAAAGAGCTATTCACTTGTTCTAAAATCCTGTAAGGCGGCAATTAAAAACAAAAGTAAAACATTGTGATATAAAATGTGCTGGATTGATAGTGTGACATGTTCCTGCAGGAAGCTACGTAAGCCAAGAATGTATTGCATTTCTAAAAGCAAAGGGATGTTCATATGGATTAGAGAGTGGATTTATAGTTGTTATTGTTAACAAAAACTTGGAGGTGATATGACAGTCCAGATTTTAGCAGCCCACAGTCACTGGAAAAAAATAATTTATCAAATGCTATTTATTGACATTTTCCTTCTGTGTTGAGATTGCATTTTCCTCCAACTGTGGTATATTTGTTGCAATTGGAGACAGGGCACAGGACTAAGATAAAGGCATAGGACTCTCACGCGTGTGTTAAATATATATATGTGTGTATAGATATATAGTGTTTATACTATTATTATCATTGATCTATCTTTCCAGGCTGTATAGTACTGTAAGCAAAAAAAAAAAAAAAAAAAAAACACAGGCAAAGAGAAGAGAATCCCTATGTTTTTTGATATGTTCTGAACTGGAATAGAAGCTATTGTCATACTAATGCTAAAGGTGAAAATCCTTGGTATTTTCGTTCATGCTGCAACTGGTCAAGATTAATGTGGTAGCAATGGTGGGGAAAAAAAAAACAAATTGAAACATGATTTGTCTGCTATTTGTAGCTGTATTTTGTCCTTTTTTCAGATTGTGATCTACTCCAGTAGAAGGCGCCTAAAATACTTCAAAGGCTCTGCAGACAGATCTTGGTGCTCAATTTAGTCTTATCATCAGCAGTCCTTTCCACAAACAATGGACATTGCAGTATTAGTTGCCACTGGCAGGCAACAAAGTCTATTTTTGCTATAGCCAGAGGTACCTTTCTAAGGCAGATCAACGTTCATCACTTTCTTTTTCGTAATTTGTTCTGTCTTGCTGTTTCATTCAGCTACGTGACAAGCCCATCTCTTGACATGACTGATGGAACTGAGTGTGATGTCTCACATCACACACTGTAATAGTTGACCATAAGAGAGTTTGCATTGATTTCAAGAACTTCAGGCTTGTGGGTATAGATTTAAGAAGGAAAATGCCCATATACCAGCCTTGCAAAATGTTAAAAAATAATTTTCTTTAGTAGATCATTAGTTTTCCCCAAATCAGTATAAGTATGCATCTAATTCTGAGGTTAAAGACAACAGAAAATATGTACCTATTTCTCAAATAACATTTTTTTCCCATTTTCCAGTTCTGCTGCTTAAACAAAATGGTTTTGTGCAATAGTAATTTAATGATACTGATATAAGGAAAAACATTTCTTCTTCCTGTAATCAACTGGAATTTTAAGATTTTCAATGGAATAGTAAATTATATGTTTAATTTTGTTATTTGATCTTATTATCACTGTCCTTTGTCTCAAATGATAACCTTTTTTATTCCTCTATGCTGGAATATACTTAAATGACTTATGATGTAAACGACAAACTGCGGAGAGTAACAGAGTAAGAGGGAGTTTAATAGCTTTATTTGTGGAAGGTGATATAATCCAAAACTTTATATTAGGAAAATATAAAAAAGAAAAATATCTAAAAATGATTTTGCACATGCAGTATAAGCACAAATATAAACCAAATGTGTTGATCATATTTACTTATATGTATATGTGGAAAGTCTGCCTAAGAGATTGCATGGACATGCTGCACAAGAGTATGAACATGTCAGATAAGAAGTGGTAATGCTTTGCTAAGAAAGAAACAAAGTACAGTGGGCATTATAACCTGCGTAAGCTCCTAAAAATCATACACAATGCAGACTGCACTCAGCCAGTGTTTCCTGTAACAAATCCGGATTACGAAATGATCCGCTGTGTGGCATTATAACCTTGACCAGCTTCATATGAAAGAACATGCGCGCTGTCTGCACATCGAAAGTAGGATAATTCATTCAAATTACCTGCACTGCAGCTGAGCAACTGTTAAACTCCTCTGAAATTCTACAGCATTTAGTGCTACCTCCCAGCCTCGTAGAAAGCCACTTGTCACAGGTTCATATAATTCATTTCTCATGCAATACACTGGAGACAGACAATTACTGCCAGTGCTCAGTACCGCAGTTTTATCATCTTCTAGAACAAAAGACATGCTCCCACCATCCCCCTGTCTTTTTTTTTTTTTTTCTTCTTTCTTTCTTTATATCTTTCCTCCAAGGAAGGAAGACAGTGAGAGCTTTGTCAGCTTTTTTGGCCATGAATCTGAAAGAACTCAGTCAGTTTAACAGCCTTAATATCTTTGCAGCGCTATAAATAAGGATCTGTTTTCCCAAGGTAGGTGACATTTCAGAAGCAGATACAAAGAGGGAAGGAAAAAGAAGGTAAACAATGATAGTTCAAATAGGGCAATCACTGGCCTGACCCTTTTGACATTGAGTCTAGCAGCTTGCTATAAATTATCATTCCTGTGAAGAGGAGACTTTTATTTGATATGCACTAAGGCAATTTAGAGAGAGAAATTGCATGGCATCTTTTCTAGCAATACAGGTGACCTTATTTTGTCAGGCTATTGCTAAAAGAGGCCAGATTTAGAGCGCCAACTGCTGGTAGGTGTCCCTCTACCTTAATTGATGCTTCAGAATAAAATTAATAGGACAAATGGCTGGTTATTTTTTTTTCCCCTAGCAGAAGGCTATCTGTTTTTTCTGTAAGCTGAAATTGGTTACATTTTCTTTACAAGAAAAAATAATAATAAAAAAAAGCAAATATGTCCTTTGCATTCCCTTCATTCCTGAAATGCTTTACATCCCTGTACAACATAAAGGTTGATATGGTAGGCTTGTTCATTTTCATGTCCACGTTTCAACCTCTCTCCCATGGGCTTCTCTGCTTGCTTTCCAGTAGCTATGTCCCTTAGAGCAGCAGGGCTTCAATATTGCTGCAGGCTTCCTAACATTACAGCCCTGCAAATGTCAAATGTTGTTCCAGTGAAGCTTGCTGGCTCAGTGGCATTCATTTGCTTGTGACTTCCCCCTCTGGGCTCTTTCTAGCTTTGCTTTCGCCCCCACCTCCAGAGTCTGATGCTTGGCATATTTCCCAATGCCATATTAGTCATGCCAGCAACTGAACCACGCATTCTCAATTGAGCTCATTCCACAAGCCGCCCAAGAGCCCTTATGAAACCAGCAGACCATACAGCTTTGATAATTTTGCTAGAAATATAGTGCTTATGGATGAGGAAGCAGTAACTGTGCATTTCAAGCAGCTTTTCTGGACTTGCAATAGTGACAACTGCAAAATTAGTTTAATGTAGACAGGATATTTAAGGTGAGAGTTAAAATATGTTAAGCTATACAAAAATCAGGAATTTTGTGTGGAGCTTTTAGAGTCCAGAAATGAGGAAAAAAAAATAAAAATAAAAAAGTCTAGACCTTTTACCCTTTGTAATACCATACTAATTGTTATTCTTTCCCATTACTCCCTCTAAAGGTATATGCTTGTAAATGTCATGGACGTGACAAGAATATAGATAGCTATATACTATTCTCTGATGTGCTTTTACATATATACATATATATGCTTTTACATATATATGTATATATATATATATGAAGTGTGATTTCCAATTTTGTATTAATCTCTACTGAAATTCCATAGCTTTTCTAAATTAAGTGAAAATAAATCCACAAGCTTAAAATCCATTGACTTTTTAGCAGGAATCAACTTGTTGTTGAGAGAAGGAGAAAGAAAAATAGGCTAATCTAATTGAAAGTAAAATATTTTTATATCCGTTTGTATGGCACACTAGGTATCTGTTGTTGAAAATCATATAAAAAGTATTACCATAATCTTTTTAACCCTTAGATCTGCAGCTAGCAAGGGAAAAATAGAACTTTATGTGGGTTAATTTTTAGTGAGTAGAAAGACTTTTTTCATGTATAATCTAATAAGCTCTATAGGATGCAGAGGGAGCTATGGGAAAGTAAAAAAAAAAATCCTGGGCTATAGGAAGTTGTCACAGTCCATCAAAGATGTTGTCAGAGCACCAAAGCAATGAGCAAAGCTGCTTGTGTGAATTAACCACACTAGCGACAGCTTTCAGGCTTGCTTTGGGACTCTCATGTTATGGAAGACCTAGAAATGTCAGGGCTGATATTAACTTTTATTTTAAAAATATCTTCTAGCTGTTTTCTGGTGGAGCAAAAAATATTCTTTGGGAAACATAACCAGGGTAAAGCATTTGATAGGTTTTTATTTGGGTCTATTCAGGAACCTGTATATCATCTGTTTAGGATCCTGTGTCTTATGATATCTGTACACATAACATTAAGTGAGCACTTGTCATCTGATGTTTTTTCTCTTTACTTGTTCTCCAAGAAAGAAACTTTCACTGAATTAAAAGAAAAAAAAAAAAGAAAAAAAAATGTGAAGAAATATGCTGAATACTTTGACTGGAAATGAATTCTATCGACTTGGACAGGACCTGAAAATGCTCTGACTCTTGTAAAATGAAGAAACATGCCTATAAAACCAGTGTCTCTGACTGGAATGAAGAGCAGTTCCATGCTCAGAAATGGAACCAAATCTCTGTTAGTTAGTCTAGAAAGCATAAGGCTGATAGCTAAGAACTCATCCATTTTGACCCTGTCTCTGGACAGTGTTTTGCTCTTTTTTTTCCACTGGTAGTGAAAGCTTTCAGGAAATCTCCTACTAGTACAACAAGAATGTTAATGTGAGGATTTGATGGGACATTTTTATCAAAATATAAATTTCATCAAAACCTGAAACATTGCAAAGCCATATTGATTCTGCTGACCTTTCCACAAGGAAGAAGCTCAGCTTTAGCACGGAGTCTGTAATTGTTTCCAGAGAAAGAGAAGTGAGACAAAGATAAAACACCTGCCCTTTCAGTTAGAAAGTAGGCCACAAATCTATTTTGAAACAAACAAAAATTGAAAGATTCTTCTTTCATTTGAGTCAGGAATAAGAACAGATTTCAAAATCTCCAAGCCACATTTTTTTTTAACCATCTTCCTTTAGGATATTGGAAATGAACCAAACTTTTTGGAAACTTCTGTCCAGAGATCAATTTGCTATGACAGTATTTTCTAAAAATATCTCATAGAAAATTGTCAGCTGCAACATAAGCTTATTTTCTGACCTGCTACTAGGATTCGTCAATCTTCAGAGGCAGTGTAAAGAAGGAATTGCTAAATAATAGTCTAAAGAAAAATTACTCATGTGACCCAATAAATCTAGCTATGCTATGTTCTAGTGCTAACTTCTATGACTTCTGTAATTATTATATAAAAAGATTTTCCTTCCTTCCTTGAAGATTGCTAGAAGCACATAAAAAAGTCTTTTCTGAATGCAAAAGCTCTGAGATAGCCCATCCCTGTACGTATCAAAGGAGCTGTGGAACTACAGGATTTCAAATACGGACTCCGACTTTGGGAGACTCTCAGCATAGGACACCTCACACAAATGACAAGGTTTCCTTATCAAACAGAAAGTAAGTGTTAAATATCTTCAAAAAATATGTAGGTTGTCCCTTAAGAATTATGCAATATTTATAACGCCAGTGTGTTACAATGTGAACTGTAACTAAGATAGTGATTAAGCCAGATTAGAAAAAAGGCAACTTGTAATACTTTTTAAAAGAAAAACAAAATCTTAATTTTGTTCCAAAATTCAAAAGGAAAGAACTTCAGCCTGGATTTTCCATGTGCTCACAGGGAATGGAGGAGGAAAGAATTTTAAAAATACTGTGAGTTGGGATTGGGACCTTTCCTTCTCGGACCTCCACCACAATTTTCCAAAACAACATTCAATGAGAATTCTTGTCTAGATTTATGTGAAAAGTAGATGATGTTTCATAGATGACACCATCGTACATATCTACAACCAACACGCTTTCAGTAACTCCCATTACAATCAACAGAGAAAAATAGCTAGTTCTAGGAGGGAATTCCTCTGTTTTTAAAATAGATACCTAGAATAATTTACATGAGTCATGCCCTATTAAATATTCATTTCTCATTATAAATTGTAAAGGAAGTGAAGGATCTCTAACCACATGCAGATGTAGATATAAAGTTAAGAAAAATTAGTCAAACACTAATTCCTGTTTTTTTGTCAAGCTCCAAAGTACAGAAATGGTGAAAACAGTACTTAGGAACACTGGAGCAAAGAATGGAATTCCGTAAAATCCCCTGTTGCACAACATTCTCCTTTCCCTTTCTTTTCCTCTATTTTGTTAGATATTCTAGCTACATTCTTTTTTTTTTTTTCCCAACCTTTTCTTCCTCTCTCTCTTGTTTCCATTGCTCTGAGACTACTTTATTTATTTTGTCATTCTATGCCCTGTTCCACCAATATTCTCTCATCTGTTAACACAATGTGCACAACTATTATATCCTTCTCTTTCCTACTCTACTACTCTCAGGAGACTGAGGTAGGAAGGAAAAAGATGAGGCTCTGACAAGTGAGTATAGCAGCAAAAGTAAGACTGGCTAACAGAGGATTTTCTGAGACCTTTCTAGCTTTCTACGATATGAAGAAGTTCCTTTTATTTGTGAAAACTCAGGGATGTAAAATGATCCACTTTTCTTAATCGTATATTCTTATTTGAATGAAAATTCCTAGTCAATATTGAATTCATGAAACATAAGTTAATATGCAAATATTTCCATTCATGTGAAAAAGTCATCATCCTTCTAAAATCGTTATTTTTTATTATTATTATTTATGAATATAGTAGTATTTGGAAATCAAGAAAACAGCCTTTCAGAGGCAGCTCTAAATTACTGTGTATTTTTCAAAATTAAAAAGTTAAAGTAGAGCCATCACTTTCCTAGTAGAACCAAAGGTGGGATTATTAAACGTTAGATTCACAGAGGAAGTATAAGGTTCAAACTTGCTGGTCACAACATCTCTATAATCAATTCTATAAACAAGAATACTTCTTCTTTTGGAATAACCGCATTCCCACCTGAGTTTTTATGGAAAAGTTCTGTGATTAAGTATAAGCAAATTATCCCACCCTAGACTGAGACTTACAGTGTTGTCCAAGACTTATCACGAAGAGTGTTCTTCCACCAACACCATGTTTCTGTAATAATGAAAAAAAAAAAATAACCCAACTATTCTGTTTCATTTACTATTCTAGATTCCAAAGAGTGCTACTTATTTGAGTTCAATCCTGGCCGTTAAAATTTAAAACATTTTAAGGAACTAGACTTTTCACAGAGAGGATGAATTTTTTGAACTGTTATTTTAGAAAATATAGAGAGAGAGGAAAAAAAAAAAAAAAAAGGAGTCTTACCCAGTGAGGTATAACTTTAGCTCCAAGTAACTCTTGCTATTCATAGAAAAAAATAACATTATAGTTTGCAAAATTCTGTCTGTTTAGAGCATTTACACCTGGACAACTACTCCTTTAAATTTCTTATTAAAAATCCACCATATCCATCAAACATCGCAAATTTTAGGAAATCTCAGAGGGACATAAATATTAAAATCCTTGGAGGTCATCCCTTAGCAGGAGGTAATGTTCAAACATAATGATAGCATGGGCTACAGTCAGTTATAACTGAACTGTTTTTTTCTGTGTTTGCAAAGCTATTTACATAAAACATTAACTCTTTATACACTTTCATTGGTTTATTTATTTTTATGTGGCTAGCAAAACTTATCCCCTACTCTTCCCCTCTCCCACTTCTGTAATTATTTTAATCATTTCAAAGGAGACAAGTGTTATCTTAACATAGAATTAAATGTCAAAAACACTGTCTTTTGGTAGAAGATTAGATTGTCAGCTATCTTTCTTTCAATGCTTTGACATATTTTCTAATTTTATACATGATTTTTGAAACAGTGAACAGTCTCATGGGACCCTCTGATAATTGAGCATTGCAAGGAGATTGAAGAGACAGAATCCACCCGACCAGGTAGGTTTCTGCCAACAGGCTGGTCAGCCTGATGAGAAGAGCTTTAAAATAGGAATGATGGTAGAGGGAGATGATAACACACCATCAGGTGAGGAATTTGTGGATGGGAAAGTAAATAACTTGTAAATAACAAAATTGACCTCATGCAATCCCACTCTAGGCGGTGGGGTCCCCTCTTCCCACCAAGGAAGTGTCTAGAGAATAACATTATGAGGGATGTTCTCATATTCCTTCTAGGAAATCATCACAACTGAGTGCCTCATTAATGCATGCAGCCTGGGGAATAAACAGGAGGAATTAGAGGTCTTTTTGCAGTTGCAGGGTTATGATCTCATGATGTGGTGGGATGATTCACTGGAGTAGTTCACTGCTGGCATGCAGCTGTGGATGAATATGAGCTCCTTGGAAAGGACAGGCCACAGCACCTGAGAAAGAGGAGTAACCCTTTATGTGAGACCAGCAGGAATGCATGGAGGTGTGCCATGAGACAGTTGATATTCAAAACCAGACAAGACACGGCCCTGGGCAATGTGCTCTAGGTGACAATGCTTTGAGTAAAAGAGTTGGATCTCCAGAGGTCCCTTCCAGACTCAGCTGTTCTGTGACTCTATGAAGCATAAGAGTCACTGACAAGTTAATTTATTCCTTTATTTTTTCCAGTGTTTTCCATTCTTACTGGTTGATTTGTATACAGTCTTATCTGTCAAGGAATTTCCTAAATACTCCTTATTTAGTAAGCAATAAGAGAGACATCTATACTTCATTTCTCTACACTTAAATCAGCTGAACAACTTCATTTTTTTCAATTTAATTTTCTATCATAACTGATGATCTCAATCATTCATTTTCTCTGTTGGTTTATGTTCTTCCAGATTTACTATAGATTTTCTTCTGCTTATTTACAAATGTTTATTAACCATTACTAAAATATTATCCCCATTAGCAGAACATCTGGAAGACCTAACAAAAGTAAGGGTGTTACTATACATTGCAAAAACAAAAACAGCATATATCTTCCTCCAAAGCACAACTTTAATGTACAACAAAAGACCAAACAGGGCTTCAGAGAGGGTGGGTAAATTCAAGAGACAGCAACATTGACCGATAATTCAAGAAAATGGTGATTTCTGATAAGAAATGTCAGATTAACAACTCTGGCTTCATGTAAATGGAACATAGGAAAAGTAAAAGGCCTTGTACTATTTCCATGACATATTCTTACGTTATCCTGAACTCTAACCCAGCAATAGCATTTGTACTATGAAAGTCCTTTGGACGTGTTTCTGCCAAGAAAGGCAAAACAAAGCTGCTAGAAACTTTGCAGCATGATATATAGTTTCTCAATTTCTTTCTTTTTTGAAGAACAGCAATGTCTCAATCCTTTCTTCAGCATTAGGCTTGATTATTCTTAAGGTCAGTGTGTCAGTTATATAGGAGACTTAAGAAGTGACTTGAGATTTCTATTCCTCGTAAAGATGTTGAATAGCAAACTTGCACATCTTTGTAAGTCAACACATTACTTTGTTAGATGTCATCTGAGAGGTTATTTTAGCAAATAGCATGGAATTTCAGGTCCTCCACCACAGGATGTTGAATATATTTTTGTGCTTCATGAGATGATGCTTTCAAGCTTGATAGTTATTTCAGAGCAGACAGCCAATTGTTAGAGAATTAAACCATAGCCTTTTTCTAAGGATAATAAAATCATTTCTTTGGCTGCAGGAAGCAGAGATACCTAAATTAGACAAAGCAGAACAATCATTATTAACATTAGTTGGAATATCCTATACTGAAAGGCTTTTTATGTTTGCAGTGCTTCAATCAAGAGCCATTTTTTCCCTGAATAATATCAGTTTTTCTTCTCATCAGGAGAAATGTATATTTCCTTTAATCCAGAAATAATATCTGAATGGTCTTTTATTTACATAGATCTTCTCTTTCTGAATGCACTGACAAGCAATATTTAATATATTATAGCAGATTTCACATTTAGTATGGCTTATAAAACTACTGGTTCCTCAATGCAAACACTTTGTTGTGTAGACCTAGATATGTCTATCCTATGAGATATGATAGGCAAGTCTCATGAACTGTACAGTGTGATGTAAGATTTTTTACTTCCAAGCCTAAACATCTTAGCTTAAGCAATGTAGTTGAAGGAGGGCAAACTGTTGCAGGAGACAAATAACATTTCATCAATTTTCTATTCATTTGGGGATAAATTTATGCCCACTGTAATTCTAATTTCCTCAGTGGAATTACAGAGGGCCTAAGTGGCCACAAAGATGTGATAATTGTTACCAATTTCAAACAAACACGGAATGTATTAGAGCCAGTCTAAATGTCATAAAGAGACACTTCAAACTCATACTCCTGGAACTAGATTTTTTTCTCTTTCTGTCATGCAGTGTTGTGATTATCTTGATTCTTTAAAAATTCTCTCTGTGAATTCTTTTTTTTTTTTTTTTTTTTTTTTTTGTAGGAGACAAAGGATTTTAGTTTATCTTCTTTTAATTTTGGTTTTGTTTCCTTTTCTTTTGTATGTTTGTGTGCAATTTCCCTTAAAAGAGAGAGCAGCTGGAATAGGGGAAGAAGTGCAGGATTTTTTTTTTCTTTCTTCAAATATTTCATATCCTAGGATTAGATGATGGTGCTAAAACCACAACTAAGCTCTGTTCCATTCACCTTCTCACCCTTCATTTCTTGCACTGTCACTCTCATTTATAATAAGAGTTAAAATTAATGATAAACACAGAAGATGAAAAATTAATAAGCTAAATAACTAGTGCTAAATATTAAATTGAGATGTTTTATGAACTGTGAAAAAGACTCATCATTTTTAGTGACTGCAAATTCATGTTTTTTTTTTATTTAATTCCGTAATGAGAATGTTTTTAAGTCACTGAAACTACATCACAGTTAAGCAGATATCAAGTGAAAGTCATTAAGCGGTTACTCGTTATCAGCTGCATAGTGAATACACCCTCTGTCTGAAATTGATCACACTGTTTAAGTAGTTTGGGAAAAACAAAAGAAGCACTTAATTAAGCCACTTATCCTGCTGTAAATAAGGTGTTTGCCTAGCAGAGGTATTGCTCAAATGCAATGACAGGTCTTGAACAGTCGGCTAAAAGGTGACCCTGTAAAATCTTGAGCAACTGGGCTTTGACGAATACTCTTCTTAAGTACTTCTCTCCAGGAAAAAAAAAAAAAAAACATGTTTTTTTGTTTGTTTGTTGCTCACTTAACTTTAGATTTGCAGTAGAAAAGAGAGATAAATTAAAATAACAAAAAAAGTTATTTTACATCCTGTTTGTATAAAAAATGGTATGTCTTAGTATGTCTTTTCAGGAAATAAGCCTCTGGTGAAGATTTCTGATCTAAAGAAAATCTAAAATTTGAGCAGATTCTAGTAAGCATTTTTTAAAGATTTGAGTTTGTCAAATTAAGCTGAAAAATGTTAGTTAAACTCTCCAAAACTTTTTTAAAAAAGCAACTGTTTAAATCTTTACAGCTTTGATATTCCCAAAGAAAAACTTAAAAATTTACTAAAAATGAAAACAAGTCATCCATCTTTGGGGAATGTGCCCTCTCCGTCTATGTTATTGGAAAAGACGCAGGAAGTCTGATGACCTAAGTGACATCACCTCTCTGTGTGTGATATCAAATCTCTACATTTCCTATTCCCCATATTTTTCCAGTAGATCCCCAGAGAATACTCAGTAATCAGATCATTTTGGATATAGCTTTTGGAAATGTCTATTAAATGCAATTGTCCTTTCCTCTCTGTAGTATTTTATGTCTTTGCACAGGAGAAATATGTGCTATTGCAAGCACATCAGGAGACCACCATTTTCACTTTTACTAAAGCAAATCTTATGAAGCAATTTGAGGCGTGTTGCCCAAGACTGTACGAAGAGTCTTCATCAAAATTCAGACTAGGGCATAAGCGTCACAGACGTATGCTCTGATGCCTTTCACCTACTCTGCCTTCCAGAAAACCTGTAATGTAATTGAGATACTATCTGTTCTTAAACAAAACATGGGAACATGGACTCATCCTATTCACACTCTCCTCAAATTTATATTTGTTAAATATGAGCTTGAATCACTTTAAATTTCACCTTGAAGTGTACTCAAGGCTTTAAAATAGAAACCAATTAAAATTGATAGCAAGTTGCAACATATAAGATTTTGAGCAAAGTAAACTGAAGAGAGAGATCAAATAATTTTTCCCCTATCTATCCAAAAGTAAGCATGGACAATTTAGGTTCCTCAGCAGAAACCATTTTCTGAAAACTTCATTATATTTTCTCAACAAAAAGAGAAATTTATTAACTGAAAGCATTTCCTAAATATTTGCATTTATGAGGGTTAGAGAATATTTTTAGTTGTGAACTTTATTCTAGAACACAGGAAATAAAGTACTTACCCATAATCTGAAGCTCATGAACTGAAGAGTTTTTATTTTAATTCCTCTAAACTAAAGAGCATTTGAACAATTCGTTCAAAGACGAATTGTTAGTATGCTATTATTTCCTGTATCATGGAGGTTAGAAGAGATTTTGAAAATATTGAGTTATTTAAAGTCTATCAAATAAAAAATTTAGAACTTTTATGAATTGTATTACCTAGATATCCCCCTTTGCCTGAATTAATTATTAATTTCTAATCCTTTTTTATTCTCAGAATTCAAAAATTGCATTTTTTTCAATAGGGCTTTTTACTTAATAAAGTAATTTATATTATATACTAGAAGTAAGCCAAAAGAATTAAGAATAATATTAATTTCAATATCTACACACAGTGTATCGAGAAACCTCTTTGTTTTAGATTACTCTCATTGAATAGAAAACATATGCTTTAATAAAATAAAAAGCAAAAATGTCACATGTAGAATAATAATACAGTCTTATCCTGTATTAATTGCACATTTTTATTTCAAATTATGTTAGTAGAAAGAGAGAAGGAATATAAACAGATCAGGACTCAATATTTTGCACGAAATAATGATGAGCGAATTTAATATCACAGTCTTTAGAGGTTTTCTACTAATGTGAAACCTAGCTTCTGCATGAAAGCTTTTTTGACCAGCTCCCGTTCTGCATTTTGTAGAGAAGTGTACAGTCTAATGACTGTGGAGTGTTGCAATCCTATGTACCTAATATATCTCCTCTCTGCTTACAGCCCCATCTTTATTCTTCTCAGCCATCCGGTATGATTTTCTGACTCCTACTAACTTTCTTCTCTGTGCATTTTCAATCTCTGTCACGTTGTCTTAGTTTGCAACTTCGGGCAGTCCTCTGCTTAGCAGCAGCTTTTACTGCACTCCATGTTTGGCTGCATTAGTCTTCTCTTGAAGCTGCTTGCCTTATGCTTCCTAAATATCACCTTTTCCTAGTCTTTTCTAGGATCCTTTATCTTCTTCCTTTCTCCTTCATTTATAGCAGGATACTTGCTGCTCTCCCTCACTGTTTGAATGTCTTAGTGTGTTTATGAATAGTTAGCTCCAAGCCCTATAGCTATTTCTTTTTGCAAAAAAGATGTCTTCTCTCTTCCCTCCTCCTTATCTGAGCTGAATATCATGATATAACGGCCTTTAAATCTGTGATACATTCATGTGTAGGAAATCTAGTATCTTTCTTCCTTAATTTTACTATACATTTCACGGTGTTTTTTCACTGACCCTTATGTAGATATTTATTACATGGTAAAACATTGAGCCAATCGTACCTCTTTTTCCTGAGGTAGAAGTGGAATATACTGGACTAAGGATGGTAATGCAGATATTTCATCTAGCATCTGGTTTTCATCTAGCATGACCTTAGCTTAAAAATGAAACAATCACAAACACCAGCTTAAAAAAAAAAAAAAAAAATGGCACATCAGATACAGTAATATCTTAAATAATCTTGTGAAGATAATCATGTAAATAATCTAGTGAATTAGAATGTCTGAAAAAAGACAGAAGTCATAGTTTAAAAATAATAGAGCTGTCATTATTAAGATCTAGGTTGCCATGATGTTCAACTTCAAATTACCAACTATACTTGAAAAGTGAAACAAAACCTGATAAGAAGCACGGATTTCAAGTATTTTAGAATTTATGAAGTGTAGTATCATTGATATCAAATACTATACAATTTTTTCAGCCATGAAAAATGGTTAACCTTCTCTATGAAAGCATATTTTAATCAGAATTATTCTGTAGCAGGTATATGGATATATTTGGAATTAATTACTCTTTTTTCAGGTTTCTTTTGACAGACAGCTAAATGAATAATGTAGTATATGTATTTCACACAGGATATATATTTTTTTTCTGGATTTGTGCTAACTGCAAACAACTGTAATTTATTTACATTTGTTTTTCAAATTCTTTTAATGAATAGATCATTAAAATTGGGAAAAAGTAGCTGTGGATATATTTTAAACAGGACAAAATGAACTTTCAGGAGTTCCTCAAAAATCTTTACACTAGCTAACCCTAATATGTCTAGTCAGGAATTTGAGCTAGGCATTCCTTAGGGAAAAGTATTTCAAAGGTCATTTCTAAGCCATGTTACAAATGAGTATGTCCACACACTTGTGTCATTTTTCATTCACACAGTCTATCAAAAACAAACAAACAAACAAACAAAAAAATAACATTTAGATTGTGATAAGAGCCAAAGCAAAAAACAAATAGAGGACAAAGGAGAGAGAGATTTGGAAATTCTCATGATTAGTAGCAGTCACAATTTGAAAAGCTGGCTCATGCCAATATTAACTCTGACAAAAATTGCAGGCTGATTTTTGTTGATTGATATGCACCGAGATGCTAGTTATTCAAGGACCCTAAGATCCTCTTCTGTGGGTGATCAGAATTGCACAAATGTATGCATCCCTATGGAATACTGGTCTGGATCAGCACCGTACATCACCAGGCTGAATTCGTCACGGATATAGCACCTGTGGAAATGGTGCTGTCATGATAGTTATGTACAAGTGTATAATAAGTATTTGAATAATTATTATTTTACTTTCAGTATCAGAAGAGATGGGTTCCACGTCATCCTTAGCCAAAGACTCTTGCAGCTTATGCAAATACTGATTTACTCAGCTTATTTTGCTGATATGTTTGGATATGACCACCTTGTCTTCTGAAACTTTTTTTTTATTTTAGCTCTTAGCTGCATGTTAAGCCTTTGTTTGTTTTTTTCAAGAGATGGAAACTGCAAGGTAAATATTGGCCTGGCAGGATGCAATTGGGATAATTTGGAAAATCTTTTTTTTTTTTTTTTCTGTTCTGATAACACTACAATAAAGACATCTGAAATATTACATTTAGGCTCATTTAAAGAAGACTGTTGGCTAGATACAGTGCATGAGTACAGTTGTAACAGACCATTAAAATATTCTATGGAAATAGTTTCCATTATGCTAAAATCAATTAAAGGTTTCAGAAGTTTCAAAAGAATATTTTATTTATTCACAAAAAATTATAAGTGGAAAATACTGCAGTCTCACTCAAATATATTTACTAAGCACAGAAAACTAATCCATAAACTTGATTATTCCAAGATATTTGAAAGAGATCAGTCTCTTTAACTGACATTTACCATTATTATTATTATTATTATTTATTTTCTAACAATATCCAAGTACCTAATGTTCCCAGATTTCTTTTTTTTTCCTCCAAAGATATGATATGAGAAATTTTGTAGATAAGATATGGTGTGCCATCTCAACCAGCCCACAACTAAAGGCCATGCTTCTCTTCTGTACATGCTAAGAGGTGTTCTTCCATAGACTGCCAGTACCTGGGTTTCTACAGATATGTACCACCATGTCAGGCTCTGTGAATAACTGGAAGATTTGGTACACTTGACTTATATTTCTTGGTGTATCCCATCTTCCACAGAGCATCATTCACAGAGTCACAGACAAATAAATTACGAAAGCTATGTTAATTCTAAAGCCCATATGCAGTGAGTCCACTCCTGTGAAACATTTTACCCAGTGATATATATATATATAGATATATATAGAGAAAGAACTCTCATAGAAATTCTGTCCTGTTCTGTAGGTCTAAATATCTTGAACATGGTGAATAGCCCAAATATGTGCAGAACATCTGTACACACTGCACACACCTACATTTGCCCAGAGAATCTAGAGAGTCAGACAGTACCTGAAAGTGGATTCTATCCCATGAGATAGAGGCCTTTTTTTCAAAGGGCCTCTTTCAATATTCCCAGGATTCAAAAGCTGCTGAGAGCACGTCACATATACTATCACTATCACAGAACAGTTGGGATTGAAAAGCACTGCTGGAGATTGTCCGGTCTACTCAGGGCCATGCCGAGACTGTCTTTGGAGTCTGGAGACTCCACAACAGATAAAATGTTCCAGCATTCAGTCACCATCACCATGAAGAAGTGCTCTCTTGTGTTCTGAATTGCTCACCGAGTTTTTACATATTTTGGGAAATCAACATATATTCCAAGAATGGATAGCAGTGAAAATTTGAGCAACACTGGAATAATTTCCTAGAATAGCAGTAAGATTTACAGAAGCTCTTCCATATAAATATATTTTAAATATTTTTGACATATTTCAATTAAAGCTTGCGTTATTCATGAAAATAATTCAGTAATGAAATGGGACTTTTATGTTGGGGTCATCAATCTAAGTGAAATGTGTTATGTGCTCCCCTGAAAAGCAGGAGTTTACTGAAGTAACACTATTAAACAATATAACTGTAATGTAAAATTACCTTATTTTGTGCTCATTTCTCCTGAATTATGGTAAACATTAGTGTTCTAATATATCTAAAACTGAATATTTAGCTCTGCTATTGTAATTCCTTTTACTTATCAACTATTACTCTGTACCAACTAAGAGCATCAAAGCTTAGTCTTCATGTATATATAAAAAGAAACCCCAGCTTTCGTTTGATCTTGAAATGCGTTTTACACCTAGTGTGCAAGGAAGCAGCTGCAGAACATACTTCTCCGCCTGATATGTTATATTGTTTCTTTACCTCTATAGTTTATTACTTTATATCATTCCTTCTCATGTAAAATTGTCAAAATCCTTGGCTTTCATATACTGATCTATACCTATATGCTCAGTGCATCCTTTTATCCAGTTACACAATTTGCTGAAGCTTTTCTTCCAGCTCTGTCAGAGGCAGTCCATACCTCTGCTGTACATTATTATGATATTGATTCGTTTCCTCCAATTTATCTACTTGTTTTTCCTTTCTGACTCCATTGAAAATTAAACTGTCATTTCTGTGGATTTATATTTTCTACATTTTGACATATAGCAAACTTATCTTGTCTTAACTTCATTGACTTGTTCATTTTCTTTCATCCCTTCCATCAGAAATGAAATTAATTCGTTATTTGCTCTTTGACATTTAAATGGTATACCATAAAACCAAGACACCGAGGTTTTTTTCTGTACATATTTTTCACCTTGCATATTTTACCATGAATAGTATAGAAGTTCCTCCTTTACGGAGAGGTGTATATCCCAGGTTCTTATGACACCTAGCAAAGCGAATTTTCTTCAGAAAGAACAAATAGGTCAATGAAAAGAAAGAAGTACTACTGTTTTTAAAACTGTGAAATAAATGCAAAGTCCATGGAGAAAGAAAAAAAAAAGATATTGTAGTTTAATTCTTATTTTGATTTCACTTATAATTAACTGTGTTGCAAATTAGTTGTGTTTTTTTTTTTTTTTAAAAAAAAGCAAAAGTCAAAATCAGTGACACTTAATATGGCGTGGCTTCATTCATACCACTGACATCAATTTTCAGCTAAATGGAGTTTCAGCATGTTTGTTAAAACATACCACTCTCCTTAGTTTAGCTTCAATACTGAGTCATAGAGATTAATAGCCATGGTCACTAGCTATATAAATTGCTACAACTACTGCTTCTAAAATGGTTCTTTAGGGATGTCACTGTGTTCGGATGAGTATTCAAGACCCAAATGACTACATCCAGAGACAATCTTTATTCATGAAATTTAACAGTCCGGACTTCTGGGGTCCCATTGCTGAAGAACAGTAGCTATTTTCAGATCTGTCAACACAACCAGAAGAAGTTTTATATATTGACATTATGCATCCAGAGTCTTAACTTACTGTGCTTGCTTAAATTATCTCTCCATTACACTCTCAGTAAATTGCACAAAGGACAACGGGCTCTTTACCATAAATTCCGTATATCTAGCAAGTCATTTTATCTTCACTCCAAAAAAGTAGCCTTTAGAAGACTAAACCATACACTCTCTTCGCAACTCTGAGTGAGTCTCAGCAAGTCTGAGGATCAGAACAGACTACCTCAGTCCCAGGAAAATGCTGTTATCACAGAATCACAGAAGCACAGAATGGTTGGAAAGGGACCTCTAGAGATCATCTAGTCCAACCCCCCTGCTTCAGCAAGGACACCTAGAGCATGTGGTTATCTCCAAGTAAATGCCCCTGGCCTGTTTGTTTCCTGATTATATCATTTTTTCAAATTGACTTTGTGTCTGGAGTACTCTAGTCTGTTCTTCTTTAACATGAAAGTTACATATTTTGCTCCATTATTTCCTAGCATTTATTTTCTACAACTGTTGTTGCACATGCTTTAGAGGAGAGACATGATGAAAAAAATTAAAAATGATACACAATTTTAAAGCTCAGCCAGGCTGCAACAACCGAAGTTAAATGTACAATATCCAATTGAAGGTAATAAAATGTTAGTTGGGTATGTGGAAGGTGAGAAATAGACGACTTCCAATTGCAGAGTTGTACAAACAATGAAGAAGTTAAAAAAAAAAAAAAAAGAGAGAGAAGTCAGAATTTCTTCAAGGGGAGATCATGGTAATACAATATGCTTCTATTCTACAAGGTACCTTTCTTTTCAAAATAAGCTTAAGTGTGCTGGAGAGGGAGGTAGTCTCAATTTTTGAGTTTTAAAAATCTTTTTGAATTTAATATACATAATAGAATTTTAGAACAAAAATAAATGACCATGCTAATTAAAATAAATGATCAATTCTTTGAAAAATAAAACTGAAAAAAAGAAAAAACAATGATTGGCTGTATCTATAACATTGCACAGGTAATAAAATACCTGCTAAAGTCTTCTCAGGTTCTGTTTTTTTTGTTTGTTTGTTTTTTAATATATACCCCTAGAAAAATATTAGAGCTGTCTGTGTTACACTGTTTTATGCAAAGTAAAGACAGAGACTCACAGGAGTTCCAGAAAAAAAGTCAGATCTATTATTTCTTTCTCTTTTTAACAATACTCAGGTATTGCATTGTCAGAAAGGATATCTTAAAGTTCCTGAGATAATCGGGTTGCTAGGTAGTTGAAAGTTAAAGTGGTAAATATTTTTAATTTCCCTGTGTTTGTGTGTAATTTGAATTTTTACTTCCACTTATTGAAAAGGAATATAAAATAAGCAAATGATTAACTAAATTAAATTACAAACATAAGGTACAGCATATCTTAGATTTTTTGAAACATCGCGGCTCACATTTTGACATCACAACTTGCATTTGAAAAATTCTTGAAAATGAGCCACTTAATAGTTGCTACCCAAATCAATAATGTATGCTGCTCTAGATCTTCACTGTAAACTCTACATTACAGAATTAGCAGAACACTTGTTAAGATAGAGTGCGATGTAATACAGAGATGACACGTACTTACTCTTTGCTGCCCTTGCACATATTCAATGCACTTTGCCTAGAAATTCAGCCAACAAAACCGAGACATGAATGTATAATTACTTAAGAAGATCAGAATTATTATATTAGTGATCAATAACAAAGTAGTTAAAGCTTGCAAACCAGATGCTCACATTTGCTGAGAAAAAAAAAAAAAAAAAAAAAAAAAAAAGAATCTTACCTCTGTTGCAACAAATCACTGGAATTATAATTAATTTTGAGACTTAAGAGATGAAGGTCAGTGTCATCTCTCCCCAGTAGTCTGATACAGGGCACATGTCACAGCAGACAGCACTCACAGGGCTTTATAATGTATGTGTCCTATGCAAAATTATGCACAATGTAACATTTATTTAAACCCTGTTGTAAGCAATTAAATTAGATGCTAGGAGTGCAGAGGCCTTGAACTAGCTCTTTGTTCAGGTAACCTAAAGAGAATTTGCTGTCATGCTGTGCTGTAAAGTGACAGTAGTAGAAATCAGAAAAGACAGGAGTTTTTTTACGATGAGTGACAATGTTCAGTTGCAGCACAGCTACCAAAATGGTTTCACCAGCAATACGGAACTTCACTTGTCTCTATATTTAATTTACAGTGACGTAACAAAGAGAGTATAAAATGTTTCTGTACAACTTCACAACCTTCTGCTTCCCCACAGTCAATAGAAAGCCTTATCTTTATGTGTTGGATATGAAGGTGTCTCTTAAAAAACAAATTTCTCAGGAAAGAAAACCTCTTTTACAGTCAGAATGAATGTCCTGTCCTTTATGTGTAGCAGTGTTAGACATTTACTCTGAGTCATTTGCAGTGAAATGCAACCCTCTACTTTGTCTCTCCATAGATAAATACATATTAATGCAGTATCTCCAAAGATATCTAATCACAACAGTGCAGAAAATTATGCTTGATATTTGAGAACTATTTTCATTCAAATTAATTTAGCCCTCAATTCTCTTGAGAAAACAATCACATTGAAGACTAACTCCTGAGAGATTTAGTTGAGTTTAAACCACAGGTGTACCGAATCTTTTTATTCTGCCTGCAGAGATCTTTGAATATCCCCATATTCATTTCAGAAGCAGTAATTGGTTTATAATAGCAGCCTTAGATAAACTATGTACAAAGCCCTGAAAGCAATCCAAAAATCCAATTGCTACTATTTATTGTATGATGTTACTTAGAAAGAAGTCACTGTTCTATAAACTTAAATGGCTGTGGACATAAGGCTTCTATACAATTTTGCTACAAAACAAAAACAAGTTGGCTCCATATCAAAATTCTGTGGACAACGTATTATCACCATTTATTTTCCTTTTTCATTGACTATCTTGAAGAGATGCATCTTTTGCCTCATCTTAAGGAATACTTCAGGTCTAGCTTTATCTGACTCTACTACATAATGTTCATATTTAATTTATCCCTAATCTATTTTTATGATGCTACTGAAACTCAAAACTGTATTTGTCTGGCTATTCTTCCAACTCCTCTACACTCTAAAAACACCTTTAGATGGGAAATAATGAAGAACTTGTAAAAGGTTGAAGAAATAAAGGAAGAAAGTTTAGGCCGTGTTACTATTTTTTTACTGTTGGCTATATAAAATATTTAATGTATAACAGATCAGATATATGATATTTATTTCTGAT
>NW_010577457.1:203067-228333 GCF_000705375.1 Tinamus guttatus | reverse complement strand
TTGAAACCTTCAGACAACAATGTACATTCTTCTTTTCATTCTTCTTGAGCTCTCAAAGAAATTGTCAGCCTTTGCCTCCAGCTCTATACATTTATGTTTGCTTGTTCATCAGCTTACAATACATGAAATACTGCATTGCTCTAAGACAGAAAGTAATTTCAATAACCACTTGTCCTAAACAGCTAATAATTATATTTTCACTGAATAATATGCGTTTGTATAGATGAAGTGAAACACGTGTAAAAATGGTTCTGTAAAACTGAAAATGTTTCTGAAATTTGACTGTAAAATTTCTATTCAGCTGATTCTCACTGAGCATTTAATTCCACTGATGATTGATATAGTGTATTTCTGGAAAATCTTGTTAAAATTCCATAAGTCTACAGCATGTGTGATGGATAGGATTTACATACTGTGAAGAGTTTTAGATAGAGTTTTAGAGACTTATCTTCCCTGATTCTATCAATCAAGTTAGCATACACTATCATTTTCATGTGAGGGAGATTGTATACTGACTCTGTATGAATACTAAATTTGAAGTTTACAAAGAAGGGGAAGAGGAAGGGGAAAGGAAAAGGGAAAGGGTGTAGGATAAGAAGATGTCAGTACCCTGTTCTACAATATATATATTTTTTTAGGCAAACAATCTGGCTCAAATGAACACATTCTGAATATGTATTCTGCAGTACTTTCCTTCCTTAATTCCCAGCTGCACTTCCTTCCCTTTAAGAGTGATGGGCAAGCACATTTAATGTTTTAGATGAAACTGATTTGAATTGCTCAGATATTAGAGCAATTAAAGAAGCCAGTAAGTAATCTAAATGCTTATCAAATTTGACATTGCATATCAGTGCCTTGTGGTTTGAAATGTGTTTTAATTACTTCTGAAACAGTAAACACTATGAGCAGAAAGCTGAGTTATGGTTAAGTTCTAAAACAGTGAACATAGCTAGAAATGAAAATACCTGTTTCCTTTGGATACAACTATCCAAATATGTATGCATATACATGTGTGCACATTCACATGTATTCATGCAAAATAAGTATGTATTAGAATATATAATTATATCTGACCCTTAATGAGCATTTTAATCTAACAGGGGGGCTGCTCTGGAATTGATGGCACTGAATATGAGCTTCATTTTTCCTGGTTAATGACATCTCCATTGTTAATATATTCATCTGAGACAGTCACTTCAGGCTGTTACTATAGCAAATGTAGAGAAAAAGCATTGCAGGAATTTACATGTCTTTATTTGCCCTGATCTACTATATATACATAATTAAGTCAAATAAATCAGGCCTCAAAAATATCTATTATTTCCTGTGTTGAGAAGAAAGGAAGAATGGATCATTACTTCACAGGTAAACCGTGTATGTCTGCTGGTAAATAGTGTCCATGCTCCTTGCAACCCTTTAATCATTATCATAGTCATGTTGCAGGACAAGTCTAATCATTTGAAATAAGGTGATGTATACATTCAACAGATCACTGTGAGTGTTGTTGTTCAGTAAAGGTGTTAGCAGCAAACAGTCAGATGCCCCTAGCTGTTGTTTCTTCAGATATTCTAAAAATTATAAGGTGTTGAAGTTATCTGCCAATTCTTTCATCATTGTAGTCTCTTAAATATAGGTATGGACCTCAGGATCATGCTAAAATTACTAGGCGTATAAACAACTAATCAGGAAATGTTGACATACTCAGAGGACTTGATAGGAAAATTATGTCTTCTCTACCAGCAAAGCACATGGTCATGGGAAACAAAAGAGTGAGTCCCATGCACAGCAGTCAGACCAGTGTCTATTTCTGTTACAAGGTTTGGTTCTCCAGTTTCAGGGTGCCACTGTGCATGACTCAAGTGTCAGCAAGATTCAAGCAGGTGCTTCCTCTATTGCTAGCATATTATACTGAATGTCAATGCGCACTGCAGGAAAAAAAAAAGAAAGAAAAAAAAGAAAAAGGAACATTCTCTTTGTCCTGGACTATAATGTAGACTCCTCTGTATTCATACATTAATTTGGATCTGAAGATTTCTACTTGCATGCCAAAGTCTCCTCTCCACCTCTACATATACATATTTCTTCCTCACTGTTTGTCAAAGGTTTTTCTCTCAGAGACCAGCAATTGTTCAAACTACACCCACGCATACAGTTGACCTTGAACTTTATTGACTTTAAATCTTTGAATAAGCTGTTTCCTCAGCCTGCAACTATAGAATGAATCAGTGTTTTCTTTTGAAGTGCTTCTCTAGGTGATGAAATTATCTTACAGTAAGCCAGTACAGTGAAGTTCTTAGAGAATTGGTTTAAGTAAACCAAAAGAAGAGAACTGAGAGGAACATAAAATACAATGCTTTGTATGCAATTATTCTTTAATAAAAATGAGTAATTTAGTGCCAAAATATTGCAGTAATTACTGCATATCCCAAACACATCAAACAGGAAGTGATAATTACAAGATTGAACATTTGTAGAAAGCTGACACACAGAATATTTGATTTATGAATTACAGTGACAATTTTCTGTAATTGCAGAAATTTGGCAACCGGAATTAAAACTATTACTTATCTATTTTTTGATCTTTAATAAATGGCAGTGCCATATATTCATTAAAATATGAAAACTACCTGGTCATTTTTCTATGTGGCTGACTGCAAATTCAATCCGATCCAAGGTTTATATTTGCCTTGAACTGAGGATATCAGGCTTTAGATTCTCCTATAAACAAAAGCCGAAACAAACAAACAATCAAAAAGGTCCTCTTTTGTTTTTACACCCACACACACACACACATTTACATAACATATATCACTTCAGTATCAGAGTAGTTAAGAGTGATTAATCAAGACACTAATTTTAAGTAGAGAATTGTTCTCTTTCAAAAGCAATGTCTATGATTAGACATTTCAAAATAATTGTCTTTCTCTTCCTCACAGCTCAGACCTGAAAATGAAAAAGCTGTGATTTTTCCAATGTTTTTTCTTCCCCTGTACTCTTGCTCCGAGACATCGATCTGAAAAGAGAAACAGGGACTTCAGTCCTAATCTCAGGAAGCAGAGTAGAAGATTCTATTTCTTTTTCACTTGAGAAGTGAATTTCTAATGTAGGTCCAGTTCCTACCAGCACTGGAACACACAGGTGTTTTGACTGGTTTGTAGTTTCAGGCATCTATAAATGCAGCATACATGAGACACTAGCTCTTCCTGGGACAAACACACTCCAAAGGTAGTGAAAAGCTTTTGAACCACTGAATAAAAATAGTGGTCCTACAGCTGGTACTAGATTCAGGGAAAAAAAGAAAGGAATTTGGTTACAGGTAAAATAGGTTATTTTGATCAAACTGATCAAAGAATGCGGAAATGATACTACCATAGCCTATCTTAAATGCACAAATGTTATGATATGCAAGATAGCAATTGTATTTTCCTTCTGTGACTATATGACAACAGATTATACCTTTATTTATTCTCAGGTTAGGAATGACCTCTGCACTGAAATAACAAACAATAACATTAACTGATTACAGAGATTACAGATATTACCCAGCAGATGTAGTACTCCATAACTTAATCATAATGGGTTAATAAACATTAACATAACTGGATTGCTTATGTTAAAAGATAGTAAGATGTTACATAACTAGGCTGGTTAAATTTTACAGTACATATGCTTGAAGTCTATTGATAAGCTTCAAAGTTATTGGAGGATAACTGCCAGGGATTTTCTTGTACAGAATGACTGGACACTAGTAGATACTCATTTCTTCATAATATTCATAATTGAGGTTAAATAGCAAGAGAATGCAGTATTCAAGACTTGGGGGTATAACATACCAAAAATGTAATGTTGATGAAAAATCCTTTAAGAATCTAGCTTCTAGGGACAAAACAATTGCTGTAAGTAAGTTTGATGGAAAAGGGATATAAGAAGTGAAATATAGGCGGAGGTCCTGTCATAAAACTAACTGATAGCTGAGAGGCTATAGTTGTCTTGTACTGATAAATAGATTTTAAAACTTGAACATTTCTTAAGTTTTTTTTTTTTTTCTCAAGAACACGGCTAGAACTAAATTTATTTTCATGAAATATCCTTTTCTTGAATTAAAAAAAATATAAAGAATCCAACAAACTTTTTCCAGTTATTAAGTTACTATTAACTTAACTTACTATTTGTACATTATTTATAATTAAACTGCCTAGATTTCTTTTCCATAAGCTGGATCTTTTTGCACTCTTGTCTAACAACCTGAAGAGCCCCTTACTGCAATGTTTTCTGTACACTTTTGTGATTAAACTACTCTTTTCATTTTCTCAACAGATTGACCTTTTGAAGTTCTTTTAAACATGTTTACAATTATTTCTTCCTTTCAATGCCTGAAAAAGTGTAAAAAATAAGAAAAAAAAAGCATTTTAATAGTTAATTCAGCATCCAAGTTAATGTCTGTGTTTAAAGGAATGTTTCTTCCCATAGCAGTTTTTTATTATTTTATTTTAGTAAGCATCTTTGAAGAAAACATTCACTCTACAGTTTTAGTACTTGTTCATTTATGCAATTTTTCCCTCAACATATGCTATGAAAAAAAATTTAAACGGCTGCGCAGTCATACTACAAAATAATTCTGCATTAGTCTCAAAGCATTTAAATACAGATGAGACAAATAAGTTTATCATTAGCTGCCTTAAAGCTGTTTTAGCATTTGCTTATTTATCTAAAGTGTAATTCAAACATATACTGGTCATCACACTGCTGCTCCTTCTAGGAGATGTAAACTGTGAAAGTACCTGTGGCTTTTTTAATCCTAAAGCTGGCATTTATGTTTTTTTTTTTTTTGTTTGTTTCTTTGTTTCCCTCAAGAGGTACACAGGTGATGGAGATATGATAAAACGATTGCTTTTTGTTACAAAAAAAAATCATCAATACTATCTCGGGTTGTAGAATATTTCTTTCAACTAAGCATATCTTGAGGATTTTCTTCTATAAAATTAAAACCATTACAAAAAGGAGGCATGTTCTCTGAAGATATCAAGAGTACATGAAAGTTAGCTTGCATATATCTTTTTTATTCTTAAGGTAGAAAAAACCTGAAACTCAATGCTAATTTTTTAAATTTTTTAAAAATTTTGTTTTGATAATGAGAAACCACATTTTGATGTTCGCCCTGTATGTTCTTGTATGTTCTTTCCAGTAAAGCAGATAAGAAACACCATGCTAAAATATTATCTGTTGTTATGTTTGGTTTCAGTCAGCTTTTGTAACAGTTCCATAAATTGGTCTACCTATCATGAAAGAAATAATTTATATGTGTTCTCGTTTCTTTCTTGTAGATATAGTGCTAAAACCTGAGTAGGACACACTTTGGTTAGACATAAAAGGTTCTATAAATTCTTTCTTGACACTGTTCAGAGACTATATTAGAAGCTGAATCTGTAGGCTAGCAATAGAAATTTAAAAAGTAGATAAACAATTTAACTCGGTAGATATTGAAGGTGTAATGCAAATGTTTGTACACGTGTTCAAACTCTTTAAGCAAACAGCTTAATAATAGAAGATATAAACTTCTGCAATTATATATTGTATTCTGTCATAAGCTATCTTAATATTCATTGATTGCAGAGAATTTACTGTCTAGATAGGGCTGGTATAATTCTCATGAATTATTAAGTTATACAACAAACAATTATGCTTCATATATAACACGACAATTTTCAATGTATAAGAAAAGTATTTTTTTTATACAGTTTTTCTCGCTTTCACTACTCTTCACCTTATGCCCATGAAACATATTTCAGGTCACAATAACTAAGATGCATTTGCAGAAGACAAAATCTTTTCTCATTAATGCTTTGAAAAGCTAAAAAATGCAACTTCATGCATGTTTGGAGGACCTTTGACTTTAAATATAAATATTATTCTTGTACTTAAATGTTGGTGAATTTTGAGTTCTATTTAAAATTAATATGAAATCAACCTATCTGGAGTTTTCTATATATATATAGTGTAATGTACTAAAATCAAAGAATACTTATTTTCAAACATGTTTAGTTGTACAGGCTAACAATAAGTAGATTTATTTGCATTTACTGTTAACACATTCTCTTATTTCCAAATTGAATCAACTGAAGACTTAAACGAAAACAAGTGAATGAAACCAAATGAAAAAAAAATCTACACTTTATAGAGTTCAAGGTAAGATAAGCTATATGAGGACATTTAGTGTATGTTTCCACATATAAACAATTTTATTTCTGCTTCACTTTTTCCTGCACAAATTGACTTACACAGCAATGTAAGCACATGAAACATATTTCTTAAAAATATTTGTGTTAACACCCTTTCTCAAAATTCAAGTTTCACAATACAACAATTCTTCTTAAATCAAACCTCAGAAATTGTTTCTCAGTAATGTTCTTAAAGTGATTTATTTATATGGGATGAATATCTTTTAGACACCATGCAAAGACAACAAAAAATTCTTTCTTCAAATATGTATTAGGTGATCTGAAAGCAAATTGTGATTCATCTTTAATTTTACTACAAGGAAATTATAAGCTGAATTCAGATTCCTAATGTTAAATGTTGGCCATGATAGGCAAAAATCATTTGACCAGCCTTAAATATTTGACATCCTAACTATTTCCATCTACAAGAAAAACTATCCATTTACAAGATAACATCAGCATTATCATGAACAGAAAGCTGAAATGAGAACTATGTTAAACTTTGAACATTATTTTTTGTGAGTAAGAGATTATGGAGTAGCAAAAATTTACTCTTCTGCATTAGAATGTAAAGGTTTAAATAAACTTTAGCATTAATAAAAACATTTTAATAAAGCATTGCTAAAACATTTTTCTGATATTTTTGAAGGAAATCTACTCTTCTTGAATTTTTTATCCATGTTTAAAGGACCTGCAGATGAAAAGAAAAGTGGAAAATGCACGTTCATAAACATGCATCAAAGTAAATGCCAAAGCAAGTTTAATTAAAAATAATTCCTTTCTGTGGATGACACTGGTAGCTTTCAGAAAAATGAGAAATATGTAAGAATGAATTAAAATAATTTATAATGCAAGGAAAATAATAATGATAATAAAAAGAACAACACTGGAATATGCTTGCATATGTCATGCAAGCATCTGCATAAAACAGCTTGATAAAGTCTTGTTTAAGGTTTAGATTAAAAATAGAAGGAAAAAACAAAACAAAACAAAAAAAAAGATTTGGTTTGTTTCTGATTGCTTTATAAATTTCATACAGGGATATCATGAAGTTCACTGTTTTTGAAAGATAGAAGTGTTTCATTCAGGTAGTGGATAATAAGTTTAGAAAATCGTGTTTCCCTCTCCTATGTGGGGAGTCTTTCTAATTTGTGCAGTATCCCACAGTGTGCTCTAGGAGTGTATTATTCTCTAACTCCAGAGGGAATCACAGAGCCATGTGTTTTGTCTGTAGTGTGTGTGGGTTTTGTACTTCACTCACTATCTTGTCAGAAGCACACTCAGATGATGGATTTTGTTGTGTTCTATCCCCCTTTATATTTTTATTTTAATTTGCACTGCACTCTATGTAATGGAAACATCCCTGAACAACTGTTCTGCCTTCTGCCTAAGAAGGATAGAGGATGCCATTGCTCATATTTTAAACACAGTCTTATTTATTGAATCAGTCTGAATGTGCACATTTGAATGTGTACAATTAACTATGATAAACTATTGATATTTTCCCAGTAACTCCCCTGTTTCTAAATTGCTTAGGGTTTTAATAAGGTTCACATAGTTATGGTGCTTTATGAGAAAAATGTATAATGGTGTATCAAATACTGTTGTTCAGGTCTTTTCATTTTGCCCCCAAATTGCACGTTATATTCTCAATGCAAATGGCAAAACTTAGAATAAATGAGTTTAAAATTGTTCAGTGTGAAAAAATGACAGTAGAGGTTACAAATGGTATGAACTAAAATGGCTCAAATAAAAAAAGAAAAAAGTCACCTTTATTTATCTTCAGTGCTTTGTAAATACAGGTAAGATGAGAGCAGTAACAGCACAAACATGATCTATTGTAAATGTTATTCCATACACATTCCGCTACAAAAAAAAAAAAAAAAAGGCTTTACTAAGTAAGTAACGTGTTTTAAGTGTCCTGAAAAATCACCTCACTTTTGATAGGAATGTGAACCTGCCATTCAAAAGACAATGTGTGAATTCGGATGTACAAATCTCCATTCTGGATGAAATCCAGTTTTGTTTCACTCTGCTGTTACAGTGTATATCTGTTAAATCTGAGATGTAACAGTTTTCTTTCCCAGGCCTTTCTTCAAAACTTAACTCTGATCAGGATTAAAAATGTCTAACACAGAATTTTACAGCAAATGGTGCACTTTATGTCTTCTCTGTACAGTAGATGAGAATCTAAATTATAACACTTCAGCCCTCAAGCTTACCGTACCCTCTGACAGTGCCTACTGAAACAAGAATATAACTGTTATTGCCAAAACAGCAGCACATTCTATCATGTTAGTTTCGCCTTTGATATCATTTTGATTGCTATGAGATTGCTTCAAAATTGCACCAATTTTTATCATATCAAAAATAAAGTTTTTGTACTTAATAAAGGCGGTTCCATTTATTTAGCTTCCCCTCCCTTTATATATATATATATATATAAAGTTTCATTTATACTTTTTAGCACTTTAATTACCAAAAGAATATGCCTATTCTGGGTAGATATTCCCATCTCTTTCAGTCCGGGGTTTCACTGGAATTTTAAAGACCGGTGGAGGAATACACCTGAAGGATTACACTACTCAGAGTTTAAGTTACATTGTGAGGTCTAATTTTCATTTTGATATCAAATCTATTACCAGTGATTCCACATAAATTTTGGCATAATTATCTTTAAAAGTAGATACAAATTCAATACTTTACGAGATGACACAGGCTTCTTGGAGTTCCTGCAATTTAATACTTTGGTTTTAAGGCCAACTCCAGGTGCTCATGCAGTATTGTGAGCTTTATTGCCTATGCAGTATTGTGAGCTTTATTGCTTAACTGTGTCACAGCTTTTAGAGAGATTTTCTCTCCTGCTTGTCCTTGAAAATCATTCAGGACTTTTTTTTCCAGTTCTGCTTTCAAACAACTTAATTTTTCAACAATTTACTATTATTTATTATATAACTAAAAGTATTTCTACACGAGTATGTTTAACTCTAAGAAGGAATTCAGATTTTAGTCTTCTTTCTAAAACAGAGTTAACTGATAAAAAAAAAAAAATATTTGAATGTTACATAACCTGCAGGTATAAGGACAAAATGAGTAGACTCAGCTGCTTATGATTCCACCAGAATATGACCAGATAATTAGCCCTTGCAAAATCAACACGACCAAAGTAGAGAATGATGATATGTGATTCATCTCACTGGTTGTCAGTATTTATCTTTGGTATAAAGATGACAAAGAATCAAGTTCTTCAAAAACATTCTTCTTAAAATGGACCAAGATCTAAAATGAGACTTCATCTAATCTGCTACTTAGATTGCTTTCAGGGTATCATGCAGCATTATATATGCGTCATAGCGCTATTTAATGCAGCTATTCACAGTTCAACTTATCAAAATAGAACAAGTAAAAGAAGCAAGCGCATTGCCTGGGATGACGAATGGACATGAGCAATTAACAAGCAGATATTTTACAATAAGGATATAAGTTTAGGCTTTTAATTAACATTTAAAAGGTTCTGGTACTTACTGGAAAATAAATTATCATTTGATGTCATGGCTTTGTCAGTGTGCAAATTGTACCTAAAATTTCCTTTGTAATTTGTTTAATTGTTTTGTGGGTAATTATAATGAGTGATTGAAATTCTGTATGGAAAAAAGTGGAGGAAAATGGAGGAGGTAGGTGATGGAAGCTAGCCAGATCATTTCATAGGAAAAAGAGCAACAACAGGGCATGTTGACCCACAGCCATGTAGCTGAGCCTCTGCCTGGGTAGCACTGCACTTGGGCTTTGAATCAAGTTGGGCAAAGAACTCAGTGTGTTTACTGTTCATGTGCATAAAATCCTCATACAGTTCCACCATCCTGGCCTTACTTGCCATGGACTCATTGGACTCAATGATGCCAGAATTCTCCTGCTTCTTTATTGATTGGGGAACCCCCACTTAGACACAGAGGTAGTAAACATTCAATATTGAACTCGTTCTTTGTGATTGTGCATCTGTCCCTACCAGGAATGCAGGTGGTGCCCCTGCTGAATCTTACAAACTGTAGAAGGAATTTTAAATACATGAACTATGTTGACACCATGCATATTAATTGTTCTTAGTATAGTTCTAGTAGATGTTTTAAAGAGAGTTTCTATGTTTCCTGTTATGTGATGTTTAGAACTCACAGCAGAATGCCAAATGTTGAATAAAACTCTTAGATGAGGCAGAGATCACACAGACTAAATTTTTCTGTCCGAAAAATCCTACCAGATTTTGTACTGGATTTTTGGCAATTCTTCTCCTTCTCCAGTCATGGATCTTGAGTAGAGGACAAAACCCTTGAATAACTGATACACGCTCAGTCCCACAATGCTATGTAAGGAGAGGCATCCTCTTTTGAACTTCTTTTCTTTCCTCTGCACTCTTTATGTAGTTTGGGGAAAAATCTAGGCTTCATCCATTCAGCACAAAAGCAGCCTAAGTACACAGAAAAAATCTAGAGTGTGATGACCGAGTCTTAAATCCCATCATTCAGGTATCTGGGATTACAAAGAAATGTCTATAATCCTGACTATAATCCTGTGCAATTATATTGTAACATCTTAAAAATTAGTTATTATTATTTCTATTGTTTTAAATGTACTGCCAACAGCCTTGGTGCCACTGTTCCATTTTAATGTAAGAGCTAATGGGAGTGTGAAGTGCTCATTTCTTCTTTATGCTTCAAGAGCATCTTATGTCTCACAAAAAGGTTCTGTTCATTAAATTGTTGGCTGAGAAAATAGTCCCCTTTCCCACTATAACTGTGTAAAAAAGAAATCAAGGTTAATTGAGACAGGCATACACTGTGTGGCCTAGCCATTCAACCAGGTATGGGGATCCTGCCTTCATATTGTTTCTTGAAGGTTTATGTCAACATATAGTCAGTAATCTGCTGTTTAAAATACTTTAAGTACATTTTCTTTCTCTTGACTACCAAATTAATAATGAAAATACAGGTAATAGCCTCTCTGCCAACCTTTTTAATTCAGCATCCTACAGCATTTTCTTAGCATCGACCTATTTTGGGGCTATTCTCCTGGAGTATCAAATTTAGCAAAAAGGGCTTTTCAGCAGTTCTGATGGAAAATGAGCCAGAAGGAAGTTGTTACAAGAACTACAATCATGTAGTTACAGAAGAAATCTCTACCATGTTGTGCTGCTGGGAGAAAAAGGAAAAAAAAAAAAAAAAAAAAAAGATTCTACATTCCTCCTCACTCTATCTGCAACCCTGTCTGAAGAGCAGAGCAACAAGAACAGCATTTCTCAGTTCTCAAATTGTATCTGGGAACTAGATGCTTATTGCCCCAGGCTGCAGAATTGTTAAGACCCTGGGCATATTACATTGGTTTTACTCCTGGCCTTTTAATAGCCTTTGAATATTAATGAGTTATTGAGTAGTCTCTCTAATCCCCTTTCTTCAACAGTGATCTTCAGGCACAGAGTCTCTCCCTGCTCATCTATATGCTCCCCACCCCCCTAATGCAGGCATATCTTTGTTGTATGTGCTAATAATTTGTACTCCCTTTGAAGATTTTTAGACAAGAATCCTTTAATCTTATAACACATCTTCTTGGATTTGTTTTATAATCTGCTGTATCTTGACATTTTGCATTCTTAATTACTTTCTTATGTTATTTATATGATTTTAACATAAGGTCCTATTATACAGAAAATTCCCCAGATGATCTTTCTTTCTTTCTTTTCTCTCCAACTATCTTTCCCATTTTCATTAATTCTTTGGATTTATTTTTTAATAATCTTTCATAAATATTAGAAATGTATAGAAAGACATTTTCAGATAAAATAATATATGTATGCATAAAATCATATGGACCCATAAATCTAAGCCACATTCTGATTCTCTAGACACTACAAATTCGTATCTGCCTGAAGGAATTGCTGGTCCTGATGGAAAACTCTAAGTAGCAACATGCATTTCTCTTTTAACTTCTTTTTATGTAAGTATTCTACTTGAAACTTGGGTTTTATTTCAATAAAAATACTTTATATTTTTAATATGTATGATGATTTTTCTTTCTCTTCCTTTAATGATTTTGTTTCTTTACCTTCCTTGTCTTTCACATGGTTCTCTGTGAAGCTCCTCCAGAATTGTCTGTTCAGGCTTTTAAGCTTAGACTATTGCATGAATAATTTAACTGTTTCTGGGGCCATTCATTCTAATAGAATGATGCATGGCCATGCTGTTAAGCTTTCTAACCCCAGAGTAGGTGGCTTCATGTAAGCTACCTACTGATACTGGTTCCCAGTCTATGTGATGAAATGAACAAAGCAATGATATTGTTCATTTTACTAACTATGATCTACATTTAATGTATAAAAAGTGGCACAATCATTCATTTGGCACAAACCACTTAGCTCAGGCATAATACTTACGGTGCATATGTTTTTATTTCTTTGCTGCAGATTTATGTGTAATATCTTTTACTTCCAGAATTATGCTGAAGAGTTGAAGATAATTTATTTCTCTTCTCCTAAGCTGAATTTCTTCACCTACATTTTTAAAGGCTTTTAAAAGTTTTCAGAGGTTTAATGACTTTTTGCATTTGTTCTTTTGAAGACATTCTTGAAGAGTATTTCTGTAATATATCATAGAACTTCTTCCCATCTAATCATTCATTTTTTCTATATTTCCAGTTGCTCTTGGAGTTTGTTCTTTAACAAGTCTTCTTTTCTTTTTCTTTTCTTTTCTTTTCTTTTCTCCTCTTCTCTTCTCTTCTCTTCTCTTCTCTTCTCTTCTCTTCTCTTCTCTTCTCTTCTCTTCTCTTCTCTTCTCTTCTCTTCTCTTCTCTTCTCTTCTCTTCTCTTCTCTTCTCTTCTCTTCTCTTCTCTTCTCTTCTCTTCTCTTCTCTTCTCTTCTCTTCTCTTCTCTTCTCTTCTCTTCTCTTCTCTTCTCTTCTCTTCTCTTCTCTTCTCTTCTCTTCTCTTCTCTTCTCTTCTCTTTTTTCCTTTCCTTTCCTTTCCTTTCCTTTCCTTTCCTTTCCTTTCCTTTCCTTTCCTTTCCTTTCCTTTCCTTTCCTTTCCTTTTTTCTTTTCTTGCCATTATTTCCAGTTTATACAGCCAATTTGCTTATGTTCCCTCATATTTTTCTCATCCTAGCTACATACCTAAATACTATATATCAAAGTCTGATCTATTTACCCTTGAGCTTTTATAAAAATGTAGGAAGAAAGTTGTAGAGGAATGACTATCCAAAAGATCTGAAGACAAAGAGTAGGAAAATAAAGTGTCAAAGAAAATGGCATAGAATACAAAAGTATATAAAAAAAATCCAGAAGTAACATAAATAGGAAGAAGAAAAAAAAAAGTATAAAAATTTTTTAAAAAAATAAAATTAGTTTTAAAAATTTCCATTGGCATTAGTCATTCTAGAAGTGCTTTTTGATCAAAAAGAGAAATATGAATCTTCATGGAGAGACCCATTTTAAAAACCCACTTTAGGAAGAAAGGAATAGCACCTGAGTTTTGTTTCCATTTTCCAATGTCATTTCCTTACAAAGACACTAATTTCATTCTAAGGACTCCTGAAAGCAACACCATTTCCCCTTTGTGTTCTCAGAGATTTTTGGATCTTTTCCATCTTCTATGGTGATAAACTAATTGAGTTTGGTCTATGAGGGGTGCAAATGCCTTCTTTGTAATTTTTTGTGGCAATGTTTTTGAGGGAATAATATCCCAATCCCCTCTTCCCCCCCACCTTAGCAAATAATCTGAAATAAGGTAATAAATTAATGGGAATAACATATAAGGGGAATAACATATTATCTCTGCATTTGCTTTTCGAGATTCAAAGCTTCTAATTTTAGATCTCTGGACAACTTCTAATAGAAGCTGCATGTACCTCTCCTCACTTCCCCAGGTATTAGGCGTGCTACCAACAGCTGGAATTGGTGCCTGGCCTGCCCCATCACTTCTGCAGCCTCCTTTTCCTGCGATCAGAGTTTGAGCTCTGAGTAGGTCCTACAACTGGCAGTTCAATGATAAGTTGTGCTGCAGCTACCAAAGAAAGCTCTGGGAAAAACAGGAAAATGCAGATGTTTAACTTTGCTGTGCTGTTGGGTGAAAAATCCTGGGCTGTTCCCTGCCTGGCATTGTCACAAGACAGCTGCCTTGGAACTCATGGTTCTACTCATGTTTCTGGTTTTATTTCTGCTCTCTGCAAACATTTTCTTTCCTCTCTAAGCTCCTGTTCATTCATTTTAATCTGCTCATACCCTATGAACAACTGGGATTGCTCTGAGCCAATTCCATTTCATAAAAAGTGAGTCGCACAATTTCAAAATTATTATCACGAATCACAACTCCTAAACTAGATGAGACATAATCAGGAAATGGTACTCAAGAGAAGCAAAATAGTTTTGGTCACTGAGTATAATCATACTAAGAGCTTAAGATTTCACTTGAAAGAAATTAAGCACATAAACTCTTTTTAGTAATAACTAATGTTAAAGTCAATTATATGAAGGATAGATATTGTGTGTTTAACTCCACTTACCTTATTGGTATTTAGGTGTGACTCTATAGTTGTAGCTTAAGTTGTAGCTTAATGTTATCTCTGAAAATGCATTTAAGTGTTTGTTAAATTTTGGAAGGTGTCTGTGTCCAGATTTCAAACATCCTACCAATCCTACCAACAGGACTGCCTGTAAGTCTGTTTGATGACCAAGCTCAGTTTTTGGTGTTCTAAGTTAGTTTTGGTTGCCTATTTTAAGGAAATTGCTTATAAACTAATAAAAATTAACATTACCTTAAGCAAAGCTTCCCAAATTGCTTGTACTTGGGTTTTGTAACTAAGATGCTATTTCAAAGTAAGAGAGTAAATAAATATCTTTATCTTGAATTCACCAAGTTTAGTGCTTAGCTGAATTTACAAAGCCTTTTGTGTGTGTGTGTGTGGTTAAATGTAGCTTTGAATTCACATAATGCAATTATACACTTATTCTACAACTCTAAAAATTTTGTTTAAGCCATTATTTACTTATGATTTGATTTATTTGTCTAAGCCTTAATGAGTTTAAGTTTGGGACCTGTACTACACAAGGTCCTGGCTTAACTGAATTGTAGCATAACATGATCTCAAAGCATGTGTGTTATAATTGTTTTTGTTTTCGATTATATTGCTGTTTCAATCTGACAAAAAAAAATCTTATTCTTCTGCAGATTCATATTCTTTTGATTTTAAAGAAAATACAGATAACTTTTTTTTATTATTATTTTTTATTTTTTTTACTGTGGCCTACTATGTAGCTGTTAATTTTAGGATAAGTTGTCAGGTTTTTATGTGTGTGTATTTAATAACAGCCTCAGAAAATACTTTCTTCAGTGTGAAGTTTACTATTGGAACATCTTTTCTTATTAAGTGAAACTCCCTCAGTCAGAGTTACTGACTCTTAATGAAAGCAACAACACGAGTTTAGGCAAGAAACAACTAATCTGAGTGTTGCCTGACATTGGCAATCGCCTTCGTCCGCCGAGGCGGCTAGGCACGTCCAACCCGTGCCCGGGCCAGAGAGCACAGACACCAATATGAGGATGCTGCAAATGGCGTTTAATATACGCAGGCTGGATCTTATAAAGGTAGCAAAGGCGGAAGCATGCCTATATAGCCAATAAGCGTTGCTCTTTACCTAATATGGCATATGCCTTAGTTCCCTATTCTTCCCGTACATCGCGAGATCTTCCGAGCGCCGTACCCTACATCTGAGTATCAGTTACAGGGAATTGCTATGTTATAAAACATTTAGTAAATTTTATGCACCGAACTAACTATTTTAACTTTAACTTTCTTCTATTCTTCTATTATTTCTTCTCATCAGTCAACAGTTTGAAACTAATCTGTAAAATCAAATACCAGAGATGAACTTTCCATAGGTCGCAATACTGTATGAATATGTCCATCAAAAATTTTACAAACTTTACGATAAGAATTTGTAGTAATGTATAACTGGTTGTATTATTATAATCATTTTGCAAAGTAAATGTAGCAGAGGGAAATAACATCTCTGCAGCACAGATACCCTACACATAGGCATATTATTGAAAGCAAGCAAACAAAAAGAAATCAAATCAAACCAAATCTGCCTTCAATAAGTAGGACTCAATTCAAGCATGAAATATAGATAGCTTCTTTCAAGGTATTCTGCATCTTCTAATATAAACAGTTTTCTAACTCAGAGAACAAGTAAAACATGCAAATGTGAAAAAGTACATATTATAGTAAAGAAGTTTATCTGTCACGCACATCAAAATCTCGTGTGAGGAGTGGAAGTCTTTCCTTGATGGAAGTCAATAGAAAACATCTACTGATTTCAATGAGACAAGGAATTCACAGTGTTTTTTCATGCATTATATTCTCTTCAGTTCCAGAAAGAAATGCACTCTCTCATTTTCCCTTAAAAAGAAAAGAAAAGAAAAGAAAAGAAAAGAAAAGAAAAGAAAAGAAAAGAAAAATCTCCCTTTATGATCTACAACAATCCCAGCTGACATTCTGTCTCACTATAATAACAGTAATTCATATTTTAGCATTTTGGAAGAATCAGTTGAATCCTTGCTATTGATTTTCAATAAATCAGAGGACAGTAGGAAAGTTCTAGTAGGTTGGAAGACAGCTAATGTTGCAGTATTCCAAAATGCTTCAAGAGACAACCTAGGTAATTATTGGTCTGCCAGAATAACATTGATCTTGGACAAAATAAGGGACACCTGGCAAAGGAAACAGTGAATAAAGAATTGTGGCATCTATAAAAATGATTTCAGTGAACACAGTGTAGGAAAAATGCGTCATTTAAAACTGTTTTGAAATCTTCTTTTAACAAAATTGCTTTTTTTGATGATAGTAGGGTTGATGTAATTCACTTTCATTATCATCAGACATTTGATCTGCTATCACCATATTCCATTAAAATTTAAAATATAATTCAAGATGACACTGTCTGAACAGATTAGAACTGACTAAGCTACTTGTGTTTTAATGTAAATGTACATGTAGGCCAAAATTTAAAGCATAAAATTTTAATGAATCTTTGTGACTTTGTATATATTAATATTATATACATTGGTTTATTCATCATTCATTAATGACACAAAAAACACACTTTAAATTCTGAAGATTGCATATATGTTGGATAATAGGGATGAATTAATAAGAACAGAGTGATTTTGATTTTTTATCAAGCTGGTTGAGAGGGGACATTGTGTGTCCTAGTTTGGTTGTCTATAAAATTAACACATACAGTCTATACTTTGTGCATAGTAATCTTATCTCGGAAAGCAGCAACTTGTAGGGAACCTGTGGTCATTACGAAAATCCATCAAACACAAAATTCCAATGTGACATCATTACATATGGTCTGTAATACTTGAAATTATGAGTGAGAATATTAAGTAATGGGGAAAAAAATGCATTAGTTACTTATGTATTTGACCAGAAGGGAAATATTAGTTTTGATCTGACATCTGTACTTCTGGAAATATGTGAAAAAATGAAGATGGCAAGAGAACAGTCATAAGAATTTTTAAGAGACTAGAAATCTTCCAGAGATTTAAAACCTCAGCGATTTTGATCTATTTGGCTTTAAAAAAAAAAAAGGTTGCAGGTGGTTCGATCACAGTCTTCAAGCACGTAAAGAATGTTAATAGCAAAGGATTCTTTAATCAGGCAGAGAAAATGAAATGAGACTCACTGGCAGGAAGCTGAAGCTCAACAAATTCAAGCTTTAAATAAGGTAATGTAAGAACTAACCTGAAAGTTGTACATATGTGCTATGCATCATCACAACCTCCAATGAAGCATTTGCATTACAAGTTTGTTTTAGCTTCTGACTGGACTATCAATTATGAATGCTTCTGACGGTTTCTGGCTTCCTGGAGAAGCTCACAGGGGGCCCAGAAAAATTTATTGACTTCTTCATTAGCTTTCCTATAATTATCTTTCCTATGATTAACTTTCCTGTGGTTAGATCTTCATTGACTTTCTCATGAAACCGGAGTCTCAAAACAGGACTGTGAACACATTCTCCTAACAACTCAGCTTTCCCTGAACTCTCGGTGTCATTTGTAATAGATACTTGTCCATTCGGAAAGCCTGTGTAAGTGCCACTGTATACATCCCACTCCATGCCATTAACATATCCTGTCTGCAACAACTCTTTCATTTAATAGACATGTATGTCAAGTTTAAGAGTCTGTTCATCATTTGGTTCCTTAAGCCTTTAGTTTTGTGCCAGGACAGGAGGGCTTTTCATTTAAAGTAGGCAGGTACAGGTAGTAGAATTTGTAGTGTCTGGATCTGTGTTTTTATTTTTCTGTGGTATCAACCCAAGAATTCAAAACATAACTAGATAAGAAAGTGCTGCAGAATGAGAAAGTACTGAAGTGATCTGCATAACATACCACATAAAGACAATGACAATATTGGTGGTAAGACTTCCTAAGATTCAGTGCTATGGCACACAAACAAGTTTATCCTTCTATTATTCTAATGGAAATTCAGTGCATGCATTGTACTGTCTGAGATTTCAGTGGTAATATAGAATAAATAATTTCAGTGCTATTAGTCTTCCAAAAATGATGAAAACAATAAAATAATTTCCTTACATTTTACAGTATGCCACTTCACAAGAGTCTTTAACTCCCATTAGCTTGATGGATTTGATGGCACCGATTTGATGGTTTGATTATAGATTAAACATATAAGACATATGTATATATTTATATATATTTAGAAATGTGTAAGACTACTCATTTGTTGATGTAGGCAACTATATTACGCATTAAATCTCAGTAGTACTAGGTAACTACTACAGTGCTTTCAGCTAAATTCAAAGTACAAATTATTACTTGAAATGTTAATTAATTGAAATGAATGAATTAATAAAAAAAATCAGGATCCAGGTGGCAAGATCCTTAAAAACTAGAGTCATACAATTGTTTATGAAAGATATAATACATACATCCAGTGACAATAGGTGTCTTTATGTAATGCAATAGGTTTAGTGAATTTTGCAGCAAATTCACTACTTACCACTTTAAACCACATATTCCATAAATGAAGAAGTTAAAATGAAATAATGAAAAAATAGTAAACAAGTCTTTCCATTAGGTTGCAATAATTATCAGAACTGTTTTTACATCACTGCCCCCGTATTTGACTACCCTTTGAATAAAGAATTGCTAGAGACAAGTTTTCCAATGTGCTTTTTCCTGCTATCCCCATATCCACTCTCTACTCTGCTCTTTTTTACAGGAGTAGTATGGACTACTACCCCACTAGTGACATATCCTTCCTTCTTTTTTGAGGGTGTTACTTTAAGGCACAATTCTTCCTTCCAATGACACACTGAACATAGGTGTTGCTACTCAAACAGGTATGGAACAATCGTACCAAATAAATAAATAAATAAATAAATACCTAATCAGTGATATTTAATACAAATAGCTCTTGCAGGTCAGTCACAGCTTTTTGCTGTTTCCCGCCTTGCTTTATAGTACTTGCTTAGAATTTAGGATCTTGCAGTTTATAGGCAGAATGAAAAGATGTCGCTCTTAGGAAATGTAGGTAATATTGAAAATTTTACTCTTCTTCAGAAGAAACTTGGAACTATTTATTTCCTTCCATGTGAAAAGGTAAGATAAAAAACAAACAAACAAACAAAACAAAACAAAACAAAACCAAAAAAAAGCCCGAATGCCTGTGACCAAGGGACCAGGGTAGACTTAACTACATGTAAAACTGCTATATCATGCCTTAGCTCTTGAAAGCTTTTAAGTCATCACACAGAGTAATGTAACTGGTGCTTAACTTGTCAAGAGGTAATTTGCAAAAATATATAAATGTCACACAGGTAATACATAATTTTAACTACTAACTTATTAAAGCAATACGGAAAATATGTCAAATTTGTCAATGCTGTGTATGCTTTATTTTCATGTAGCTGAATTAATAGCAAGTAGGACAAGAGCAGCATGATATAAATATGCTGCTCATTTCAATCCACTTACCCAATTTTTCTTGTCATAGATAAATTATTTTATGGTACCTTGGTTATATTATTTAAAATGCTTTCAAACAGTAAAATGTACTAATAATACATGAAGCTAAAACTACCTTGAAAAAATCAGACATTTTTCAAAGAATTCTGCTTTGACATAAACAAATGCAAGTCAGTTTTGCAGTACAAGACAGTCACAAATAATCTGTGAGATTTAATGTGTATTTCATACAGAGGTTTGGTGCTCACAAATCAGACTTCAAATTAGAAACCAGAAGTTAGCTAGATTGCTATGGTTTTTCTCCTCTTTGGTCCTGAGACATAATTTGATGTATTATTCTACTACTTTGTTCACAACGTCTAGAGCAAACCCTTGTTTACCTTTTTATCTGCTGAAGGCTGCCAAAATTATGTCCGTAAATTACTCCTTCAATTCACAAGCTGTAGCCTTCTATAATTTCTTCCATTTGCCAAGCTGTTTGGTGCAATACACTAAGAACAAGATGCTTAGTTAATTAATAATAAAAAATAATAATAATAAAGGGGGGCTCAGCAGTTGTGATATCATTTATTTTACTTTTGATTTTGACAGCAACATTCCCAGCACTGTCACCAGCAGTCCCTTTATCTGAAAAGAATAAGTCCTTCAGCCATCTTGTTATTTGTCTCTAAACAAATAGCCTTCCGGTCTTCCAGCACCTTCCCTGCTCTCCATGACCTCTCAAAGATGATGGAGAGCGGCTGAGCAATAACCCCCATCAGTTCCCTCAGCACTGTAGGGTGCATCCCATCCAGGCCCACAGATTTTTGAGTTTCCAGTGTGACAAAATAATCTTCTCAGCCTCCTCAAAATAATCTCCTCTCTCCTCAGCCAGCGGAAAGTGTTCTTGGGCTCTGTAGTTTATAGGGACTAGCCTTAGCAGTAAAGACAGAAGCATTCCACACTGTGGATGTTCTCTTTTTCAAGTTTTCCAAACAGCTCCTTGCTCATTCACACGTCTCCTGCCCACCTTGCTCGACTTCTTTCTTCGCTGATCCTTTCTTCACTGATCCTTGGAGAAAGTGCTGGTTGAATATTAGCCAACTCTCCTGGACCCTCTTTTCTCCTGGCCCTGGCCCTGGGGATTCTCCCATAGGTCCCCGCAGAGGTCAAATTTACCTCTTCTGAAGTCCAGGATTACAATCCTACTTCTTGTCCAGTTTCCTCCTTGCAGGATCGTGAATTCCAACATCTCAAGGCTACTACAGCAAAGACTGCCCCCACCCTTCACATTTCCAGCTAGACCATCTCTCTTTGTTAACACCAGGGTCAGCAGCACCCCTGTCTCGTTGGCTCACCTACCACCTGAATTTGATCTGCACCATCAAGAAGTTATTTGCAATGTTCTGCAGGAAACTCCTGGAGTGTTTGTTCCTAGCTGTGTGGTCATCCCAGCACACATCAAGGCGGTTGAAGTCCCACATAAGGACCAGGGCCTGTGAGCAGGAGGCTTCTTACAGCTGCCTGTAGAAGGCCTCATCCACTTTTTCCTCCTGGGCAGGAGGCCTGTAGTAAATTCCCACAACAGTGTTACCCTATGTTGGCATGCCTTTTAATCCTCACCCACAGGCTCTCAACTTGCACTTCGTTCCCTATGCAGAGCTCTGTACATTTGGATTGCTTTCTCTCATGGAGCTACTCTGCCACCTTGCCTTCCTGGCCTGTCCTTCCTAAAAAGTCTAAAGCCACCCATGGCCACGTTCCAGTCATGAGAGCTATCCCACCATGTCTCAGTAACTGCAATGAGATCATGGCACTGCAATCGCACACACATCTCCAGTTCCCCTTGTTTCTTCCCATGCTGAGTTGGGCATCCAATATGCATTGCTTTCTAGCTGAGGCAGCTCTAATTTGACTATGTCTATGAGCCTTCAGTAGTTCTCATATTTTGCTGTTTTCCCTCTCCAGACTTCAGGTATCCTTTGCTGGATCTGGAGTAAGGCTGGTGTGAGTGGCATAGCAGGCCATCGCCTACCTTATCAATCACCTGCTTCCCTGATGATACACCTCTCCTCCCTCAAATCTGGTTTAAAGCCTTCTTGATGAGACCTGCTAGCTCATGAACCAGGACCCTCTTGCATCCTTTGGAAAAGATGAACCCCATTTGATGCCAGCATGCCTGGTGTCATGTAAGACTTCCTATTGCTGAAAAATAAAATAAAATAAAATAAAATAAAATAAAATAAAATAAAATAAAATAAAATAAAACCAAAGTTGTGGAAATGACACCAGCCAGGGAGCCACATGTTGATGGATTGTACCCTCATGTTTATTTCTATATTTGCTGCCAGGGGGAATGGAAGAAAAGATGACTGGTACACCTGAGTTCTTGATCATCTAACCCAGTTCCCTAAAGTCCCTTTTGATTACCCTCAGGCTACGCATTGCCACTTCTTTTCCTCCCACATGTAGAACCAGCAAGGATAATAGTCTGTGGCTTGAAGAAGGCTGAGATTTTTCCTGGAGACATCTTCAACCTGAGCCCAAGGAAGGCAGCAGACATCCCCTAGAGGAGGGATCCATCTCCATATTGGACCCTCTGTTCCTTGCACGGAGGACTCCCCCACGACTACAACTTGCCTTTGCTTCCTCCTGCCAGTGGTCGCAATACAGGAGGTTTGCTTTTCAGGCTGTATTGATGTTTTTGGAGGAGAGGGATTCTCGCCTTTGCTATCCATTAATTGCCCTGCATCCTCCAGGGCCTTGTACCTGTTGGATAGGGGTACCTGGTCGGGTGAGATTGGGGAAGAAGGATTTCCCCTGCCACCTCAAACCTGGACTTTTATGCATACATTGTCATCCTGGTTCCTTCCCCTTTGTATTAGCTGGAGGATGGAATCTGTATTTTTTTGTTGTTGTTCTTGCCTGTACCTGCTCCTGTTTCTCCCTGACTTCCAGATACTCCTCAGCTTTTCAACCTCCTCTTTTATCTCAACTACCATGCTGAGCAGCTCTTCCATCCGCTCACATCTCATACAGTTGTTCTCCCCGCAGCTGTCAAAGGTGTAAAATGTCTTTGTATTAGCTGGAGGATGGAATCTGTATTTTTTTGTTGTTGTTCTTGCCTGTACCTGCTCCTGTTTCTCCCTGACTTCCAGATACTCCTCAGCTTTTCAACCTCCTCTTTTATCTCAACTACCATGCTGAGCAGCTCTTCCATCCGCTCACATCTCATACAGTTGTTCTCCCCGCAGCTGTCAAAGGTGTAAAATGTTGCAGTTTAAAAACCGTAGCTGGGGGGGCGGGGGAGGGGGGGAGGGGAAAAGATATCAAATCAATATCAGATTCACCTGCAGCCCATAGGTCCAATTGCCTTCCTAGGAGCGAATCCACTTCCCAAATAGTGTGATCAACTATAATCTCAACTCTCTCAGTATCGGATTCACAAACAGTCGGTGGACCATAGGTCTGATCGCCCTCCTAGGAGCAAATCGAGTTCTTAAATAGTGTGATCAACTATAAGCTCTATTAGCTTACATGCAGTACATTTATATGATTCTAACGGTTAGTGATGTAATTACACAGGCTCCTAATTGGTAGACAATGATCTAACTAAGACCCTTACAGCCCCCCTTACTTGTTTAGCTCATCCTTTTAGTTCAACAGCTCTTTTATTCCCTCTGACCTTGGTCTACTTCCTTATCTCCTAGTTAGCAGTCCCTTTGTTCTTTCACTGAAACCTGAAGGCTGGAATTGAGCAGGCCTGCTGAGCAGCCATGTCCGCGGCTCTCTAACCATTCCTCTACATCGTAGGTCTGATCACCACCCCTAAACAAGTAGTGGAGTTCACAAACAGCATGATTTATTCAAATGCAACATTGTCTGTGAAATTCCTTTTAATAAAACATAGATAATCAAGTCTTGTGCCACATGCTCTGGGTGACCCTGTGTGTGGGGGGGGTTGGACTAGATGACCTCTAGAGGTCCTTTCCAGCCGTAGCGATTCTATAATTCTATGATTCTACAATTTACAAAGCAGGTTTTGGATGTCAGTACAGGAAATTCTCTACTACTGTGTGGAGTTGACTAGAGTCATACCTAATATTGTTATTCATTGGTAAAAAAGTTTCTTGCTTTCATTTAAAGGAACAGTCAATCAAAAATCTAGAGCGCATACTCAGTGAGGAGTGATAGTACCTCGGAGACAGGTAACTTTTGGGATGGAGACATTTTTGACATTATAATGAGCTTACAATGAATCATAGAATCATAGAATGCTTAAGGCTGGAAGGGACCTCTAGAGGTCATCTAGTCCACCCCCCCTGCACACACAGGGTCACCTAGAGCACGTGGTACAGGACTGCATCCAAGCGGGTTTTGAAGAGCTCCAGAGAAGGAGACTCCACAACCTCCCTGGCCAACCTGTTCCAGTGCTCTGTCACCCTCACTGTTAAGAATTTTTTCCTTAAGTTCCTGTGGAGATTTTGATGCTTCAGTTTGTGGCCGTTTCCCCTAGTTCTGTTGACGGCCATCACTGAAAAGAGGCCAGCACCATCCTCCTCACTCTCCCTTGAGGTACTTACAGAAACCGATGAGCAAAGTTCAAGCAAAGTTCATCCTAAAGGAGTGATTTGCCTCCTTTGCTGGCTCAGCACGGGACGTTTTCATGTATCTCCCATTGGACAGCTACTGTGCAGCTGACAAGCGGCCCAGCACACGAGTGCAACAGAGTTTGGCCGTGGTGTCTTCTCTCCATCCTAGAATCATAGAATGCTTAAGGTTGGAAGGAACCTCTAGAGGTCATCTAGTCCAACCCCCCTGCACAAACAGGGTCACCTAGAGCATGTGGCACAGGACTGCGTCCAAGCACATGTTGAAGATTTCTGGAGAAGGAGACTCCACAACCTCTCTGGGCAGCCTGTTCCAGTGCTCTGTCACCCCCACTGTTAAGAATTTTTTCCTTAAGTTCCTGTGGAGCTTTTGATGCTTTAGTTTGTGGCCATTTCCCCTAGTTCTATCAGTGGCCACCAGTG
>NW_010577457.1:182511-202246 GCF_000705375.1 Tinamus guttatus | reverse complement strand
GGCAGCGTCAAAAGCCTTGGTGAAGTCAAGATAGACGACATCCACCGCTCTCCACTCATCTACCCAGCCGGTCATTCCATCCTAGAAGGCTCTCAGGTTAGTCAAGCAAGACTTCCCCCTGGTGAATCCATGCTGACTACTCTTGAGCACCTTCTTGTCCTCCATGTGCCTGGAGACAACGGCCAGTATGAGCCGTTCCATCACTTTTCTGGGGACAGAGGTGAGGCTCACTGGCCTGTAGTTGCCTGGTTCCTCCTTCTTGCCTTTTTTGAAGACTGGCGTGACACTGGCTTTCTTCCAATCCTCCAGCACCTCCCCCATTCTCCAGGATCTTTCAAAGATGATGGAAAGCAGCTTAGCTATGATATCCACCAGCTCCCGCAGCACTGTGGGGTGCATCACAGCAGGGTCCATGGATTTGTGGATATTGAGTTTCCTTAGGTGCTCTCTGACCCAATCTTCCTCTACCCAGGGCAAGTCTTCCTCTCTCCAAGCTTCTTCTCTTGTCCCTAGGGCCTGGGACTCTAAAGGGTGGCCCTTGGTAAACATGGAAGCAAAGAAGACATTCAGCAACTCTGCTTTTTCTGTGTTATTCGTAACCAGGGTGCCCATCCTGTTCACCAGCGGAAAAGCACCGTTACTCCTCTTTGCACCAGCAGAAAAGCTTCCGTTACTCCTCTTGGCAGCTGCGAGAAGGGCAGATAGTGCTGCTTAGGAAAACATGAAGGAGCAGAGTCCATTCATACCAACCATCCTGGAAGTGGCAACTGCGTATCACCCCAAGCAAGTTTCTGTAATGCCAAAACTTGTGTTAGGCCCTAGTTTTTCTCCTGCTTTCAAACAATTCTTCCACAAAAGCAAGTGCAAGGCTTTTGCATTCCCTGCAGCCTGACACCTGGGCAGCTGCATGCTTTACTGGTTGGTCAGTCTGGGTGCCTGTCTCCTTTTTTGCAAGTGCTGACACAGCTCTCCAAGGAGTAATTGCCGTAGTGGGTGGGTACTCCGGGGAGCTTGTTGCTGCACGCCTGTGCTAACTGCTCCAGGTCGCAGCACTCCTGATCACTTGCGCTCCCCAGGGGCTGCTTTTGTAGGCACAGGGCTTGGGCCGCCTTCCCTGCTGGCTCTGCCTCTACTGCATCAGCGCTGTCTGGGTCTGGGAATGCCTTGCTCTCCCTGCTCTTGTGCCTGTGACCCAGTACGGTGTGTCCCATCTTCACTATGTGTCCTTTGGCAACACAGTCTGCCCTCCTAGCAAACACTAGTAAGAGTAAATGAAGAGTGGAGCAGAATGGAAACACCACAAACTTTGTTTATTTGTGTTGTAGGAAGACCTACATTTGACAGACTATTTGTGAATCCGATACTGATTTGATATCTCCTTCTCTCTCCCCACCACTACCACTATGGCTTTCAAACTGCAACATTTCACAGCTTGGAATGAGGAGAAAATGATTGGACACTTTTCAGGTTCCTAAGATTCTCTGATGAAGAGAGTAACATTCAGAAATGAACAGAGTCTGAGGAAACAAAGCTAAAGAGCACGTGCCATGATTTATTGATTATTTGGGTACTCTGTACACTAATTAAACGAGAGAATGGATGAGAACATATTATTCTTAAAAATTGTTAAAAAAAAATGTGCCTGATGTAAGATTGATCTTGTGTGTCCTTCATTTACCTGCACATTTGGATCAATTTTATTGAACATTAGCTGTTTGGAAACCCTCTCAGAACTGATGTCATATATGTACTTTCTTTCACAGAAGCAAAAAGCAGAAACAAAGGCAGAGCAGATGTTTTGTTTTTCTGTGGAACACAAGAATGTTTCCAGGCAGCATATGAACTGTTCAAAAATGCTGTGTAAAGAAGTCGTTTGCTTATCTTACATGCTTATAAAAAGATTAACAACCTGAGGTTTTTTTTATGTGGAGGAAAATAAGGGAAAGTAAAGCATGTATGAAGCTGGGCCAATTATTGAATTTTCTGGTTTAGTGGCAGTTGAAAAAAACATGTTTTGAATGAATTAAATGAAATGAAATCTACCTGGCATAAATGAAATTTCCATTCTGTAGTATTTTACCACATCTACAGACTTCATCCATTTTGACTCTGACTCTTATGAACTTTTGAACAAGGTTATTTTTATAATCTGACCCACATACATTTGGTTCTTCTAAAACTGATTTATTTTATTTCATTTCATTTCATTTCATTTATTTACTTTTGTCTACAGACAAAACAGCCCAAAATAAATTTTTACTCAGCTTTTTTTTAGGAGTAGAGTGTTATGGAACTATCGCAGACAGGACTGGAGTCCTGTCTGTAAGTTACCTTACTTTCACAAGTGGTCAACAGGGAGAATCTAATATAACCAAAACCTGCTGTTCATTAAATGTAAATAAGGTAAGCATATCAATTGCGGGTACTCAGGACAATAAAGAACTGAACAGAGTTAGTGCGGCTCTTTACCTTGGATAAATGTAGATGTGGATGCTTTGAGCAAATTAATTATTGAGCAATATATTTTGTAATAATGGTACACTATCCAAACATGGAATCAGCCAAATATGTGGCAGTTAATCAGAAGAACTAATACTTTATTTAAAAAAAAAAAAAAGTTAATTTTGCTTTCAACTTTTATAGGCTAAAAAGTTTGGTAGTTTTGTAAAAGTCACAGTACAGTATTGTAAGTACAGTATATTGTAAAATTTGCAGTATTGTAAAAGGCACATTAAAATAACAATTAAAATTGACAGTTAAAGGTATACCCTATTCAGATGAACACTTGAGAAAAATACAGTGTATGTGAATTCATAAAAAAACACATATAAATACTGACTCATTTTCCTAATCAGGTTAACTTTTTACACACTATGGGTAAGCCTACATGCATTTTACGTATGCATATATATATATGTGCATATTTACATATTGGCATATTTTATATTTATTATATATTATTTTTGTTATATGTTACACGTCCCATTATGCATTATCAGCAAACCTTTGTAAGCCTCATATTTTAGACACTCTTCTTTGTAAAAACACTCTTCTTTGTAAATATCAAAAAAGACATAACAATAAAAGCCTTGAAGTGAAGAAGAAGCTAATAATTTTTCTGTTGGAGTTCAGATATAGGTGATAACATTTTTCTAATATCACAGCATCTATCCAAATATTTTTTTTTATAGAAAATCTTGCATATACAAATATTAGCATTAAAAAAACAAGGTTTTTCCTAGGAAGAAGCTCTCTGCAAGATTTATTAACAGAGTTTACTAAAACTTTTGAAGACCTTAGCAGTTCTCCTTCGGATTGTGCATCTCTGAGAACCCCTGTTGAAAAACGAACTACAGAAGATTGGAGGTCTTTGGAGAAACAAATTTGTTTTCAGCAATAAACATGAGTCTTGTCCCCAAAACAAGATTTTTATTTAGCAAATGTTCGAGTCAGGGCATTTTTTTACCTACAAATTTAAGTAGGATATTTCATTTGATTCAACTCTTTTTTTTTCTTTTTTTTCCCTTTTTTTTTTTTTTTTTTGCTTTTGTTTATGTCACCATAATGCCTTTTGATTCCATTCTCCCATTCTTCTCAAATTCCTTACTTGTTCAAGATTTTGCATGATGGTCACAGCTCCTCATTTTTCACTGTGTCATAGAAATGCAGTGAAAACTGTGTTTGAATTAGACAATAGCTGTGTTTGAATTAGATAGTTTAGGGAACCATAACATTAAGAAGAATTTGAGATGTCTGAAAGAACTGCATCGTAACATCGAATGGCTGGATAGTAATGGCTTCTACTTTTTTAAGCTTCTTTATTGATTCCCTTGATTGTCTTCTTGTCTTTCTTAAATTCATTTTCAGGCCTAGTCTATCAGCAGAGTCCTTTTTATATGCTGTAAAATTCTTAGTTCCACCTCCTGCACAATGATATTAGCGGTCTTTTTTAGCATGTCATTTTCTTCTTTGCACATTCTTACTATTCATACTTACTGTATTCTCATATATGCCTAAAAACATATAATTCTCTACTCTAACAACTGAAAAATCATATTCTTCCATGCAATTCCTTTTTTTCTCCTTTTTCCAGTTTGGCATTGGAAAATTGCAAGATGTTCACATTTAGGTTTCTGTATTTCATCTAAATTCTGATCTCAAAAATAAATGCAAGCCCTGTAAATATATAGATATAGATAAATAAATACTTCCAGAGAACTGAACATTGAACATAGCTCTGTCAGTCTGGTATATAGTGACATTTAATGCATCTTTCTGATGCAAAAATCTTCTGAAAGAGTTAAAAATCAGAGTTCCCAGATGAGTGCTTAGTCAAATGTCTGTTTTCAGAAGTAAGCTGCAGCCTCTGAATCTCAAATGAAAGGGTGCCACTCATGGACAAACATCTTTCCATGTACAGCAGGAGTACGGAAATAATCACGGGTAATTCCTGTACGTTAAGTCTATCACAATAGATTTCATGGATGTTTCAAACCAAATCCATATTTGCATAATAAATTCCTTTTATAAAGGTAATTGCTCTTTCAACACCTCTGTGTGTGTGTGTATAAATATATATGCAGATATATCTATATATGTAATATATGCACAGAAAGAGGGAGAGAGACAAAGCACATGATTCAGTGGAAATAGCTTGCACAATCATTTTTATTTATTTTTTATGTATTATGTAAGAAAATTATGTAAAAAAAGTAAGATTTCACTCAAAAAATTACCTTTTGTATACTAGGAGTGCTGACTATATCAGCTTTTTCACAGGTTCTCTAATTCAGTAACCTGGAGTTTCCATGTCTCATTCTTACTACCTGGGAAGGAAACTTACTTTCTGTTAATCAAGATATCAGGCCTATATCTTTTGCCACTGGTACTGGAATGTCAAAGCAGAGGAATAGTTCATCTAAGGATCTGAATTCTACGCTCCATGAACTTCATGGTCATTAGCAAACCCCCCAAGCCTCTAACCTGGAACTGGTTCACAATATAACATAGATTCCTTACAATGATAACAGACAAAGCTACACTCCTTTGCCAATTATGTATTGCCTTATCTCAGCCTCAAGGAATAACAGTTACAAAAACAATAATAATAGTAAAAATGCTTCATAAAATAAAAAATCTTATCTATAATTTCACATATAGTTATCTCGGCTTCTGGATATGTAGTTACTCACATGGTGAAATCAGCTGCAATATTTAGAGAGGATTTACATTATTTTTAGTATTATCTTATCAGTTTTTCTACTGAGGACTTTTAAATGATTATCATATCCAAATTGTAGGTGAATAACTTTAAAATTTAAATTATTTTTCTCAATAGAAACACTGTATGTCTTCAACTTTGATCATTATAGAGATATCTTTGCATTTCTGGGTCTCTCCATTCAGTGTGTATTCAATGAAAGAAAAAATCAAATATACATATGCACGAGAATTCAACTTTTAACAGTACGGCAAATTAGAATATCCTTTTTCAACATATATAGTCACTAATATGGTTGCAGTCAGTACAAGTATATATATATATGAGGTGTTTTAACCACACTAAAGAAAATAATGCCCTCTTCCCCACACCCCAGCAAGAATCTAGATGTTAAGTCATTATTTATCATAAAAAAATGCTGTTGTGCAGTCACAATATACAGTTTTGATGAAGTTACTTTAGTAATGTGAAGGCCGAAATCAACATTTCAGATACCGATAAGAAAAAGAAAATAGACTCATAAGCCAAAAGGCCGATGTTATACAGCAAATACAATATCACTATCCACATACACTTAACAGTTAAACCTCTTTGACAATAAGTAGATTTTATTTTTTCAGGATATATGCTTCTCATCACATGGAGGTATGAAGTAGGTCAGATGAATCTGCCTTGAGAAAGGACTATTTATTTTCATGACTCTGAAGGAGTCATATGAAGATGAACTAAGGTGTAGGTTCACCTTAGTGTAAGTGTCTGGAGTAGGTAGGATAATGTGATTTATACTATCCAGCATTTCATATACTTGATCATGTCACTTCTTTAACTATTTTAGTATTTATTATTATACCTCATATTATTATTATTAATTTCAACTTTCCTGGGAGTGCATAGAAAGCATGAGTGAACTCAAATTGCAGAATGGATCATGCATTCCAAGTAAATACAAGCAATGTCTCACATTGTTAGTTTGCTTTTGTAACTTAGAAATAAGAGTGGAAACATCTGAAAGGATCGCTTATCAACAAAACCCTTTCTCAGAGGCACCTGGCATTTTATTTCTCAGACAGTGACAAAAATGCCCTTGCACTGTCTCTCTGTACCTTGTTTTCCAGTTATAAAGTGGTCTGAAAATGACTGGCAATTCAGACCTGTCATGTACATGACAGTATAAGGACATGGTCTTATTTGCACCACATTTTATCAGAAGAACAGCAGTTGTCTAAGTACAGGGTTACTTTAGCTGTCATGCAAAGCTCTCAAAGCACTTCTTTTGAGGCTCCAATATTATGATATTAGAAACAAATGGTTATAAATAAATCAATAGAGAAACAATGCTTTAAAATATCTCTTAGAGAAGGGTACATTTTAGGAAAGACATTGTACATGTTTATACAGCACATAAATGCCAGGATTAAGTGCAAGGAAAAGAACTTAGCTGTCCCAAGACTGTACTAATGCACTGATGTAGTTTTTCATCTTGAAATGACCACTTAGAGCGAAAAGCAGTTTGTTTATCTGAGTAAGTTAACTCTAGTATAGGTGAGATGCAGTTGTTGTAGAAGCATGCTCTTGTAACACCTTTGACACTTCACGATTGTTGGCTATCCTCATCAAAAGGTGTACCGAGCTCAAGAAATAATCTATAATCCTTTATATTCTATACTATGGCTGGGCTTCCAAGAGTAAGTCTTCTCTTTTAGATTCCTCTCCTGGGTCAGAGTAGTTTTCCAGATTTGGACCTTCCTACCAATTTTGCAATTCAGGCAAAAATCTGTGCATTTCGTAATTTGTCAAAGTATCTGTAAACACGATGCATGTGAATCCAGAAAATTGGATGCACTATTACAATGTGAACATATATTTAAAATTTATATTAAAAGAATATGATAGAAAAAAGATTTTGATATTGTGCAAAGCATACATGAAGGACAATGTACAATGTTACTGTAAAGAGATGGCATGATTATTATGAGTTTTGAATTTAGACATCTTATCCATAGCTATACAGATGTGGATTTCTTTGGATACCCCTTGACTTGTGAGAAAATAGGTCTGCAGTTCCAGTTGCTTGACCAAAGCATAGATATCTAAAAGTACAAATGAACACCATCCCCCAAGTTAATGTTGATAGGTATTTGGAAGCATAAGTTAGAATAGCAGAATGAATGAACTGGGGGTGCAAAAAGAAACTTAACTCTGTATTCATGTGGCTATGATGTCTAAAATTAATATTTACAATAATTATATGATGCCTTCATAGTGTTCAAGTAGTAGATGATTATATCGATTTAGTATGGCAGATGCTCATGATCTTCCAAGAATGGAAAGCATTTTTCAAACAATCAATTGAAAAGATGGTGAAAGGTGAATTCCTTTGTTGCAAGGTTTAATATCTTATTCCAATAAAATAAAAGCATTTTTTTTTCATTTAGCAAAATACAAAAAGATGCCGAGAATACACTGTTCAGAATTTCATTGGAAATAAACTGTTTGAAACATAAATTTATTAGAACAAAGTTTGATCAAACATATTAACAAGGTAGAATTTATGCTTTGTTAGAAAACATAAAAGCAGAAAATTCCATAACTTCTTTGTGTCAGATAAATGTATTTAAAAAGGGGGGAAGGGAAGTTTAATGGACATTTTAGTCTCAATAATATTTTCCTTGAGCTGGCAATGAACCAACATGAAATAAGTGCTGGACAGGCTAAGTTAGGTGTAGCCCAAGAGAGTAGGTGTCAGATTAGAGAGGATGTGAAAGAGCTTTAGGTTAGAGAAAGTCAGGGCAAAGATTCAGCCAATGAACCAGAATTTGAAAGAGAGAAGGGATGTAAAAATGGAAGAAAAAGAGGAAGAATGAGATTTTTTTCTTAAGCTTATACATGTAAGTTGTAAACTAGAGCATGTTTGTACTTAGCGGGAAAAAAAAATCAGAGATAAATCTTCAACAGAACTGGAGTCATTGGTGAAATAAAAAGAAAAAAGAAAAAGAATAGGAAAGAAAAGGGAATAGAATTTGTTGGTTTCATTATCATTATGTCCTCATATTTGCATTTTTCATCTTTGGATTTTTAAAACATGGTCCCATAAAGAAATACAAGACAAGATAGATATTACAGCTCTTTATCTAGCAATAAAATTGTCGTGATTTATTTTTATGTCATTGAGATCATAGGCCTTTATTAATTCTGCCTACAACTAAGTATAGAAATTGCTGCTAGAAATCAGTTTCAATGATATCTTTCTTCTGCTGCTTTTGAAGGAAAGCAAGATTACAAAAGAAGTGGGAGAGAGGGATGGAAGAAAAGGCAAGGACTAACAGCTAATCTTATTTTAAAATGGAGGTTGATGAAAGTGCAAATAAGATTATATGATATGGTTGCTGGAAATTAACCAGACTAGTTGACCCCGGGGGAATTTTTTTACTGCTAATTGCTATGATGTGCATTTGATATAACTATTATGACCAAATATAATTTGGAATAAATAAATAAATAAAAACAGTAGAAGTAACAGAAATTGATCATTTGTTTTTATTACATCTTCCAGTAAGAGCTGCCCTTAATTTCTGGCAGCAGACCTTTTTGAGTGCCAAGTCATGGGGAGAAAGAAATAATTTAATAGCAGTTGTAAGTTTCAAATGATAATATGAGATGTTTGGAAAGAAAAGAAATGATGATGACCTGAACAGTCATTTTTCTCCTAAAGTGCCTAGCAGGAAAATTGCCCAACCTACCACATCTGCAGAAAACCTATAACATGAATGTACCAAGTAATTACATCCACTTTGATTAAATATTTCAGAATTATGAAGAAAAATATTTTTTTCTATTTTATGTAGGAAAAAAATGCAGATTTCAGTAATAAGTAATGCATTTATCACATCCTAGTTTTAAAATTTCTCAATGACACAACTGGAACCTGATTTACTCCCCCAAAATTAGCAAATACTAGAAGTCTATATAGAGTAATTCACAGCCCCTCAAATTCCTCTAGCTGAGAAAAAATTGATAAAATCACGTGACTCATGATATTTTTGTTCATTGAAAGTATTTCTTTCATCTAGGATTTCTCTGAGCACTAATAACACATGGAAGGAGTGGGGGGGAGGCAGTAAGTGACACAATGCACTTCACTCATGGAAAAGAAATAGTAATACATTTTATTGATAATGGACAATGATTTCACGAGGTTCTATGGCAAGGTCACTTATTATTTACTGCATGGAGGTTCAAAATACACACAGAATTATCAAGGACACCCTCCTGTTGGATCAAGAGGTTCAGATTGAGTGCTCTTGTTTTCCAAACTGCTTCTGAGAGGGGCCTGGGTGCAGCTGGATCCAATCCTAGTCCCAGACCTGGTCAACGGTTTATGACTAAGGAATTTGTGCACAGTTACATTTACAGGTTTACAGATTCAAGAAGAGAGAGAGAGAGCGTGTGCTATAGTCACTTACCACAAATCTGTAGTGGGAAGAGTCTCTTAACCCCGAGGAGTATCCTGTGTCCCTGCTCAAGGGGAGATCCTGGCGTGCAGCCCACTGCAACAGTAAGGAGAGCTCAATGGGGTCTCCGGTTGTCCTCCTATTCATGGGATGATTGACTTATTCTTTCAATTCAGAAATGACTGTTGGCTGGTGTACACACAATTAGCCTTATCTCTCCATCAGGGAGATAAGCCATCAGGACTGTTATTGATGATTAATGTTCCAGTGGGGAAAGAAATCAGGGATGTGGCAGTTAACACCTGAATAGAGCTACCTGTGAGGAGTCAGGTTGAGCTGGGGAAGGAGCACACGGGTCACACCATGTCACTTGCTATCCTAGTAGAAATTGAAGAAAATATGGATGAAATCTATAAATCTTTTTTTTTTCCACAGCAAGTACCTCCAAAAAATATAAGCATATGTTAATTCACAGGGCAATCAGAATGCTTCCACTTGTCCAGTATGTCCTGTTACTTATTCTGGTATGGATGACACCTCTAGGTTGGAATTTAATACCTGAATTATAGAAATTCATACTGTAAACAGAATAAAAATTACTTAGAATACTTTAAAAGCAAAAATTATCAAGGTACTTTGTTCCAAGTTTGTCTTTAGTCACTAATATAATAGGTGCTGTTATAGGTGTTCATAAGAAGAGACAAAGAATGCCCTTTCCTTGATAGGAGTATCCACAAATTAGCACACAAAAGGTATGTATTTCTCCTGAAGTGCTACAGACAGCTAGAGAGACTTATTTTGTTCTAAAATGTGATAGATATTGGAAAGCATCAATAAATTTTGAAGATATCAGCTATTACAGATAAAAATGATCTGCAGCAGCTTTCCATAGAGGCAGCTTCTAGTTTTGCAAGAAATAAAAGATTTGTCTTTTTGTGACTATTCCTTTCATTACTGATGCAGATTGATTTTGTCTGATTACCCTCTCTGTAGTTGATAAGAATCCTGTTCATCTCATCTTTTATTTTTACTGTAGGCAATAAACTGAAATTACTTTTTGCTGCTATGGTAACATGTTATGAAAGTGTCCATTTTTAGCTTTCATACTAAATTTGTTCATGACCGAGAAAGAAGAAGAAAGGACTTACGTGAGGATTAGAACATGATGATAATTAAAATATACATAGTAAATATTACAGATTCAGAACCGACTCATTTATATTCATTCCTTTTTTTCATGTGTACTGAAAATAAAATTGAATGATCCATACCAATAAAATTACATTAACTTCTCCAGTCTGGCATCAGTTGTGTAAAATCAACAAGTTTTCTATATCAGACAATGAGACAGTAAATTCATCACCCCAACTGGAAACAGATTTCCATTTAGTATAATTATAAAGTTCAGATAAGCTGATCTGCAGCTTCAGCTTTGCCTAAAGTATAATAAGAATTGATACTAAAGCCAAATAAAATTTCAAACTTCTAGAGCTTTGAAATGTCCATATAGATTTTAAAAGGTAAGAAATAAACCAGAGATGTAGGTAATATCAGGTAATTCAACAGTTTTCTGTCCATTTTCTGCTCATTATTATTCAGCGCTCCCAGAAGATTTGACCTGCAGGAACAGTGAATCTTGACAACCACACTACCATAGGTTTTTTTTTTTTTTTTTTTTTTTTCTCCTTTTGAGATCTTGTTTCACACTATAGGGAAGGTGGTCCCCCTCTTGAAGCAGAGAGAGGATCAAAGCCATTGTTTGCAGTGTGGGGAGAGGGAAGAAGAAAAGGAGTTGTCACAACTAATTTTATGGCATCACAAATGCTCTTGGAATGGAGAAAATTTATCTGTTTTTTTTTTCTGTGTACATCAGTCTTTTTTTTTTCTGTAAAGCCTTCTTGGTATGACTTGATTTATACTTAAGCTATATCTTATGCAAGGTCACAATAAATTTTGTTTCCGTATATGGCTATTAAGCTATTTGTTGAGGATAGAGTTATCTTTCACCATGCAGCAAACTCGTGGGGATATATATATAGCTGAAGAACTGTTGAATTTCTTAGGTCAGTGGTCAAATCAACAGGAAGTATTCCGGTCACACTCAATATACCTCTGAGAGTTTGAATAAAGAAAAAGAAAAAGAAAAAGAAAAAGAAAATGAAAATGAAAAGGAAAAAGAAAAAGAAAAAGAAAAAGAAAAAGAAAAAGAAAAAGAAAAAGAAAAAGAAAAAGAAAAAGAAAAAGCGGAAGAAAAAGAGGAAGAAAAAGAAGATGAAAAAGAGAAAGAAGAAGAAGAGAAAGAAGAAGAAGAAGAAGAAGAAGAGAAAGAAGAATAGAAAGAAGAAGGAAAAGAAAGACAAAAAGAAAAAGAAAGAGAAAAAGAAAAAAAGAAAAAGAAAGACTACAAAGCACATACTGAGTTCCACATATTACTTCTGAACTGAAGTCCTTTGATATTGAAGACTATGAAAACGTTCCTCTTTTCATGAAAACTTCTCCCTTTTATTCCTTTTTTTTTCTCTTGCTAAATTAATTATTTCTAGTATGAAGAAAAAATAATTCAAATTAAAATACAAAAGTTTCACTTAAGTATCAGAATGCCTCAGTATTTCTGTAACATTTCATTTAGGAAAGTTGTGTGGACTTTATTCTTATTTTTATTTTAACTGCACCTATTTTACTCAAATTCTTTCTAAACTCAGAAATAATTCGTATCAGGTTTAAAATGAAAATTTTGCATATTTCGTCATTGAAATTAAAAACAGACTAACAAACACTGAGCTAAGTGAAAGCAGATTCAGCTTCCAAAACCTTCAGGTTACCTCCAGATGGATTGCAGTTTAATCTGTATTCTAGATCCTGAAAACAGTGTCACTAGGGAATTGCACACAATATTTAGAGCATCCACTACTTCAGGGCATTAAGGTTCTAAAAATAATAATAAAAAATCACTATTGTACTCTGCTTAAGTGTGATTGACAAGAACACTGAAGTCAAAAAAATGAGACAAAATTGTTATGGCAATAGGCAAGCTGCTCAAGCAATCACTGTGAAGGAGGAGGAGGCATTGTGTTTTGGGATTTTTACCCATGCATGCCAAATAGGATAGCTGTGAAAGGGTGAGATTCTTAGTCAGACTTTTTTTTTTTTTTTTTTTTTTCCCCTCCCTAGAAAATCAGATGTTCTATCTGACTGCAGATTTAGTAAATATTGGCAGAGATTTCACTTAAGAAATGTATATTTCTTCCTAGGAGAGGTTACATATTTAAAACTCTGGTGGCAAGAACATTACTATTCTGTAACATCCACTGAAACAAGTCTTTCACTTTCTATTATTCATAATTCCCAAGAAACTTAAAATGAGTTTTGGATTACCAGAAACACTGTATCAAGAAATGTAGATCTTAACACTATTCAAAATCTCCCTGAATTGCTAATCTGTAATGACAAATTCCTCCTGAAATTGAAACTCTGATTTTACTTTCAATTGGCCTCATATTGATATTCTCATGTCATTAGTATTATGTCAGATAAAGACTAAATAGCTCATATTCCTTTTGGCATGTTAAGATGTGTTAAAATGTATGTAAGGATTAGCAAAATCAGGACAGGGCACTACTGATTTTTGTTTTATGGTATTTGTGTTTTGCACTTGCATTTGTAAAAAATTGGCATGGATATAGTTTTTGAGATGTGATTACCATTTATGATATTATTATATTTTTATTAATTCATGTTTACATATAATAATATGTGCAGGGTTATACATATTTGAAGAAGATAGAGAGAAGATGAAAAGAAAGGCATGTGGGTTTTTCTTTTTCTTTCTTTTTTTTACATTTACTAAAACTAAATCTTGCTGTCAACCACTTCCTTCTTCAGTTTTTCATTTCTCATTTTCTTGTATGCTGCTATTCCCAAAGCTATAGAAAGCTGAAATGTCCATTTAAAACTATCTGTTCATAATTCGATACTAGCAGAGAAAGAGGCACCTACTGACTCCCAGGGCAGAGCAGTAAGTGTAGTTTGCAGATAGAAACAGCTGGCACCACTATTTAACACAATCAGGATTTACATTTAAGATGCACTTGGTATTATATTAGGCTTCAGTAACTACTTTTCGTCGTATGACCATCTGTTTCCACAGTTGCAATTTTGCTCTTCCTTTGATAACATTCCTCAAAAAAAGAAAAAAATCATGCTGGGTATGGCACAACAAATCTCTCTACTGAAGAGAAAGAACCCCATTGTCTAAGAACTGATAAATACCAGCAATATATCCACGGGATTCCTTTCAATTTTTCCTTCAGCATTTTGGTACACTACAGATTTCTGTAACCCTGTATTCCATATTAATTAAAAACCACCATTAAATACCTCTGATAGTATCATGAAGATGGCAAGAAAAGGAACGGTGCCAAAAATAGACATTAACTTGTAACCTGAGATTTAAAACTTCCCAATTCTCAGCATTCATTTACCAAAAAAAAAAAAAAAAAAAAAAAAAAAAGGCTGGAATCTCCCAGTAGCATGTATTAATGTTCCAGGATTGGAACAGTAGATATATAGCCATATCCAAAGTCCTCCCTGGAAACACCACTGATTCACCTGATTCACAGCAAAGGTGAATCTGCAAGGAAGATATACCAACTATGAGGTGAAGGGCTCCTCGGGAGAAGAATGGGGAAAGAAAAAAGAAAGAACTATTGTAACAAATCCAATGCTTCTACAAAGTTACCTGAGCAGTGAGGGTATTCATATTTTCAACTGTTATTTAACCAACCTCTTCCCATCTCCCCAGGAAAAAAAAATAGCAAGAAAAAAAATAGAAAAAACATATTCTGATCTGAGTTCTGACAATGCATTCTTGCAGTTTAATCCTGTATTATTTTCCCTGTTCATTGGTAGAACTACAACAGGTAGCACTTTAAGTACTTGAGGGTATCTGGATATGGTAGATCATTTGGGTTTGCTCTTGGAAAACCAGGGGCATGAAAATATCAAAAAAAAAAAAAAAAACCTCCAAAGAAGTTGTTTTCATTTACTGGAAAGAATTCTGATCAGCAAATCATAGGGCATTAGCAATAAATCAAGTGAGTTTTTCTGTTTTGTTTTGTTTTGATTTTTGATTTTTGTTTGTCAGTATGACAAACTGACAAACTTCTCTTCTGACTTCTCAAACTTCTCAAACTGACTTCTTCTCTTTTTTTTGATTTTTCTGAAAAAAAAAAAAAGAAGTAACAACTCTAAGAAGAATATAACATTATTCCGGCTGAATTGATTTTTTTTTTTACTATGATGACTAACTTTACTATGCATACACTATATTTAGTGTATGTTAACTCAGTTGTTTCTTCTAAGTGCCATCAAAATTCAAAAATTAAAGAAAAATCAGAAAACTTGGCACAATAAAATGTAATGTGTGAAGAACACCTGTGCAGTTCAGTATAGTAAAACTTCATGAATCAGAATATAGCAAAAATATCACAGTTCTATCAATACTGGTATGTAGGGTAAAATGCTGGAAATATCTGAAATAAATCAAACAGTTTTAAAAGTACTGGAGTTTTCTCTATTACTTCAGATTACTTCACACAAGAACTAGAGATGATTTTACTAGTGCTGGCTGAGAAGCAGCAGGTTTGTTTGACATCCCAGATAGATAGTTACTACTCTGTTTATCATGGAGAAGATAACAGCATGGAGAAGTTCTCCTGGTACATCTCACCTCTGATCTGAGGAACGCTGCTTAAGGTTTTTCAGTTATGAAGTCTTGCTGACTACTGCCTGTTTGTCTTTTGAGGTAACTATGATGGGATAGACATGTGACTTAACCAGATTTCCCAAGGTTTTCTAATAGATCCCATAGGACAAACTGTATCTACCACATAGCAAGAAAATTATGGTTGTCTAAGAAAATTATTCACTGTCAGGCTCAAGGTTTGTCTAGTGTAATTTGTCAGCAAGCTCTTTAGCAATCTTAGCTGCATATAGTCAGCAAGGAAACCTTAAGGACAGGGAGAGTATAGGTCCCTGAACAAATGATTGTGTCTGTGTGAAAAAGCTCTGTTCAACTGACTCATGCTTAAAGTAGCAATGAATTTGCAGTAAGAGATACATTATACGTGCAAGCCTCTACAGCCTTCAATACGTATTTTCCTAGGCTGTGAAAATATGGGGCTTGCTTCATTTGTCCAGAAATTAGAAAATATAGCATAAATACAGGGAGGAGTTAAAAATGTACTGTGTAGAAATGGGCAAATGTGTTCAGTTTTGTATAGAATAATGTCGCAGTTTTCAAGCTGGATGCCATAAATAGTTCTTAATTAAGAAGAGAAATAAGATTACTGGTGAGTTTAAAACTAAGCACCTTGTTCAGCATCTTCCAGAACATTCATGATCAAATTCATAGGATAACTGAGGATTCAGAATGCAAAGATAGAAAAAAATTGAAGATTACGAAACTGTGAGGGAACAACTCATAAAGAAAATATCTTACATCTATTTGTGGAACTGGTAAAGGTATTAGAATAATGCACTCATTACACCTATTTATAACAAGTATGTTACTTTGTAGTCATTCAATCCCTTACTTTTAAAAATGATGCTGTATAGATTTTGTGGAATGGTAAGATATTTCTTTTGAAAGGTCTATTTCTAAATTCTCACATTTTGGAAATGAATCCCTACCAATAGCAAGAATTATCTTTTCCCTGGTCCCTTGTCTGCACAGAATTCTGTATGCAAAACACATCTTTTATATATGAATCTACTATTAAGGTGATCAAAGTTTACATATACTTTAGTGCATTAACCTCTGTCACCAAGAAACTTGTTCTATTATGCTGAAAATTCTTCCACTAGACTAATAACAACACTATCATGATCTAAATTATACAACATGGATAGTAAAAAACAGTCTTTAATATTCATAACGGTGTTCTATGGACATGTTTTCAAAGATCAGATTCATTATGAAGGGTTTTTGGTTTTGGTTTTGTTTTTTTTGTGTTTTTTTTTTTTTTTTTAGTAATGATTCTACATTTCCAACAAGTACAACTCAAATGGAAATGGCCTTGTAGAGCAATGCTGTTGAAGACTGATATAGTAGAGTCATCCCATGAAGGTGTTTTTTTTTTTTTTTTTTTTGTAGGTCTAGTCTGGTCCAATGTGATCTTCGATGTGTTTTTCAGTGCAACTCCCAACACAATTCGGTCCTGATCGATAGAGCCCAGATTGAGTGCAGTGAAGACTGTAATATGGATCAAAGCAGGTGAGGTGGAGATAGTTAAGAAATTCACTTCCAAAACACAGTTCTAAAATTTTACTAAATTTTACTAAAACTATTTTTTCTAAAATTTTGCTAAAACTAAAATTTTAACAGACACATTGATAAAGATCTTTGCTCTACTCCTTTTATTTTCTCAAGAACTTCTTAATTCTGTTGGAATAGAATTTAATAGTAACTAAATGCTGAATAAGCAGGCTTTTTTTTTTTTTTTTTTTTTTTTTTAAATGAATGCACAATCAAATGTTTGGCAATACGCAATGTTGTCCATTAGGGTTATTAAAGGAGAGTCTTCCTTATTACATTACCCTAGTGACAGAATATTTATTTGTCAATAATTAAGTTACACTCATTACCCTTCATTTCTGTTATTTTCTAATCCTCTTGCAAATTCAGTGTCTTTTCATGTTAGTATTTCCTGGCCTTAAAAATAAAAATCAAATTTCAGCATTTAAATTACTTTTTAGCAAACACAGAGAGAAAATAACATGTAAATATATAAATAATAAGGTCCTGGAGAAAGAAAACAGATGCATAATCTACCATGTAGCCACATGTAATCCTCTATTAGCAATTTAATCTTCAGAATTTCAGCAAAAGGAATAAATAGAATGTCTTTTTCTATAAATAGAATGTCTCTTTTTACAACTAGTGTGAATCAGGTAGTGAAGATCAATGTTTTCTCCAAGGTCATAGTCTCTTCTGAGGACAGGGATAATAAGTCTAATGTTTGACTTGTCTAATGCTGAACTACTGTTTTCTCTGGTGTTTTGATTCAGAAAGATAAAAGGGTGCCAGGAAAGAATAGATTTGTTTTATTTTCTCTCACTTCCTTGTTGTATTAGTCTGTATTCAGTAAGAAAAAACTTCTGAAATACAACATTTTATAGAGAAGCAGAAAACATCCCCTGAAGATTAAGTGCATCAAAAAAGTTGCCTCATAGATCTGGGACAGTCCTTGGGACCTAAAGTTGATAACCATTTTAAAACAATATTGCAATTGTACATAATTTAATTATTATGTACATGTATGATAATTTCAGCGCACTTAGTTTCTTTCAGGCTCCCACAACTTTCTCCCCTGCTGAGACAGTCTTGCATTTGCTATGTTTATAATGAATTATCTTCTTTGACTGCTTCATGATTGCTTAGAAAACTAGATTTTTTTGACTGGTTAAAAATAGATTTTTAGTTGGGACAAGAAAAAAAGTAGAAAATAAAGTTTTTAAGCTTTTTCCAGAAATTAAATTATTTTCAGCATTATGAAAACTCCTAAGTTCCTCCTAAACAGGAATACTCCTAAGTATTTGCATACTCCTAAACATCTCAAAACAAATTTTTGGCTAAGGCCTCATAGAAGAATCTGTATTCATAAATGATAAGCAATTTCCCCCTCCATCCTTCCAATTATTTTATCAATAGGGAGGGCAAAGATGAGATAAATTTACAGCATTTCTTCAAGAGCTGCAACCTGTTGGCCAGACACGTTGACTGGAACTTTATGTAGTAAAATCATCACGAATACCTCATATTCTTACTTCACTGTAATCTTTACTTTAAACGAACATCTTAGGAGATTTATTTCTGCCAGTTCTCATACTGCTACTTGACAAGAGCGAAAAACATGCAGCTTCTAACTGAACATAATGCTCTGTTTTGGCTTACTAGAATGCTTTTAAAATAAGCAAATTTAAATGTCTGCGTTGATTTATATTTTCTTTTTATCAATGTATTTCTCAACTGATTTATGTATGTCCAATATATCAGTCAATCTCAAAACCATAATGTGCAAAAGGATTTTTCAGTCTTGGAAATGGTTTTAGGGGTTGTCTACAACAGGTAGAAAATTTGATTAATAATTTGGTATGTTTTTTCCTTAATTTTACATAGAAACTGTTGCATTGTTAATTATTCACTGATTTTTGAGAGGTATACATATACCACCTATACACAGAATTGCGGAAGAAAAGTCCTATCTACTATCCAACGAGGAATAGGCAGCCTTGCAACGATGGACTTCAGGAGGGCCAACTTCAGCCTCTTCAGAGACCTCTTCGGAAGAATCTCATGGTCGAAAGCTCTAGAAGGTAGGGGTGCCCAAGAGAGCTAGTTAGTTTTAAAGCAGCACTTCCTCCACGCCCAGCAACAGTGCATCCCTGTGTGTAAGAAGTCAGGCAGAGGGGGCAGGAGACCTGCATGGATGAGCAAGGAGCTTGCGGCAATGCTCAAGCAGAAGGCGGCGGTATACAGACTGAGGAAAAAAGGACAGGCCCCTGGGTGAAATACAGGAATGTAGTCAGGGAATGCAGACATGCGACAAGGAAAGCTAAGGCGCGGTTGGAGCGCAATCTGGCAAGGGACGTTAAAAACAACAAGAAAAAGTTCTTCAATATATTAACAGCAAAAGGAAGATCAGGGAAAACATGGGTCCACTAGTGAACGGGATGGGCACCCGGGTTACGAATAACACAGAAAAAGCAGAGTTGCTGAATGCCTTTTTTGCTTCACTGTCTACCAAGGGCAGCCCTTTAGAGCCCCAGGCCCTGAGGACAAGAGAAGAAGCTGGGGGAGAGGAAGACTCGCCCTGGGTAAAGGAAGATTGGGTCAGAGAGCACCTAAGGAAACTTGATATCCACAAATCCATGGGCCCTGATGGGATGCACCCCAGAGTTCTCCGTCAGCTGGTAGATGTCATAGCTAAGCTGCTCTCCATCATCTTTGAAAGATCCTGGAGAATGGGGGAGGTGCCGGAGGACTGGAAGAAAGCCAATGTCA
>NW_010577457.1:157780-177000 GCF_000705375.1 Tinamus guttatus | reverse complement strand
GTGATTGTAGCCAACCCACAATGATGACCTATTGAGTAGGCTATACGGATTCAGGTCTGTCCAGTTGCCTAAAGGAATACCTAACATCGGTGCATTGAATTGATCTGCTGTCCCACAAAGCCAATATTTCTTGATTTGGTTATAATTAACAATCCGCCTAAAAAGCATAACATATCCATTAACACTAAAAGCAGCATTAACCCCTATAATAGTGTTAAAAGCAATACTACCTCCTAAAAGCTACAATATACAGCTAACAACAGTAAAACTTCTTCCTCCCGTGTTGTTGTTCTGCAGGCTCACACTTTCCACAGCTAGGGTACCAGTTGCTTGCCTGCTGCGCCTGATGTATGCGAGTTTGTTTCCAGCCAAGGTCTCACCCATTTCGCTGGCACCCATCTGGTTCCAGTATCAGTAACAACACAAGCATACCCTTTTCCGCAAGTTATCAAGTCCAAAGGTCCCATGCATTTTCCCATGTTCCAGTCTCTCAACATCACCTTACACGGACCCGACTTTACTTCTGTCAGGACTCCCTTTAGCCCAGACATCGGAGGGACTAGGCTGTCCTGGGGTAATCTCAAAAAATTTAAAACATATACTGCTTTCGCCAATCTCTCTGCAGGCATAATTCCCAATTCTCCCCCTTTTTGTTTTTTGTAATTGGCATTTCAGCATTTGGTTCTTCATTCTTACTTCATATTATATTCTTACCCCCTCACATTCCCTGAGCAGAAGTACTCTAGTAGGATATTCATCCTATAAAATTGCATCCAGAGTTTATTTTAGCAATAATGGACTGAGACTTGAATAAAGATCATCAAACCATAATAAGGCTCTAATTTCTATGCTGAGGTGGGTAGAAGACTATTTAAATTTTTTTCTTAGATTCTATCTTTGTGGATCTTTACGAAAGCCTTCAAAAGAAACGTAATTGATTTCCCTGGAAATAAATTACCTCAGGAAGTCACCTTCTTATGTATACATTTTGTTGCATAGGATGAGATGAATCTGATTTGCTACAGAACATACCAGAAAGTTGTTTTAATAACTTTATTCTCATCATGCCCGTGTCTAATGAGCTGGTTTCACTTAGCAGGGATTTTTTTTTTTTCCTGAAATAACTTTGAAAATCAAGGACAGTTTTGAATATGGTAATATATACTTTTTTGTTGATATGTCTATATCTCAGTAATTGTTTTGCTCATATAAACATATATAAGTAATCTCATATCTTTTAATGAATATGAAAACTCATTGTTTCTATCTTATCCACTTCATATGGTTTTTTCTTTACTAAATAATTTTGTCACAGTTATTCAGAGTTGTGATTCAGAGTTGTGATTTAGAGGACTGCCCATCATTACAGAATACAGATTACAGAGGAAGTCTTCATGTCTTTGCCATCATAATCAATGGCATTTTTGCCAGCTCATTAAACTTTGATAGTAGAAATTACAGTGCTTATTGTCTAAGCACTTTTTTAAAGAAATGCTGCTTTAGAAACTAGATTACCCTATTAATTAGTATTTTAAAAAATCCAGATCCCTGAGACTTCAAGCTAAAACAAAAATGCATTTATTGTAACACAATCTATCATAGTGACATAATAATGTGCATTTATTAACAAGAAGATGATTCTTGTGAAAATATTTATATTTATCAAATGTTAGCCATGGCACTTATGTGAACAAAACTTTAGATCTTGAAAGGTTTATATGCTGTCTTATTTTCACAGTGTACAATACACAACTTTACCAATAAAGATGAAGGGTTGCATTTTTTTTGTCAGTGCTGAATGCACCACACTGAGATCACAATTCTTAAAGAAAAAACAACAACAAAAACAGAGAGAGAGACAAAGAGAGAACTCTAAAGCTCCTCGTATTGTAATAGTGTTAAATGTTAAATTCTGCTTAATATGAAGATCATCCTCACTATTTTTGACTACTTTTCTCCTCCTATCTGTTTCATTACTGCTTATATTCTTCTTCCACCATGCCAAATTCCTCATAGGATCTTTAACAAACTGTCTGTTCCTCTGAGTTAAAATTTCAATCAAAAACAAAACAAAGCAAAGACAAAAACAAACAAAGCTATCAATTTATAGAATTAGAAAAAAAATCTAGCTAATGTCTAATGTTCATTAATAATCAGAAATTCCAGAAGGTCTGCCAGATATATTACTTTAGATTTAATTCATTTATACAATAAAAATTGATAATTTGAAAATTAGAATTAAAAAAACCTGATCTCCACAAAAGACAATGACTTGGAGGCAGGCTAAAAGCTCATAAGAGTTTCCAATCATCCTCGTATATTCACAGAGTTGGAGAAAAAAAAAAAAAAAAACACCTCTAGATAATAAAGCAGAATAAAATACACATTTTTGACCTGGATGTGCTGAACCACCAAGTGATTCACTATACTGATTTTACAGGGAGTTGATGACTAGCATGACCTGAACAGTTAACTTTTAGAGATTTATTTTTAAGTAGAATGACATCTACTTTTAGTGTATGTGTGTTTTGGAAAAAAATATTCACAGTGTTTGTCCAAAATACAAATGGATATGAGGATTGAATATTTCTGGTGGTTAATTACTGAATCAAAAGTGAAAAAAAAAATGTTCAGTGTTGCATTGGAAAAAACACTATAACAGAAACAAGGAAAAAAAAATCAAATTAAATGTCAGAAATGTCCTTATAAAATATAGATATAGTTTTGTTTCTGAAGGTAACTTTTTGGATATGACAATGTTTGCAAAAAAAAATTCAAGAAAAAAACAACAATGAAGCAGACAATACAAACAAGTCCCTGGTTAATGGAAGATTCTTTCCCCAACATTGACTGAGAGGAGGAATTCAGTTCCTAAAGACAAATGTATAATACCTAACTTCATTAAATAATTACTGTGACTGAAATAGAAGAATCATGACAGTGGCAGGTTATGATATATTAAGTCTATGATCTGCATATTCTTTTTGTTACAGGCCACTTATGCCATGTTCTTTAACTCTGTAGTGCTACAGCTCTTTACGGAGTTTATAAAAGGCCGCAGTACAAGCTGTCAGCACAAATGAAATCTGGATTTTTCATTTTAGGGAGAAGATACTAAGCTAAATTCATACTTTTAAGTGGTATTAGCAGTAGACTCTTTTTCTCTTCTTGGATCAGACTAGCAGGTGGCAGTGCATGCTGTTAAATGCTGGTGACCTAATGCAGTTTCAAAATATCCTAATTATAAAATTCTATTAATTTCAATTAGATACCTAGATTTAGACACCAATGCCAAAAGTAAATCTATAACCATCAAAACTGACCTTCTACATATGAGACTACAAAACATTTAAAAAACTCAAGATTGCTTTTTGAAAGATATATGAGCGCATTTTTAATTCCCTACCTTGGCTTATGCACTACTACCTATGGTGAATGCTTTAATGCTTAATTACCTTCACTACTAGCAAATTTATCTTATTTAAAGGTTAATTTTATCTAACATCAAATTCTAGACATTGGATCATGTCTTCTGCAAGACTGGAAATCACTTTACAGACAGATTTTTTTTTTTTTCCATGAATAGTTATACATAGTGATCAAGTTACTTATTTTTCCTACTTCTCTTTGATAAAATGCACCAGACAGAAGACTTTAAACCTCACAGCCAAGGCTTTTTTGACAGAACTTAAATATTCTATTTTGTTTCTTATTTTAACTGTCTCCTATTTTTCTTCTTGAAGTTTTGTTTTCTGAGTAGACAGTATATTCTGGTTACAATCTTACCAGTTCTGTTCCTCTTGAACTTTCTTTTTCTTTTCTAAGAGGGATTACATTAACCTTTATGTTCTTTATGTTTTCTGCAGAGCTGCATTTTAAATGGTCATTTACGAATATCTTCAAATCCTTCTCTGAGTCATTGCTATGTAATTCTTGTCCTAAAGACATTGCCTATACTGTTGCCCACAAGATGTAATTTCATCAAATTTCTTGTACTAAACTATGTTTTACTGAACAATATTCTTTTGTCAAAGTACTTTGCATATCTCTAGAAGTAGTATTTCTTTTTATTTACTTTTCTAAAAAAATGTGTGCTACGTGCAAACTTTATTGCAAGGGTGCTTTAGAAATTAAGTGTTATTATCACGCATTTGGACATCTGTCACTGAGCTTATTTTTCATCCCAAAGTGCTGATTAAATAGATTTTATTTTTCAATGTTTTGGAAGAAAGCCATGTATATTGTGTCTCCACACTTGCCTTGATTATCCAGTGCTATTATCTGTCCAGAAACAAATAAGCAAATGGGTATCAAGCTTACCTGACGATGCTTAATTTTCAACACATTATTCTGATAAGTCTAGGCTTCCATTTTAAAAAGCTCAGCTGGACCGTGCCAGATACTCAGCACAATATAGATTTTCTTAAAAATCTAATCAAATCTCAGTTGCCCTATTTAAAATGGAGTAAAAGTAGATTCACCTATCTTAACAGTGACCAACTGTCTTAGGAATTCCTGAAAAAATATGGTTGATCTTTCTCACAAACTGCTTGTCTTATTTTGAATATGAAAGCAAACATCACATGTTTAGAGACCAAAGAGGATTTGAGGGGCTCCACCACCTCCAAAGGTTATAAACTTTCTGGTAAAGGCACAGAACAAGAATATAGAAAAAGCAAATTCAAGTTCAACTCCAAGCAGCTTCTCCCAAGACATGATTTTTGGTTAACTGTCTAGAATACTTACTAGGAAGAATTCTGAAGTCCAGAATGGGGCTTCTCATCAAAATCAGGTCAATAACAGTTTGTCTGTCAATGGTATGAGCTTGACCTACGTCTGTGAAAGCAGAAATTTGAACTTTGAAGTTACTGACACACCTAACATGAGCTTTCTGACAACTGGCATATTTGCCTTCCTCATTCTGTTTTTCTTTTCTGGTCTCAGATTTTGAACAGATTTTGTGTTCTGGAACTGGACACCCTTTCTGGCAAAAAGAGAATCAATTAGCTAATTCATGGTACTTTCTATTATCAGCAGATTTATAACATTGTTCTTTTGATAATTTCTAAAGTGCTGCTTAAACTAGTGTGCCATATATTCTGTCATATATGTCATATAAGACATATATTGACAAAAGAAGATATATTGAGGGCATTGTTTTTGCCCTCATTTCTTGGGCATTCTCATATATAGAAATTTACCTTTTTCTTTCCCCAGCAAACAGTGCATTGATTTTTATATATATATATTTTTGAGTCAATAGTAAGTAAATATAGTTGTATTAATAAAACAACCATTAATCTATTCAAAAATCACTAGTTGTTTTCCCAGTATCAAATGTTAGAGTAAACCATGTTTTTCATTTTATGTGTAGATGCTTATGAACTTTTTTCTTAAACAAAAGTATATTATAGAAATACATTATAAAATATAACTGATATTTTTCCCTAAAAATATTATTTGCATATACTTAATATGTTTTGACTGCAAGTTTCTTATCTTCCATGATTTTAGGATTTTTTTCTTTTAAAAAGCATGTATAAACTACCATTTTTTACTTTAGGCTATTTATGTAAATGTATGTGAGACAGAATTTTTAAGAGATTTTTTGGCAGCAATATCTAGACTCATTATTGTCCAGACAGAAATAAATTTCTTTAATTTAATTTAAAAAATTGTACTTTGATGTCCTGATCTTTGCTAAAAATATTTTGCTCTTCTATGCAATGAAATAAAATGCATGCAGATTATTTTTATGTGTATGTGAGTATGTATACAGATAGAGAGAAAATTAAAAAAAAAAATGACAATATTTTATTCACTGTTTGCATTTAAATATACATTAAAAATAGAAAACATAGCACTCTATCTATCATCAACACTGTGGCAAACAACAGTGAAGTTATTTTGGAGGTTATTTTGAGCAGGACTTTCATGCTCTAACAGCTCATTACAATCAAAGAACCGCACAAAGTTAAAAAACGTTTCTACATTCATTTCATGTAAGTTCAGATGTCTGTAGTGGATAGATTTATATCTTAGGTAGACAGCATGAATTTCCTTTAAAGTTGAAGAAGAAAAATAAATATTTCTTGTATAATTCATCTGACCTATTTTAGGTTTTCTACATTAAGATACAATCAAGCAGGTTCTAGAAGTGCCCATTTCTCTTCCCTGACTGTAAAATGAAAGTTGCACAATGGATGTTGAGACAATGTTGAGGAGAGGAGAGGAGGGGAGAGGAGGGGAGGGGAGGGGAGGGGAGGGGAGGGGAGGGGAGGGGAGGGGAGAAAGGAAAAAAAAATATCCTCCCAGTAGTCATAAGGAAAGAGAAAAAATGGGACTCTTCTTAGAGCATCCTGTTCTGGGCATCTTTTGCAGTGCAGCAAGTGCTTCCTCCAGACACCTTTTCTCAAACTAACTGTAGTTTCCACAGGGTCATCTCAGTCTCCTGATTTCTTGCTCTCTCTTATTGCACTGATAGTGCTGCTGGAAGCATGCTTTGATCAGCTGCAGATGTTGCAGAGCTAATTAACTTCTCAGGTTTTGTTCATGTGTATTATTGGGAAACGCTTTCTGGTTCTGTAAAAAACTATTATTTACTAATGTCATCTACTAAGCTCTATTTGTTCCTTAGAATGTTATAAACCAAAAGCTATGAGACCAGAGATACAAAACAGGGGTAGTTTTAACAAGAAAACAGCAATTGTCCCTCATAAAAGCTGACATAACATGTATAGCAAGGTTTTCAGAGCCTTCTAGCATGACGCTAGAAAGATATAGGCACTTTGTAGGCTTTTGTATGGAAGGACATATAGGTGAAAATTTATATATTGGCAGAGCAGGCTGCAATGTTATGAGCAAAAAGCTAATTGAAGGTCAAAGTACTTTCCTGGGAAAATCTATGTAATTAGTTCCAATGTAGAATCTATGTAATTAGCTTCAACGTAACTCTACTCTTTAGATATCTGAACTCAGGTTAGGTAAAGCCTTTAATGTTTCTTTGTCTCAGTTCCTCATTTAGTATGAATATTTACTTTTTCTTTCTTTAAGCCCTTAGGTCTACTTATGAATTAAATCATTAGTCATTCATTCTCTCTAATCTTCAGCAGAATATTTGCAAAAAAAAAAATTCTGTCATAAATAATTGCTATATGTTTTGAACTATTTTTATCTTATAAATATTTTATAAATTGTTAGGAACCAAAATCATGAAGAAATGACACTTTCTTTGAGATACTTGTTGATATTATACTCTTAGGACCCATGAATAAAATCTTTGCCACACAGAAGTCAAAAAATCTTGGCCTTTTCAACTTAGACAGATGAGAGTGAAAGAAAAATAAGTAGTTCTCTTAAAGAAGAAAAATACAAAACCAGCAGTTCAATATACATCACTATTCACTATATGGAAGTCTGCATCTTAAAGAGTGAAATATACTAAACATCTTAACAACGGAAGAGGCAGAAAGTTGCAATTTAACATAACAACCCAGTCACTCACCTTTTCACTGAACCCTCCCCATGGCTGGTATCTCTATTTTCATATGAGAAATACTTGAAGACTTAATATCAATAGTACACAGTATCTGAGGAATCCCAAAGGAAGATTTTTGAAGTTGCAGTGCTTTTATTCGAAAGCATAAAAAGCATGTTCACCTTTAGGAGAATGAATCAGAGAAGCATCATTCTGAAACATTTATGGTGTGTTTTCTGGAAGCCTTGACTTTTATTTCATTGTTATTTAAACATTTCACTGCAGGAGAACAGGTCTTAATAGCATCATTAAGAAGCATTGTGCAAACAATTTCCTATACAACATTTGCAATCCAGAATATGTAATGGTGGGATGGTTGTTAAACACATTGCCCAACACTGTGCAACAGGACGCATAAATGAATTACAAAGCTAAATGACAATTAGCATCTTGAGAGGCTGACACTTATAGATAGAATGAAAGAATTCCTGCTAACAAAAACAACTCGAGTTAAAAGATGATTTTTAGGCAACTGGAAATTACATTGATTACAATTCTGCTTTGATATACTGCTAGAACAACATGAGGATGTTCATTAGATCTCATTGTTACAATAGGTAGAATAACTATTTTGCATATATTCAATTTTGTTCTGTGGTATGTATTAGTCTCTGAAATGTTCTCTTTTTTATTGCAAGATATTGATAATAGTAATAATAAAGAAATATAAAGGAATTATGATGCATCTTTATATGCTGACATCAAGCCAGGAATGTTCTGCTATTGAGATAAAACATGGTACCCCCTTTATTCACTGAAATCTGCATCAGGGAGCACTTAAATGATTCAGAGAAACAGAGGTAGTTTCATGGCTTAGGACCAGAGAGAGTGTGAGCTGGTGGTCAAGTTCTTTTGTTTATTTATTACTGTTTCCTCCCCCATCTGCCTCTCACCTTCTGTCCTTTTCAGGAGATGATTTATTGTTGTTGTTTGTGTTTGGCTTTTATAACAAAAGTAGCAAATACAAGGGGAATAGGCATGTTAAACCTTTTTTTTTTTTTTTTTTTCTGTCTTCATTGTCAAGCATTATAGTGTAAAGAGTCTACTTGTACTTAAAATCCTCCTTTGTACAAAATCTAAACAAACTTAATGCTTGACTCTGGAGTGCCTTATTAGCTCCTCCATCCTATTTGTGTTGTTCTTTTGTATTAACAGTATTTGTCTGCAACTAAAATAGCCTAAGTTTATGAAGATAGAACTAGTGCTGTGTTTTTTTTTTTTTGTCTACCAACTCTTACCAATTTGCAGTAGCAGCACTCTCAACTAACATCTCCCTCTGCAAAATATGAATTTGCCTTTCTTCAAACAAAAGCTGCACACATATAAAATACTTGGTATAAAGAAAACAAAATGCTTTGGAGATTTACAGAAAAACCTTAGCTTATACAGATCAAAGATGTATGAAGTTACATGTCTTGAGAAAAGCCCCTCAACTGAGAGCTGTAGACCATTTTTTTTGTTGTTGTTATGAAAGAGTAGCAAAAACTAAACTAAATTACAAACTGATAGCTGAATAAAAATACAGTAGATTTCAAGTAGGGTTCAAAATAACATCACAAAAGAGATGGAGAGCCAGAGTAAAAATGAACATAAAAAAAAAAGGATCAAAAAGATGCAGATTAGGAAGAAGGATAGGAATGCAGCGAATGGAAAAAGAGGTAAACAGATCTAGAAAATGTATTTTATTAGATGTTCTTTCATTTCAATGCACTTAGCTGATTGCAGAGGTTTTGGTAAGGGGAAAGGATCAAAGCAATAAGGTGAAACACAGCATCTAAATGGTGAAGGAATTTTTTTAAAAAAGTATTATATCCCTGTGATAGAATATGCATAGCACTGAGCAAAGTGCTATGTAGAGTAGAAAGATCAAATGAGATTTCCACAGGCTGGGGACTGACCTTCTGGAGAGCAGCTCTGCAGAGAAAGACCTAGGTGTCATGGTGGATGACAAGATGACCATGAGGCAGCCATGTGCCCTCGTGGCAAAGAAGTCCAATGGGATCCTGGGGTGCATTAAGAAGAGCGCCTCCAGCAAGTTGAGGGAGGTGATCCTGCCCAACCACTCAGCCCTGGTGAGGCCGCATCTGGAGTACTGTGTCCAGTTCTGGGCTCCACAGTACAAGAGGGATGTGGAGCTGCTGGAGAGAGTCCAGCGCAGGGCCACAAGGATGATCAGGGGCCTGGAACATCTGCCCTATGAGGAGAGGCTGAGGGAGCTGGGCCTGTTCAGCCTGGAGAAGAGAAGGCTGAGAGGGGATCTAATCAGTGTCTAGAAGTACCTCAAGGGAGGGAGTGCAGAGGATGGTGCTGGTCTCTTTTCACTGGTGGCCACCAACAGAACTAGAGGTAATGGCCACAAACTGAAGCACCTAAAGTTCCACAGGAACTTAAGGAAAAAATTATAACAGTGAGGGTGCCAGAGCACTGGAACAGGTTGCCCAGAGAGGTTGTGGAATCTCCTTCTCTGAAGATCTTCAAAACCTGCTTGGATGCAGTCCTGTGCCACGTGCTCTAGGCGACCCTGCGTGTGCAGGGGGGTTGGACTAGATGACCTCTAGAGGTCCCTTCCAACCTGAAGCATTCTGTGATTCTATGATATTGTGGCACATCCAGGGTCTCTTAGGCTTCTCCAAGGATTGAGGCCATTCTATGGCTACTGAATAACCTATACATATGTTGTCTTTGTAAACCGTCAAACGATATTATTCATCAAATACCAAACTCCTGTATTTATGAGAATTCTATGGACTTGATCCAAACCTCACCAAAATCAGTGGGAGCAATTCAAACAGGAATTTGCTTTCAGCATTACAGCGTTATTTGAAAGTATTTCCTGGAAAAGGTAGGGTTTTATTTATTTATTTATTTATTTTAAGAGAGAGAGAGAGAAGTGAGTTTTTATTATTATTTTATTGCTGATAGGTTTGTAGAAATTGACATATTTCTAACTTTATTTTTTTAAATTGTATTACCGTATTTTGAATTACATATCAGGACAGAGACCATGATCAAGCAGGTGGTTTCCCAAGGGTGAGGCTTATCCCTTGCACTCCAGGTGTACCCATCCATAATAAACTCAAAACAAGGACAAGTAACCTGAGAGGAATATAGAGACATTGTCCAAGCATGAAGAGATGGGGATAGTAAGGTAAATTTGGGGTTTATTCTGATGAGGGATGTCAAAGACAACAAGAAAAGCACTAGTAAATCACCATACATACATCAATAACAAATAGAAAAGTAGGGGAAATGTTGCCTGCTGAATGGGGCAGGAGCCCTCACGACAAAAAAAATAGAAAAAGCTGAGGCACTGAATGCTTTCTTCACCTAAGTCTTTACTGGTAAGACCAGCCCTCAGGAATCCCAGATCCTGGAGACCAGAAAGAAAGTCTGGAGAAAAGGAAAACTTTCCCTTGGCAAAAGAGGATCAGGCTAGGGATTACCGAATCAAATTTGTCATGCACAAGTCCATGGGGTCCCATGGGATTCACCCAGGACTGCTGAGGGAACTGGCAAGCATCTTTGCTAAAGCACTCTCAGTCATCTCTGAAAAGTCTTCATCTTGGTGATCAAGAGAGATGTATGAGGACTGGAAGAATGCAAATGTTAATCATATCCTACCTATCAGATAGCATTCTATGCTGGAATGACTAGCAGAGTATATGAGAGCAGAGCAGCAGATGCTGCCCCCCTTGATCTGAAGAAGGCTTTTGACCGTCTCCCATAACATCCTCATAGGTAAGCTCAGGAAGTGTGGGCTAGATAAGCAGACAATGAGGTGGATTGAGAACTGTCTGAATGGCAGAGCTCAGAGGGTTGTGATCACTGGTGAAAAGTCTAGGTGGAGGCCTATAGCTGGAAGTGACTCTCAGGAGCCAGTATTCGGTCCAAACCTGTTCATCTTACCCATCAGTACCCTCAACAAGTTTGCTTATGATATAAAACTGGGAGGAGTGGCTGATACACCAGAATATGGCACAGCAAAAGGAGAAACCCAAATACACCTGTCTCTGGCTCCTCCCAGGCCTATCACAGGAGAGACACCAGCCTATGAGGGCTCAGCTGTAGAGTCTGCAGTCCTGGCGCCTCCTGCTGCTTCACAGGAGCTCACAGCCCCAGTGGCCATGGAAGACCTCCAGCCCTTTGCTGGCCTTGTTCCTGATCAGCCTGTCCATCTATCTGCTCAATAGCCCCATTTCTGATTGTTTTCCTGGGTGAGGGGTTCTCATCTGTGCATGTAAGTGGGTTTTGTGAGTCAATTCCTGAAGGGGGCACCTGGAGGGGAAACCGCAGTACAGATGTTTGACCACAGCACTGGGATCAACCAGAGCATGTGAGGGTATGCAATTCAGTGAGTGATTGCTAGTGATCCAACCACTTGGAAAAGCAGGGGTTCTGAGGGTCAACTGAGGGAGCCACTTGTATGTGTGTGCGCATGTGCATGTGTTGCACAAGAGGCAATGGTGGAAATCAGTGATCCAGAAGTAACTATTCAGCTATACATCTGATTTTATGCTGAAAACAGTGCCCTCCCATTTGGCACTACTGGGAATACAATAAAAGCAGAATCAGGCAGCCCATTCAATAAGACAGTGCTATAGCTGTTGTCCTTGTCCAATTAAATATGCAAACCTAACTCCCCTTATGTGTATCTATAGATAGATAATATCTTCTGAGAAACTGTGACCTATCCTACCAGAATGAAAATGAGGAACAAACTTTAGCCAGCGTTTAATAGCTGAACTAGTTGTGAAAAAAGCTAAGCAGCAGTGCTAGCTGCTAAATAACAAGAAGAAAAAAAAATATTAAGCATAGCATTCTTTGAAAAATAGATCTTTGTCGCAATTATCGATGCCTTATATCAATGCCTTATTTCATCACTGTGGAAAAAAAATCATTACAAAATAGCTAAGAAAGACAAAAAGGCTTTTCAATATCTAAATAAGTCATATAAAGTTCATAGGTTTAATTTCTTTTTTTCTGGTTTAAGCGTTTTAATTACCTACTATCTCATGATTTTATTATCATGTCAGAGATTTTAGAACTATCTACCATATTCTTACCTGGAGAGGACTACAGAAATTATCAGAATTCTGCTCTCCAGCATGAGTGAATTGAAAGGATAGTAATCTTGTGTTGGTTTTATACTAACTTTGGTATTCGTGGAGAAATATTGCTTATTAAGAAGTCCATATTTTAAAAGAGCTAAAAAATTACTTGATCAATCTCCTGTTGTTTCCTCCAAGTCAAACTACTTTTGTTTCAGTCTGATTAAATTTGTAATAGAAAAATGATCAACTTTCACGCTATAATATTATATTGATTCTTAGGTAAGAGATTTAGAAGAGTTAAAAAGAGCGTACCTACAAAGCCTGCTCTACTGGTATCTTACTAGGATAAGAAGACAAAATTTACACCACTTCAGTCAAACTGATTCAAAATAAGTGAATTTTATGCTTTTTAATAGGAATGTTCTGGAAACAGTTAGTTCGATATCAACTCCACATAGTTTTTGAAGTTTTTATTCATACTCTGATGAGAGAATTTGATTTTAAGAACAGGTTCTTGGAATTTACTTTTTTTTCCCCTTTTTTAATGGAAATTATTGTTAGCTTTTGAGCAAGATATAAAGATAACAAATAAGTTTACTTAGAATAGATAAATCTATTTCCTGGGCGGGTATGCTTATGTTTTGGATTTCTGAAATTGACATTATTTATTTAAAGTTACCTAAACAGTTTTCTTTTACTAGTAAAGAAAAAAAAATCTCAAAATGTTTGATTTTTTTCCATTAGCTTTTGCTAAAGTGTCTATATACCACTAAAATAATAGATTATGTAATTTCTTGCTCTAGCATAGTTCCATTGACCTTGAAATGCCTTTTTTTTTTTTTTTTTTTTGATTTTGTATTTGAGACTCTCAGCTCATCAAACTAAAGGTAATTAAGTACTTATAATAAATATGTAGAGATACTGACTCCAGGCAACCAAGCTTGGTTAAATACAAAGAATGTCAAACAACAAACAAACAAAACAAACAAACAAACAAACACAGCTTTCCAAGTTAGGAGACATTTTTATAACTGCAGTGTAGCCAGGATTTTACATTTTTGTCCAGATATTCCTTTTAAAAATGTCCATAAAAAGTATTGGACAAATATCTGCCAAATTTCTGAAGTTCAGTCAAGGTCTTCTTGATCAAAATAGAATGTCCTGTGAGAGTTACTGATAAGCAGAATATAAACATTTTTATTTTGATGAAATAATAATGTTGTTGTCAAGTTTACGTAATCTGTTTTGAAGGCTGTATTAAATTGGAGACATTTACTTGGTGGCATTGACTTTAAAAAAACAGAGATCCCATGGTAAGATATCCCATATTCCCTTTCTTATTCTTCCTAAAATAGATTTCTATTACTTAATAAAAGTCTACATCTTACTCTTGTTCATCACAACATTCTTTATTTATTTTACATTTATTTCGAGAGGGATTTTTTTATGAAAAAAAAAAAAGAAAGAAAAGAAAAAAGAAATAAAGGGTAAAACATAGGAGTTGCTGGTCTTAAAACCAGTGTGGATTAAGTAATGAAAGACTGATTCACTCTTTTGACAAAACAGATCTACCAAAGTCTTTCTACACAGAAAGTCAGAAAGGTTTCATGTGTTTCACAGTTGGTAAAATGCTTATGAACTTATCAAAATTTGCTGTGACTTGCTGTGTTTTGGCACTAGAATTATTAACTATTCCATCTGAGTGTGTGAGATTGATGAGTTGAGGAATAGATGAAGAAGAACTCACAGAAAGCTAAAGAAGCTGAGAATACAAATTTTGCAAGAGGTTAGGAACTAAATCTTGATTTTTTTTTCTTTGCATTCTTCATAAATTAAACTATCTTTCTGTAAATCTTAGATAAAGCAAACATGAAATAAGAGTATAACATGTATATTTGTTCCTTTAGAAATCTCTCCCTAACACTGATGAACTTTTTATTTACACTTTCTATTCCTTTATAACATATATATGTGTGTATATATATATACACATATATTCTTGCTAATGACAAAGACCTCCTGAGTGGAAAATAATTATTAGTGATGATTAAATATGGAATAGTGTTGATAGATTAATTGAGGATTTTTTTTCTCATAGTAATTCTTGGATGAAAAGGTTTTGGCAAACAAATTTTAGAACTTTAGTTGGTACTGTTTTTGCAAACCTTAGTAAACATCCTGTACACAATAGAGGTTGACATAATATATAATTAGTACTTATTTCTCTGATTTCTTTCTCTCTCATGATGACTGTAGCAAGATCAAAGTTGAGAAGTCTTCAGAGGCAAGAAAGACCTCCTTTGATGTTGAAAATCATCCAGGGAGGATATGGGCATGGGCACTGGAATGGAAAGGTGCTGCTATAAACAATCAAAAGAATAGTCCCTGAAGAGAACTGGTTGAACAGTAATTAGATGTTTCCATTTGAAGAGTTTGATTAGTGGCAGCAGGAGTAAAAAATTACTTAGAGCACTTTCCTTGTCAAGTTTACATACATACATGTATAGTTAAACATGTATAAAAGTTTTTATGTATATATATACATATAAAACTTGAATTGGTATCTTTGATATCTTTTCAGCCAATTCTTGTTGGCTGAAACCAACCAAACCAAATCAACCAAAGTTTTAGAAGTTTAGTTATATAGATATACATACAAATATATGTGTATGTTTAAGTGCATATATACACATATATGTGTATAAAGTTATTCCAAGTTATTTCTGAAAATTCAAATATCATTTATGACATAGTATAGGCACAGTATATTTACATACACAAGCAAGTTACTGTGAAGTAACTGTACTATGAAAAAATATTTATATTCATAGTATAGTTACTTCACAATAACTTTTTTTTTTAGGGTAATAGATAGATATAGCATACTTCAATATTATACATACTCTGTTCCATCAAAGGTTTCTAACAACTGTGGTAAAAATGCACACCAAGTTCAACTAGAGATTGAATTCACATGAATTCATGAATCTTCTTCAAATAAAATGAATGTTAAAACAGAGGGCTGATACTGCAAATTTTTCTTAACTTATGTGCAAAATGAGTACATGAGTTGCTAGAGCAATCTAAAAGGATGAAAGAAGACTGCTTTTATAAATAATAATTATGCATAAATATCTACTGAGATAAATGATTTTGTAGAAGACCATAACAGGAAAGTTTGGATACAGTGAAAAGTACATTACAGAAAGTAATGTAACTACCTACTTTTGTAATGTTTTTAACAATAGGAAAAGTGTATTCATATTTGCAATAGTTTGCTCTGTTTTTTTTTTTAAAAAAAACAGCTGAAAAACAGAGGTTACTGAATTGTAATAGCAGCACTATTTTCAGGGCCTGTTTACATAACTGTGTGTTCCTTTCTTCCTACTAAGAATAAAAAATTATCCATTTTAACCACCTTCATTATACTGTAGTCTGCATTGTCATAAATATTAGCATATGCCATATTTTTGATAACTCTTTGAAAGAAAATGCCTGGATAAATAGTTTTTTTGTTGTTGTTTCTTTCTTTCTTTTGTTCTTTTGCTTTCTTATAATAACCTAGTTGCACATTATACAATTTCCAAAAAAGGAATTCAACCTTAACCACAGCCACACTACTCTCATTTCTCTCTCTGTTATTTGCATGTGATACTACAGTTGTAAATGTCAGTTTTTCTCACTTCCCTTGCAAATAACTTTTGTAGTTTTTTTTTACACTTCTGTTATCAGTTGTCCTTTGTAAGGCTCTTATCGGAGAAAAATGGTGGGAAAAAATGGAAGCACGTTTTGCCTGTGTAGGAATCAATGGGAAATCTGTCTCTTCCCAGACCTTGATTGAAAGAGAGACAAGGATGACATTACCTTAGATAGGAAGTATGCAGCTATGTTGCTGTCACATCTAAAGCATATGTGTTGTCTCGCAATTTAGTGGAAGTCAGCTCTAACTCATGTAGATTTGTTTATAACTTTAATAGAAAAAAACAAACACAAATATGATGAAACTTTTCACAAAATAATTTCCAAATACGTAATCTGTAAAATCCTTTGAAGGTGAAGAATCATAATCTCACATCAAAATTACACAGATTGACTGGTGCTGAATTCAAATCTATTGCAATTACCTTGAAAATATCCTAGAAAGGTTTGTGAAGTGAGGTCCTAATTGAAATATACAGATTTAATTTACCTTAGAAAAATCCAGGCTTTGCAAGATGTACAGTACTGGAAATACTTAGGTGGAAATGTACTGTGTTAGTTCTTCAGTTCAACAGGTTATTAGTAAGAATAGCAACTAGCTATTAATATGTATGCTACTTTACATAAAAATTCTAAATAAAGAAGGAAGCTGTACTAAGCTTGGGAAGAAAACATCAAGATATTGACAGAAATATACTATACTAATCTATGCGTGTATAGATTTGAATTTGCTTGTGACAGCTTTAAGAAGAAGAAATAGTCAATATTTGATTTTCAGTACCTATTTTCCTCTTAAAATAAAAGCAGTGATTAACTTGAAATTATTTTTTGTGGTGAGGCTGAAAGGAATCAGCTGCATGAAGCAAAAACAGCTTTTTTTCATCAAATGTAAGTTTAAAAGATCACAGTAAGGCTGAGGTGTCTTGTTTAGAGCTGAGCACTACTTGCTGTTGAGTCTTGAATAAAAGAGAATATGCTATTTGTTATTGGGTAACATAGTTTGGTCTTGGTAAATTATTCCATATGATGAAAAATAATTAAAATAATTACAATTAAAATGGCATTTTTTTTTAACATCTGCTGAGAAATTGAAAGACTGGCAGTAGGCACCAGTCTCCCTTCTGGCTGTGTGGCTGCCCAAGAGGCAGCCTGCAGACTGCCTTCAGATGCCTTCTGCTGTACCAGGTCAGCCTCAGGCATGCAGAGTGCCATGTGCACTGGGCAGACTGACAGAAGTGATTTAGCCTCGAGAAAAATCTGGAGGCTGCCTTAGCAGGAGATACAGACATAGACAAGAAATTCACTTAACATAAAATTTACTGACTTAGATACATTCACTTTTGTTTTCTGTTTTGCACTGCAAAATCTTAAAGCCGGATGCATTTTTTTTTTTTTTTAGAAAATCTAAATTGAATAGCTTGAATCCTTTGCAGTGTCCTATCATTGATTATGCATTGTCCTGCATAAATGCTGGAGTATATCTGGTCAAAAAATCCTTTGTCAGAATTTTTCTACTAATGAATTGTTAAATATATTTACTTGCCATTCTACATAGCCTATTTTGACAGAAATTTTAATCCCCAACCCAGATTTTTCAGATTAAAATTCTAGATAATGGCTTCAAAGTGGATGTGACCATTTAGCAGGGAAAAAAAAGAGAGAGAGAGAGAGAAATAACTAATTTATTTTGAAGAGAAAAAATAGTCAATATGTACAAAAGCTTATATTCAATATCTTTTTTTTTTCCAGAGAAGTTGAATATTTCTCTTCCCATCTGTTCTTGTAAAGTTAATTAGCCCAAATAAGCCCAAAGATATCTTTACACCATGGAAAAGTATTAAAGCTATATGATTAAAAGATTGTTGGGTATTTGCTGTTGCACTCTTTCTTATTGACATTTGTGTCCTTTTGGAATCTGGTCATTCTGTGTTCTAAAGATACACGCAATAATCTCACTCTGTCTTATTTATTCTCTTCTCATTTAAATTGCACTGCTTTCCTGAGACTTAGAGGTTCTTGTTTTGTTAACTCACATACGTGTGTATTATTCCTTCTTTTTCTTTCCTTTTTTTTTTTTTTTTTTAGAATACTTATATACTAAAGACTGGAATAGTACAAAAGAAGTAAAGCAATTTAAAATGTTGTGACTAGCCAAGGGAAAATCTTTCATATCTGTAACCATCAGCCTTTAAATAGGAAAAATGAATCAGAATAGATTTTTCAATTGTTTTGATATTTTCAGGAACTGAAAAGTTTGGTCATGTGGATGACCAAAAATACACTGTTAATTTCTCCATTATACTGCACTACCACTGTGAATGAGACCTATTTGTAAGCAAGTAGCTGCATTTTCTGTAATGCTCCACGAATACAGCAAAGGTGAGATCCATTAAATATTTTCCAAATTTCAGTTTCACTGTCTAAGAAATATATTTCTTAAAGTCTCAGGAAACTGAAGTTTCACAAGGCTAAGTAAGTGTTACAGGCTCTCAGATCAGCTCATGACATTGTGATATGTATATGACTTTTTAACTTGAATAGCAATAAGTATGCAAAAAGTAAAGTATTTTGATTTTTTTAACAACGGAATTAAAAGGAAAGAAAGATATTTGCCAATATATAAGCACTAAATTAACTCATTTCAAGATACATAAAAGCATATGTATTAAACATATGCTGCGCTGCCATCCAGAGGGACCTGGACAGACTGGACAACTGGGTGGTGAAAAACCTCATGAAATTCAACAAGGCCAAGTGCAAGGTCCTGCACCTGGGGAGGAATAACCCCAGACACCAGTACAGGCTGGGGACTGACCTTCTGGAGAGCAGAGAAAGACTTGGGCGTCATGGTGCACGACAAGTTGGCCATGAGACAGCAGTGTGCCCTCGTGGCCAAGAAGGCCAATGGGATCTGGGGTGCATTAAGAAGAGCG
>NW_010577457.1:120289-157746 GCF_000705375.1 Tinamus guttatus | reverse complement strand
GCCCAACCACTCAGCCCTGGTGGTGCCGCGTCTGGAGTATTGTGTCCAGTTCTGGGCCCCACAGTACAAGAGACATGTGGAGCTGCTGGAGAGAGTCCAGCGCAGGGCCACAAGGATGATCAGCGGCCTGGGACATCTGACCCTGGAAGAGAGGCTGAGGGAGCTGGGCCTGTTCAGCCTGGAGAAGAGAAGGCTGAGAGGGGATCTAATCAGTGTCTAGAAGTACCTCAAGGGAGGCAGTGAAGAGGATGGTGTTTTTTTTCATTTCTTTTCAGTGGTGGCCACCGACAGAACTAGAGGTAATGGCCACAAACTGAAGCACCAAAAGTTCCACAGGAACTTAAGGAAAAATGTTTTAACAGTGAGGGTGCCAGAGCCCTGGAACAGGCTGCTCAGAGAGGTTGTGGAGTCTCCTTCTCTGGAGATCTTCAAAACCCACTTGGATGCAGTCCTATGCCACGTGCTCTAGCTGACCCTGCATGTGCAGGGGGTTGGACTAGATGACCTCTAGAGGTGCCTTCCAACCCTAAGCATTCTATGATTCTATGATTCTATGACTCTGTATTTCAGTGACCTTAGAACATCATTATGCAAATGATGTTTTTTGAGGAAGTGCTACTGGTGTTTATCAAGCTCTTAGAGTAAAAGTTTATGCATAACAACTGGGATAGAGAACTAGATGGAGTAGTGAACCTGTGTCTTGCTTAAGCCTGGCTCATGTGAAGCCATTTTTCATATGGCCATATCCTGCTTCATTCTTCATTCTGTTCTGCAGTTATCAAGGACAGAGCTCACTCTTCTCTCACATAAATATGCACTTGCGCATAAGATTCATCTGTTTAGTCTGGTTAATGTTTTTCATGTGATCCTTCCTTCATTATTGACCCATAACTCATAAAAACTATCCACTGCCTATGTTATCACTGACAACAATGCTTCATCTTGGCTGTTTCTTTCCTTTCTTCTTCCATCTGTATATGTATACATGTATACAGTTCTTCCACACTGTATAAATATTTTTTATTGGTATTAACATGTCAATTTACCTAAACACAAGAAGATAGTCCAGTATCTGCTGTCTCTTCCTGATTCGGAACATACTGTAACAGAGGAAAACGATAGGCAAAGCCTGTTGTTAAAGAAAACAAAATTTTTTAGAAAAGGCTCTTTAGAAAAGGCTCTCACTCTTCTGAGATGGAATTTGTGGCCTCTGAATTTCCTTTGTTCTGATTAATATAGAATAGTAGGAGAAAATAAGAGGCCAATAAGAGCCTAATTAATACAGTCTTTGAATTTAATGGAAAGACTCTCCATCATCTGAGCAGAATGAGGCCCACTGCAAGGCCGTTTTGAATTTTCTAGAGACAGCTTTTGCCATTGCAACATCACATGCAATTTCCTCTCTCTAACCTCTGTCTTGTTTTACTCAAATACTTCAGTATTCATCCTCCTTCATCCTTTCTACTAAATGGCTGAATATAATTATAATACCTTTGCATATTTTATTGTTATTCCTTGTCATTTGTTTGCTATGCCATGTAGTGTGAATTTATGAAGAATAAAGTGTCTCTTCGGTAACAGTTGCACAGGACCTATGCCTTCTTATTATTCTATCTGTATATAATTTCTATTACACTCTGACCTGAGCTCACTTAACCAGTTAAGATTTTAATCCAAAATATCCTAATGTTTTATTCCACATTATTTTATGCATTGAATATCCATGAGATGTACTGAAGTCTAAATCAATTACGAATACCACTTTGCTGTTATCAGGTTTCGTCGTCATTTCCCTGTGATATTTAATCAAATTATTGATGCATGGCTATTTTCTTATTAATCACATCTGACGGATGAGCAATCCTTGACCATCCTGTACCTAGACAAAAAGTCACCATCTTCGGCCTAATCAAATTTTCTTTTAAAACCTTGATGAAAAATAGATTTAGAATTGTCTTTTTTAGCATTACCCTAGAATCTTTTTGCTTACCTGGCAGTAGTATAAGTACATAAAATTACCAGAATTAATAGTTAAGCATTCCAAATAAGTTTCTAAACCATGTGCTGCCTTTGTTCATCTTTGTGTGGTACAACAATAGTTTCATATAGATAGTAGTAACAAGCAATAATTTAGGTAGAGTGATATATTTACAACTCTATGGTAGAGAAATACAGACCTGTTCTTCTCTATGAGCAGAGGCCCTGAGAAGTGATGACAGAGGATGAATCGCAGAGAAGTGCAGACCTTTGTGATAAGGGAAGGGATGCAGTTTATTAATGTTAAGGAAATGCAGCTGAATGCTTTGAACTGGGCAAAACTTGTTTACAGGGTAGAAGAGAGAACAAATAAATTATATCCAACATAAGTAAAATGCATCAGATGTAATAAATACAGATATTATGAAAAGTTTCAGGTCAATTAAGAAGTAAAAGTATAAAATCATGTTAACAAACATACAGAAGTGACAACAAGTATCGTGAGGAAGAAGAAACCATCAACATGAAGACTCTATTCTTACAGAAGGAGAGGTGGAGAGGTAAGCATAATCTCAAGAAAAAGGATAAAAATAAGAACAATGCGACACTTTTAATTGTATTATTACTATTATCAAGATTTTTGCCGTATAGAAACATCTGATACAGCAAAACATTATTATATCGTACATTATATACATATTTTTATTTTTCTGTAATGATATCTGGTCTAGTGATTCATGATTTAGCTTAATACTAACCCAAAATTTTGGTTTTATATGTTAAGTGGCTCATTTGTCCATACTAGGCTTTATGATTTACATTTTTTTTCCCACAGTTAATCCTTATGAACAAATGTTTTTCCCTTGTAAAAATATATTTCACTAAGAATAACTCCTGTTTAGATTTTGAGATACCTTGCATATGTCTGCTTATTTTGTCATATATAAATCTGACTTTCTCATAAGTCACTTGAAAAAAAAAAAAAGAAAACCCTCACTGTCATTTTTTACCACCTGTGTTCTGGAGAAATCAGTGTTGCTGGCAAAGATATAACATAATATATACTAAGGTATCAGTGAATATCAATCAAATAAATTTCCTTACATATTTTTAAAAATGTTGTTAGCATTGCTTTTAATTAATAATAATAGTTGCTAATAATAACAACTATGTACTTCTTTTAATGCGTATTTGTGTCCCATATATCATTCTCTAGGTAAATACATCCTAGAACACTCTAAGCAATAACATGTTATATTAGTATTTCAATAAAAATGACACTATTTTTTCAGCAGTAGATCTACTGATCCTGGTTGGATTCAAAGGGTTTATTTATTTCTTTTGTTTTGTTTGTTTAATTTATTATGGTCTTGCTGTGTCATCTACATCCTGTCTACATGGATACTTGGGTAAATGAAAAACAGTGATTGGGGGAACCAATGTGTTCGTGCTGTAGACACAAGTATGCATGTAGATGCACTTTTACTGCTCAAAAGCCATTTGCTAGCACCATTTTGAATGCTATTTGCTAACAGCACAAACTCAAGAGCTTATATCCCTCTTCTGAAGCAATTATCTCTAGAAGTCTGATAGATTCTTTAGCTGTTAATCAATTCAGGATAACATACATCATCCTTCCAAGGAAAACAGCTAGTCTGCAGACATCCTCTCTGGAAGCATGTCATCTAAGACAGCTGCCATAATGATGCAGACAGCAACCACCTAGGTTCATGTGCCATTCTTTCTTTTTTGCTATCTCTAAAGGTTTTTAGAAAAGATAAATGTGACAAGCTGTTGGGCATCTGTTTACAAGTCAGTGCTTAAACAGAAAAAGACAGCAAATAATACAAGCCAACCAAGTATTTCAGAAACTATAACACCAAGAGATGCTCTAGTAAAAGTCCCACACAGAAGAACAAAAGAAAATCTTCATTTTTAACCTTATTTTTCATTCCAGTATGGCACTCTATGATAGAACTAGTTGAGGAATTGTAGACAATAATCACACACAAAAAAAAAGTTGTTTCATTTTCTAGTATACAAATATAATATCCCAAGAGCAAGGTAATAGCTAACTGGGGTGTGCCAGGAGGCTGGTTACATTCCACTGTGGAGGTTTGTGAGGAGGAATTACCCTTAACTGACATACCTGCAGAACACAGTTTGGGCTATTTTGTTTTAAAATCTCCATAGATTTAAAACCAGTATAGTTTTAAAATTGGAATTCTCAAAATTATTATTATTAATAATAAAAACGATTGCATTAATAAAATAAATAACATCCTTACCTAGTCCTCTAACTGTGCGAGATTTTAAAATATGATTTTAATTTAGTCTTAATCTGATAATTATATGCCAGTTTTATTTTACATCTCCTTTCCCTGCTTGTAGAATTATTATTATTACTGATTTATTGGTACAGCTAGCCAGAACTCTGTCTCCGTGAATATTAAGTATGAGGAAAAACAAAGAAATAAAAAGAAAGAATGACAAAGCTAACAGTAAAGGTAAGAATTTTTGAAACCAGGGTTTTTAATGAAGAGTATGTTAATTAACTCAGTAAAAAAAAAAGAAAAAGAAAAAAAAAGATTGAAAAACAAATAGAAATGTATCCAACATTTTGCCCACAAATCTCATTTTGGTTCTTTCTCCAGTCTGTTATATATCTCATTTCTGTTTCCTAATCTGTACTGATCTTTGTCGCAAATATGGAGGCTAGCACAACCAGTGCGTCATGCCTCTCTTTAGTTATCAAAAAACTTAAAACTGTTTTTATTCTTCCACTAGCCTATTGTTTGACCTGTTGTTTAGAGTAATTATTTCCTAATAACATTCAATTGCTTTTATATTAATTCTGAATAAAAGACTGCTATTATCCTGATTAGACTCAAATTTATTTAGTCAAGGTTTCATTTCCCCAAATAATAATACAAGGTAGTAAAATGTAATTGTTGTCAATTACTTGTTACCGCTAATATTTTAAATTGCCCTCAGCTCTCTAGGGGGATCTGGTGGGAGCAGTATGATTTGAAATCCTGTAGGTTACATTTGTTCTGAGTCTGGATGCATCTGTTTTTCACAATTGTGCCCTGGAAAGTGCCACTCTTTTTCGAATGGAGGGGCTTGGTGTCAAACCGTCTCCCCAGTGTCCCCTTGAGAAAAATAAATCAACTCTTATCAGAGGGAGAAATTTTGACTTAAATCAAGATCCCTTTCAGAGGATAACCTTAATTACTAGTGTGTCTTGGGTAGGAAGCAGTTTAAAAATTAATGCATTTTGACAGTGTTATGAATGGTTGTAGAAATTAGGCTGCTGTCATTTTGCCAGATGAATACCACAGGAAGGCCTAAGGCAAAGATGCATCCTAGTACTAGAGGAGGAAGGAACTGTCAAAAAATGACATAAATATGGAATGTTCCTAGAATACGTTCTTGAGTGTTAAAGGCTATTGAGAGGATATAATAATCACCTTTCAGGCCAGTAATCTAAGAAGTTAGTATTGTCAGCTGTAAAATAAATTCCTATATTTGCTGTTTTTTTTTCATGTTAATAGACATTAAAGTGATGTAACCACTTCCAGCCCACAAAAGGCTATATCCTTACCCTCTAGAGAAAACAAAATAAAGCATACAAACAATAAACCCTAACTCCATTCAATATATGCCAGATATTGCAGCCGCTTTATTCCTGGGAAATAAAGTGGTACAATATTCAGTCTCTCAAAGTCTGCACTAGTGCAAATAAATAAAAAAATGGAGAAAAATTGTATACATATTTTCTGTACTCTCTTGTTCTATCAGGTCTTTAAACCCCATCCTCATGAAATATATTTATATATTTAGTAAGATTCATGTATCACCATTCTTCTTGCTGTTTCTAAAGAAAGACACATCTCACTGCTCATTTTATTTATCTCTGTACTTTGCAAAGTTATGCTTATGCTCCCTACAGTGGACATGCTCCTTTCATTAGGAAAAAAGGGTAGAAAATCCAAATCTGGATTCATTTATCCAATACTCCCTTATGCCATCGGGGCAATTAATTTGCTACACAGGAAAGAATGTCTGACATCCGTTTGAAGCTAGGCATCATTTTCTCCTCTTGCATGTAAAAAGAGAACTCCAGACATACTGTGCCCAGACAAGAGCTAGAAACTAGGACGCTGCTTTTCCTCTCTGTGCTCAACAGACAGCAAAGTCCTACTCTAGAAAAAGGGCTGGGAATGGAATTAAATACACTTCAGATTCATTGTGTATGTGTTTGCCTTAGGCTACAATACTCTTTAGCGTAATAAAATCGCTCAGGAACCTGAAGGAAGGAGGGAAATTTCTGGCTTTTGAATACAGCTATGAGTATCAGAAGTAAGCAGAAATAAGTAGAAAAAAAAAAATCTCATATAAAGTACTAAACATCCACTTGTTCAACTACTGTCTGGGAAAAAAAATAGCTATAATTTCAGCTGGTTACCTTCACATATTTATTATGTTAAGTAATTTTAATCTACATAAATTACTTTCTGAACTCCTTAGGATAAAACCTTCTCTCACTTTATGTTCAGGAACTACCTTACATTCTGAGAATCCTGCAATACTAAAACTAAGACATAAAGACAGCAATAGTAAGTGCATATGCAAGATAAGATTTGATTTCTCCAGGCATAAAGTGCCTGTATCCTTTCATCCATTAATTTAAATTCTGCTCATGCAGTGTACAATAATTTGTTTCTTGTTTTGAGACAGAGGAATGTAATTTCCCATTACGGTTGATCTTAAAAATTACATTCTGGTAAAAGACGGACATTCACAGGTCAGGGGAGATTTCTGTATTCACAGACTCAGAAATCTCAGAATTCATTTAACAAAGCTATTTTTGTAATGTGAGGACAAAGAAACTTTACTCTTAAAGAAAAAATGTGTTAAAGAAAATATGCATTAGAAAAATCCTAAACTTGCCTTTCCTGGAACACAATTAAATCAAAATAGATAGCCCATATAGAGTTCAGTTAGAGAAGGCGATTTTACCCTTCATCTGCATAGTATCTGGGGATAAGTAGTTTTGTTTGCTTGTTTGTTTGTTTCTGAGAGGGGCAATATATGTAACCTGTAGAAATTACCCTGGACAACTATGAAGTCTTTCCCTGACTATCAAGCTAGTCAGCCGATACAGTATTTTCTTTTTGGGCTGAGCAGCTAGAGGCATTATTTTTATTGTGATATACTGTCTCTGAGAAACATACACACACTCTTTGGCAGATCGGGCTATGAATGATATCAAATCCAGTAAAGAGTTACAGCCATAATGTGGGCAAGATGACAATTATACTAATATCACATACATGTGGAATAGCACCACATACAGTGTTCTGTCACTGGTTTGTTTACTTGATTTTTAATAAATTATTCTCAGCATATGGGAGGAAGTTCAAAATAAAGGGAAGTCCTGGGACCTGGGATGTCCATAGCAACCTCAAAGAGGAATGATGATACCTCTGGACATGACATGTCTGGAGGAAGCAAATAACATAGCCCTTGATCATGGCTTCAGATTGCAGTACCTTTTAAGTTTTCTGAGAGAGTATTTTTTTTCTCTATTACCACTGACATGTAAGCTCTTGCTGTAAACCAATCTAAACCAAGCCTCATTTACAGTTCTTCCATGCGTGTTCAGAACTTCATCTTTTAAAATTGGAATTAATTAAAGCTGGCAAAATGATCAGTGATTAAATAGCTGCAAAATCTCATTATTAAAATGGACCCTTTTTGAATTTAATGAGTGTAAAAATGGTTTTAGAAGTCTTAACTGTAATTTTGTTTTTATATTTGGATATTTGAAACTCTCATGCTAAGACTCAGACTGTCTTCTTTCATATGCAGCTTTGTGCTAATGTAAAGCCACCATAAATATAACAGCATGAGAACTTCCACACACACACACACCCTGACCTTATCCCTGTAACCATCTTGTTCCCTCTTTGAACATTGTCACTCTTCTATATTTTATTTGCTACGATATCTCTTATTTATTCAGTATCTATTATTTATCTCTACACACACAATAATGAGTGTTATAACCTTTACACCTCCTTTTTTTTCTGTGAAAGGAGGAGTATGAGCAAGGATAAGGATAAAAGCAAAATAAAACCTTAGAAAGGTTTTAATTATCATTTAGTTTTCAAACTTGAGAAAAGAAGTTTGTCTATTTAAGTATGAGCATTGTGGAAGAGGACAAGTCTAAGAAAACAACTAGCATCAGGTATAGATCAAATGGAAATAAAATTGCAAGAAATACAGGCTCTGGCTCAGAATAGTGAAAGAAATTGTAGCAGGTAAGTGAGAACTGCCTATACTGGAGACTTGAAATAAATGTGTCAGTTCTGGAAACTGCGAGAATAGAAGCACAGAGCTGTGTGGGGTAATTTTATCTTGCTTCATCCATGTATCTACATTACACTAAAGTGTATCATGCATCTTAATAGTAATAGTAATAGTAATTTCTGTTGGGGTTATTAGTAATCACTGTTTCCGTAATACAAAAGTATTGACTTCTTTATATCTATATATGCATATATGTTTTATTGTAGTAACAGAGAGTGGGGAGACTCATGCAGTTACTAAATCTCCTCAGGGGATTCCAAGCAATAGAATGAATTTACCTGCAAATTTGAACATAGGAATAAGATGAACTTCTTTAATTAAGATAATTAATGTTCTAATAAAAAATGCCTTGGGGAATCCTCCTAAAATCTGCTTAAGTTTTTCCACCAAAATATATATTCACTAAAAAAAGTTTCATACATCTCAAGACTTTGTTAAGGAGGAGGTCACTGAAGAATATATCAATGCCTGGCATTAAGAACTACCAGATGGAATAAGCTGCTGATTATTTTTGCACAGCAGGAGGCAATGCCAAAAGAAAGTTGCATTGAATTATCTATATCTAAGGATTATAAACAAGTTTTCAAATCTACAATAACTTAGCCATAGTAGTAAGATAATATGCATTATTTTCTTCATCATCACTTAAGTATTGTTAAGTTAGTCTTTCATTCAGAGACAATAGCTATTATCCCTAGAGAATGCATGTTTTTCACATCATCTTATTATAACCATTTTAGATATTAATTTGTAATATTTGCTAATCACTTAGTTTCTGGGAAAACACAACAAAAAAAACAGAAAACTTTTTCATTCCCTTACAAAATAGATATCACAGTGTCAAGGAAAGAGATATAACTATGCTGGGCAATTAATAATCTCTGGCTAGATAATTTCTATAAGCAGCCTAGAAATGTACAGTTCCAGATTCATTTAGAAAATACTAAAAAGAAAGTCAGAGGATAACATATATTGATTTTTATAATAGCTTAACTATATCATTTAGGTTTAATGATATCAGAGTTTATGGAGATATCAGAGTAAATGGAGAACATTTAGAAATTTTACTGAAGTCACACAGTGAAGCATAAGCACGTGTGCACATTTTTAACTCTCTGCTTTAACTCTTGGAAGCAAGTTGGAAGCAAGAACTATTTGTAGAAAAAAAAGATACAGGAATTATCAACCCTCTAGACTCTTTGCAAAGTTGCAGGTTATCAAAATACTCTCCAATATTTATCTAAAAAATCATTTAAATTAAATTAGCACATAATAACTTTATTTTAATTGTAAATTAAATTTGCATTTTGTCACTTTAATGTTTAACTATAATCTATTTGATAAATCATTATATTAATAGTGAAGATAAAAGGAAGATAAAATTCAGGAAGTATTAATTTTTAAAATGAATTTGTATGTTATTTAAATCAGTCTGTCATTCAGAAATCCATAATAGTATATGGAGGAAAAAGATTTCTCTTGTGAAGTAGGTTCTGCTGTTCTCAGCATCTGGAATGTTGTTTTGAACTGTTTAGCAAGGTCATTCTAACCTGATAAGAAGATGTTCTTTCTGTATAATTGTTTTAATGAGTAGAACACTAAAAAGCAACATGCCTTCTCTGGGGGCTGGACTAGGTGATCTCTAGAGGTCCCTTCCAACCTTAACCATTCTGGGATTCTGTGATTTGGTGACTCCATATTAATGGAGCAATAGAGTTGGAAGAGCTATTTTGTGATGTATTCAGTTTAAGAACCCTCTACAGAAACTTTGAATTATTAAGCAATATGCATTTGCTAAATTAAGACATGCTTGTATGTGCGCTTACCCCATTCATCAACCTAATCTTCCTTCTACTAGGATAAACTATAACAAATGAGTAAACTGTTCTTCCCTTTGAAAATGTTATCATGCAGCATTAATTAAAAGATAATACAAATTGCAACACAGGAAGTTTAATCTCCAAGTGAGGAAGCACTTCTTTCCTGTGAGGATGACAGAGCCCTGGAACAGGCTGCCCGGAGGGGCTGTGGAGTCTCCCCTGGAGATCTTCAAAACCCGCTTGGACGCAGTCCTGTGCCACATGCTCTAGGTGACCCTGCGCGTGCAGGGAGGTTGGACTAGATGACTTCTAGAGGTCCTTTCCAACCTCAGCCAGTCTGTGATTCTGTGATTCTGTTGAATTCTGTGAAGAAACCATAAGCTTATGGACATCTTTTTTTATTATTATTATTTTTATTTTTATATTATACAGTCACTTGCATTTCTCCAATTTACATAAAAATGATAAATATATATTTAAAGTGTGCTTACTCTAGTCTGTATAATCAGAATTGAATAGGGAACAATACTTCTTATCGGAACCGAGTGGGATTTAGAGTGAGACTCAGATGATTTTTGAAATGCTGAAAAATGATTAGGCCCCTACATAGAACTTGGAAATTTGACAGACTTGTGCGGTTTTTGTAGTAACAACAGCTGAAAGCAACTGAAAAGCTACCTTTAGCAAAGCAGACAGACACACATCCTGACTTCTTTTTGATAGACTTAAAATGAAAATACTGTTTTCACATTCTACATCTAACTCAGTGTAAGGAATTGCATTGTAAAGAATTCAAAATAGCATAAAACATCACAAAATGCTATGAGCAAGTTAATAATATTTACCACTATGTGTATTTTGTAACAATTTCTAGATCTCTCTGTGCAGTACAGAGCTTTCTAAAACAGTATAAATGTCTGTTCAGAATTTCTTCAAGACAAAGTACTGTAGTTGCTTTCTACAAAAGCGTGAGAGTAAAATCTTTTTAATGGCTGTATTGTACTTATAAATAAAAGAAAGAACCACTTCTTTTCAGTTATTCCCCTGGTTCTTAAGTCCTGTACTGTTTTCTTTCAGAAATAGAGATATCAGCCATCCTTGTTTTCTACAAGCAAGCAATGGGGAAAGAGTGAGCCGGAAACAAGCAGGTACAATTCTATCTGATTTTCTCCATGTTTGTCTGTCAAGGCTCAAAGGATGTGCAAAATACCTCTTTCAGAGTAGTATCTGGGTATTACTTCTTAGGCAGCATTATCCTCCAAATCCAAGACATTAGGTATATATACTATAGGTAAAATGGTGTTTCTCAGAAGTCAAATAGTATTCCAAGACTCCCTATACTCCATGGATCCCCCAGGTTATTATCATTTTTTTTTTACTCTACCAGTAAATTCACTGGCTTTTTTTTTTTTTTTAAATGTTGAAAAATCAAAACAAATATATGAGATAACTAAAATGAGATTTTCTGAAACAAGTTGTCTAGCTGATATATAGTCTTAATTTATTTTTAAGAATTGTTTCAGTTGTGATGTCCCTGCTACATACAAAGTGGTAATTAAAAGAAATTTATGTTGGATTGCTCTACGCAGAACTTACTAAAAAACAAGAAAAATTATGCTACACTCTTTTTTTTTTAGAATTGCCTCGGTGGTATGAGAAGTTTATGATGTAATCAAGATAGAATCTGAGTTAAATGAGCCTAGACAGAATTTTTTTAATCATGAAAAAAAAGATTCCTAGATTTATATTAAAGAAATAGAGTCATATGGAAATGAAAGTCATATGTAAAACAAAATAAGAAAAATAACAACTGAATATGGTGTAGCACCACTGTGTACCTATATTCTGAATGCACAAGCTGTACATCAGCCTATCAAAACATGAAGCTACAATTCTTAAGTACACCTCTAACAAAGTCAAGCCTTCAGTTTCCCCGTCCCTGGGAAACCTTTTTTTTTTTTTTCATTTCTCTTCTGATTAAAGATATCTTTAACAATTATGGAAAACATGTTATGGAACTGAGTTGGTGACAGTTTGCAGAAAAAATTGTTACTGTCACAAGGAACTCCTTTTTTAAATTTATATTGCTTTCACTAGGGCCTTTATCTGGGATCATTTAAAAAAAGTTTCTGGATAACTAGAGACAGAATATTATAATGTTTTAAAAATAAATTATATTGAAAAATAAATTAACTTGATGGCATCATTTAGCCCATCTTATTTACACATTTGGTATATATATACACCTTAAATTTAAGCTAAGGTTAGGTTTTCTTTGTGTGAAAAATAAGAAGTCCAAACTCTCATATCTTGTTACAGGAAAACTGAAAATAAATGAAAGAAGACTAGAAAGTTTACTAAAGGTCTGAACTAAGGAAGAATAAGTGCAATATAATACTCAATTTTAATACAAGACTTATTGAACCAAAGAGTTAGGCTGAAGATTTCAGAGTAACCTGCCTAAATCAATTGATGTGAAATTCATAGAAATATGAGATAACTCACATGCATCAAAGAAGCAATTATTAAGAAAGATAACTATTTAAAATAAAAAATGCATTTTATAGTCAAATCTTTGATTTTTTTTTAGAAAAGGTTTATTAGAATATTAAAGAATTATATCTCCTATATCAACCTACAGAAAAAAAAAGATTCCAGTAATACACTGCCAGTCTAGAAACAAAATATTTTGGAAATTGAAGGAATTCTGAACATTATTTTTACCTGTATTTAAAATGAAAGTCTGTGAAAGATAAAGGGTGTTTTTTTTTTTTTAATGATTCTCTGAAGGAATTTCTCTCCAAAGGAATCAGGATCTCACTGACACATACAGAAAATAGACCTAAGAACAGGCTGACACAGAAGGCCATTTATTTTCTACTCATTTTGTAGCTACAAAATGTCATTTCAGCACACTATGTTCATTCTATCTGATGCTGAACTTCTCTGTCATGTTTCAGTCATTCAAGATTGGAAATAATAAGAAAGTAAGCCAAAGAAACATTTTTGTTGCAAAGATTTGTCTCTGTAAATGACTTTGAGAAATACCACATGCAATAATAATAGAGTAAGTCAAGGGAAGAAAAGGCAAGGTAGTACAGGATATATATACTGACTTTGTGAAAAGGGAAAACCAAAAACCCTATTTGCCATAGAGTCATCCACTATTACCTAAGTAAGTGGGTTTTTTTTGTTTGCTTGTTTGTTTTTGTATATCTATTTGTACCTCAAAGCATAAACAGTTGAAAATATTTTGCCTACAGACAAAAGTGATTCTTCAAAAAGAAATTCTCCTATTCTCTTGTTATAGAAGTATCTCCTGATTTCCCAGTTTTCAGGAGCACAGGCAACAACAGCCTGCATTTCAGAGTATTTGAAAAGTATAGGGAAAAGTGGAGGTGTCTCCACTGTGTAAATGAATAGTTAAAAAAATCATGTACAATTTCTTAAGATGACTCTAAGAAAAAAATGTTTCCTAGATTATAATGCAAAAGGTTTTCTATTACAGAATCAAATCATATCTAATTCCCAGATCATTGTGAAGTTTTGAAAAGCAGACATGAACTCTTTAAAAAAAGACTCAGAAATATTTGTATATGTATACTTATATATAGGCCCACAAACTTATGTTAAATGCATAAGAAGAAAGTCAGGGCAGTGCATAGTCTCATTCTTTAACATGAAATTTCAGTATTGTGTACTTGTTCCACATTTTCCAGAATATAAACTATTATTTAGAAGTTCTGCCATACACTCAGTTTTCCCTGGAGAAGTTCTGCTTGTGAATCTCTTCTATGAATAATGGACATGATGAAGAGCCTCAGCATTAATATTAAAGGTAGAGCTAGAGTTGGCTGGCATTTACCTGCTCTACTCACTATCAGTGGCAAGTTAAAATTGCCTGTTACATGAATAATGTTGACAAGTGAGCCTTAGAGCTCAGCCAGTGAACTTCCTCACATATGTGAAACTTGTTTTTTTTTTTTAATTTCCATAAATCATAATCATATATGTTCATTAAAATCTGATTTTTTCTATCTTAAATAAAAATATGGTTAGTTATACTGTAATGACTGGCACTGCAACAAAATTGGCAAGGTTTAGAGTGACCTCTGTAGTCCTGGGAAAACTACAGGATGTCCAGCATAGGTCACCTGGCAGCAAGGGACTACGCTACTTTGTTCCAGTGTTTCCTGACTTCATATCAGATATTTTTGAGACATTATAATTGCTAAAAGAATTCATTATTTTTCTTCTGGAAAACAATAACAAACAAAACAAAACAAAACCCACAAACCTCTACAGCTCTTTTTAATCCCTTCCCAATTATAATAATAGGATCATGCAATAATTAGGTTTAAAGGGAACTCTGGAGATCATCTAGCCCAACTTCCCATTCAAAACTTTAAGAGCTGGAAGATATTGCTCATGTCCCTGCTTAGTTAAGAGGTTCCACAGGCTTTCCAAGCAAACTATCCCAATGCTTAACAATTACCATGCGTATATTTTTTTTTTCTCATATCCAGTCAGAATCTCCTTTCTAGTGACTCGTGCAAATGAAGTTCATACAGAAACAGTTCTTTGCACTCCTCCTCTTTACTTCAGTTATGGGCCTTTTTTTTCAATGGATTTTAACTTTGTTGCATGTTTTGGTTTCTGGATGGGAAGACTATCCCATGTAACAAACAAAGACTCTGCATTGTGTTTTCATTTTCCATCTATTACACAGGATTTTGGTTATCCGTAGTTTTTTTGCTACTTTGCTTCATTTTATTTTCAACACATACATATTTGGAGTATTCCTAAATTCTTGATGAGTTGTAAACAGTGTGATAGAAAGCATATTTTGTCTTTGCTGGATGCCTGGAGGGTCATCCAAGACTACAAATGCACTTTGAGGAGGCCTGACACTGCCTCATGTAGCTTATAATTTATTTTATGCGATCTCTCCTAACTGGGGCTTAGAGGCAAAAAGCAGATCAGAATTGTCTAGCTAATACAGGTTTGTTAGAATAAGAAAGCCCCACTTCATATGGAATTTCCTTTTGAATTATCTTCATTTAAATGAAATTGCTTCTTGCTCTTTAAGAAGATAGTGTTTCAAGAGTACTTGCAAATAAAACATTATGATGTTGAGAACATACAAAGGCAGAGATGTGAGTGACTATATCTTATGAAAAAGTGCTTGACCTGAGTAGTATCAGTCTTCCTTGGTATAGGAGTTGTATTAAAATTTGTAAAAAACTGTATATCCTGTAATACTTTTTCTCTCTCTCTCTCCCATCCTATTCTATTAATAAGGAAGAAAAAGCTCTCAACAAAGAACCTTTCATAGCGAGTATTATGCTTTTAGAACATGAAAAGAGGAGTTTGCATCTGTATATTTACTGATCAGGTTTTTATAGTCACCGGAAAGCATTATTGTCATGAATACTCTTAAAAGATCAAATTTCATAGGGATTTAAAGGTGGATTGGACTTACAAGCCTGTGCTGATGGTTTACACTGAGTTGAGTTTTGGAATTTATGTATGCGCAAGTTTTGTTTTAAAAAATCAAAGTATCAGTTAATTTTGTTCTTTGATATTCCATGTTTTTAATCTTCAAAATACCAAGGAGATGTAAAGGACTTGATTCAGTTGCCTAAACATAGGTAGCACTTCAGACAGGCAAGGATATCCAAGAAAAGTGTCAGTGTTCTTCAGAACACTGCGTAGTGTGGAGCAGCAGGAGGGTTCCCTATAAGGCGTCCAAGAAAGCACCGGATGTGTGGGCTACTTAATGAAGGAAAGAGGACTGGGAAGTGTTGAAGAGCCCTTTATTCTGTCTTCAGGTTCCCATCCTCTCTGCCCGGAGAATCTTGCAATGAGAGTGCACAGAAGACCAGTTTTATTTTAGGAAGTTTGTTGTGTCTCATCCACTGTCAAAACACAATTGCAATCTTGAATGTATGTGGTTCCGGGTTCTAAGAAAGACAAGTAACCATTGAGGTGTGCATGGGACTCTTTCAGGAGAAGAGGGACTCCAGATCCAGTTGCTCTTCTCTCTACCTAGTGCTGGATGAGAATATTGTCATGAAAATTCACCTTCAGGAAAGTGTTGAAGGCTCAGGTTATGGGAATGATTATTCACATAGTAGATACCTATAAATCTTATACAGTGCTTACAGTAAGTATTGCCAGTTCCAGCTTTACAGCACTCAATTATTACCAGTAATTGCAAATACTGAGTTAAGGAACATATTAACAATTGCACAAGTGAAATTTTTATTTGGTGATACTTTAGGAAAAAAAAAAAAGGAACACCTGAAATGGCTGTGCTTAACCAATAAGAAAAGAAAGAATTTCATTCCTGAATTTTGATTTCAAATACAAGTCATGAAGTAGGTATACTTAGATATAAGATATGGGAAAGACCTGCTTTAAATAGCTAACTTGATCTGATGTTAAAGATATAAACATGCAAACAGAAATCCTAAGATTGGAAAAATATTTTTGTTCCATATGTGGAAAAGATCATACTAAACTGGAGAAGAAAGGGAAAATCACTTATTGTATGTCATTAGAAGAAAGGGAAAATCACTTATTGTATGTCATTAGCAGAGAGGTTTTATGAATCAATAGATTATTATTTCACTTATATTATGTACATAGAAAATATCAATTGCAAGTACTACCAAAGAAATTGCCAAACAAGATATTTTTCCTATATGTATTTCCTCTATTTTTTCCCAAAGCCAGATTTCAACTTTTCTTTGTTAGGGAAATGATGAGTGTCTTCCTTATTAATTCTTTATCCTGTTCCATGCAGAATTTAAAATTCTAATTTCATCTTAGAAAACATAATATCAAAATTTGATATTATTACAGAGTTTAAGCATGTAGTATATCAAATGAGTTTTGCCTGTATCAGGTAAACAAGTAGCTTTAATTAAATGTTTGTTTCATGATTGCCTCATGATTTGCTACACATTGCTTATGGATCAGGAATTTAGCAGGTATAGCAGTGAGAAAGGAGATGAATTGAAATTACATAGTAATTATGGAGTCTTCCTAGCTCTAAGTGTGAAATTCAGGTTTAACCACGTTAGTTCCTCCTAAACAAACTTACTTTGCTCTTGAAGTTCCAATAGATTATGTTATGCTGTCATTGTCTGAATATAGAATTACCTCTTGCAGCATGTATTCTGTTGCTTTGTCCAGTTTGGTTCTAAACAACTCAATTTATTATCCTTAATTTCCCTTGGGATGCTCTTGCAAAATCCAATAGATTGGAATGTTAGTAAATGTTTCCTCATTCAGTCTTAATATTACTTTCTTGTTTTGTCTGATTACACCCAATTATATTTCTATATATATTAGCTTTAACAGCTCTTCACATTTCTTTTATTTCTCAAACTTTGTTTCTCAAATCACTGAGACATTTCAGTTTCATTTTTTTCCAGGCAATCTTTTTAATCCAAATTCAAATTAGAGGTAGCCAAATGCTCAAAATGTCAAAAATTGAAGTTTTGTTTATTTATTTGCCTTTCTTTTCCTATTAAAAATTGCACCTTAGTGCAGTACCTATTTAGTATTAAAAATGTAAACTATTGTATTTCACATCTAGCTTTCAGTTTCTCTTCCTCTTGAGATCATCATAACATCTTATCATGGTACAGACATTTAAAAGTTTGTTTACTTTAAAATTACCCCACTCTGTGGAAAGATCTATAAGCACCTACTTAATCTGAAACATTGCATTAATGTCAATATTTTGAGAATGTTTAAATCGATTATTTTAACACAACTGAAGTGTGTATGTTCTGAATATGCTTTAAAATTCTTTATATATATATATATATGAGAATTTTCATTATTTGCGGATGGAATGATAGTTTAATCTCTGCACTTATTTTTCATCTTATTGAATGCCACACCTTTCTATGTGATATCTTCCAATTAATATAATAAAGTAATAATATTTCTAATACTAATAGAATTATAAAACCTTGCCAGTCTTGGTGGAACCTCCAGGACCAGGACTGGGGCTGCACTGACTCCCCTAGGGCTCTTCTCACCAAGAGGCAGGGGACAGATCCCAGTGACCAGGACCTGACCTGCACTGCCCCATCATCAGCTCATGTGCAGGCAGCACCATGGCACTGGATGAGATCTGTGGGTCTGCAGGCACTATCAGTAATCGCAGAGCAACTAATCAAAAGTTGAATCATGTACAGCAACAAGGGCTCAAATCTGTCATCAACAATGTTTTATAACAAGATGAAAAAGGCAAGAAAAAAAGACTAAAACAAAGTCAATTTTTTGAATCCATCTTTGCTTCTGAGGTAAGGTCTTTGCAACGACAAAAAAAAAAAAATCCAGATTCTACTGATGTTTTCTTTTAAAAATGACATCAGAGGTTTAAACACATGGTGCTTGATTAGCTGAATTGCAGTCCAGTTTTCCCTGTGGGAAACACCACCATTTGAGCTGTTATAAGGTGTCCAAAAGTCCTCAGAAAAGTGCTGTAGATGACCTGAGACATACAGGAAATGCAGCCTCTTCCAAACTGGCATACGGAGGTCAGCTTGAATATTGTAGTATATTTCATATGGAACTAGACATTTACGCATAGACCACTAAATAAATTCTCCATTCGATAATGAGATCCTACATATCTATCACAGACAGAGATATCTACTTTTCAGACACCTAAATTTATTTGTCTTAGTTTGAAGTTGAATCTCATTCAAGCGGAACTGTGTAGACACCAAAAGACATAAAAATAGATGCCTATTATTTGAACTATTTTAGAGTATCACACCTGCATCTCCAGATGTAGATGCAGAAGAATGCCAGCGTGAAGCTATGTCTGCCAGCTCAATGCAGGTGTTTAGATATCTTAGAATATCTTAAAATGGCACTGGATACTTTTCTGTAGGCTTTAAACAGAACCTCGGATATCTCTATCTAAGCAACTCAATGGAGAGAAATTTGCTCCTTCAGGGCATGTTACACCATGTCTGTTTTAGGTTATGACATCTAGATTAAATTAATCGTGTGCTCTAAATATCAATATCTCTCCTTTTAAAAATAAAGACAATCTAAATGATCAGCTGAGCTGTAGACATATCACAATGTAGATGTCTATTTGCCAGAGGAGTTTCACCAAATGTGTCTACATGATAGATTGCAGGACTATGTAAACTTGTTCTTCAATCTGTGCCTAAACCAATTCTAACCTTTAAATTGAATAGTCGGTAAGTAAAATCTAATAACATTCTTGAAAGTTAAGACATATTAGTCCAACCTCAGTGACATATTAACACTTAGCTTGTGCCTCCGAACTGCCAGGTGCACAGTCAATTCAAAGAGTTAAGCACTCAAACTGGAATCTAATGTAAATTTAATGTAAACCTATGCCAGTAATTCAAGTAATTCAAGTAAGTCTAATACAGCTCTCATGCATTTACTGTTGAGTAAAAACAGGCAGAAAGTTACAAAATGGTAACTGACTGGTGCTTCGGTTTATAGATGGGATTTTGTTGCTTAATTATAAGTGTCTGGTGACGCATTTGCCAGTCATGAGATCTGCATGGGCTGAATGATATGGCAAAGGAAATGATCTGGAAAATTCCCTCCTATACCAACTTCTGGAGATCAGGTGATATGCTCCAGAAAATCTCAGAAAGCTCTAGCTGTTAATATTCAAGCTACTAAATTCTGTTAAAGCTCTCTAGAGCTGCGTCTGCTGCAAGTGATAAGTTATAGCACTACTACAGTAGCCCATTTCTTCTCTTGTACACGTACAAAATGAACCTTTCACAGCTATGTATGCTAAGTGAGAAAACATATTGGATAATTCAATACACACTGGAGTCTGTACTTAAATGGTTATTAATTCCAATCTCTGCTGTGTAACCTATAGCTGAAACAAAGTCAATATGATTAAGTAAATGAGGGTAAACAATAGGGAATAGTGTGATCAAAAATTTTATGAACATTTGAGAACAATTAATCATTCAATGAAATATTTATTCATTTCTTATAAAGACAAATTGTATGGTTGGTGAACAATTAGTACGGTATTAATTATGATGTCAGTAGACAATTTTTAGTAGCATAAAAAAAAAAGACAACACTAACATGAAATACTATATTATGACTATTAGGTATTCTTCAGTTTATCAAAAAATCTCTCAAGAAGAGAGATTTTATTACTTATTGCAATTATTTGCTAATTATATTTATTACATTTTTATTAGTTATTAGATTACTTTATTATTCACTCTACATATTTAAAATTAATGGAAATGCCTTTTTAGGTAAAACTACATATTTGTCTCTACAGACAACCTGTGTTGCCAACACAGGCATGATGCCCAAGGTAACTGCACTTGAGTATTAGTTCCTCTTCCAGAAGAGTATAGTCAGATCTTTCTTCTGTCTGTTAGATTCATATGGGAGCTTTGGATACCTTGTGGTAGTGAAATGTGTTAGGGCAGCAGGCAAAGGAATAAACTCTGGTCAGAGTTTGAGAAAATGGGACAGGACATGGAAAATTATGGGGCTTTCCTTAAGGTGCTGCTGCATGTGACAGAGTACAATGTAAGGAATGGCAAAAGTTAGAGAGAGATGATCACGAGGGATATCTAGATTTCATAAGAAGTTAAGGGGAAAAATGATTTGATGTTGTTTCAGTATGATGTCTAGATTGCCTAGGTTATGGTATCAAAAAATACTATTAATGGCATTTTATAAAAATGGTATCAAAAATATCAGTTTGTGTATGGATGCCTAAAGCTGGAACCAATGAGAGAAAAATAAATAAAGAAATAAATAAATAGTTATCACAGCTTGTTGATTTGGTGGAATACTGTGATGAATAAAGAGAAGAACAAAGAAAGCAAAACAGAGAGTTTAAAAAATGGGAATAAGACAATAAGGTATGCAAATCATGGGATCAGTGCTGTTCAGAGTATCTGCTTGACTGCCCTGCAGTTGATGACTTCAGACTAAATCAGAACAATAAAATGTCTATTTTAGTAGCTGAATATACTCCTGCTTTGCAGTTTCCTACAGTTATGAGCCCTTAGTTCCTTTTCTTATGTTCCCTACATGTGATGCTATCTAAACTTGTTTGTCCTCAATTCTCTCCTTACTTTTTCCACAAGAATTTCCACAAGAATTGATTCTCATTTCACTTCCAAGGTAGCAATAATTTTACCCTACTTCCTTTTGAGAAAAGCACTAAACACTGAAACCTTCACCTAGTACAGGCAGTGTATTCCTCACTCAAAATAGTTACTTTTGTTCCCCTTTTCTTTTGTACTGTCTACCCTCCAGGAGTGTTTACTGCTACACTATCAGGTTCAATTAAAGCTCCTTGAGTTTACTTAAATGTTTATTGTTCCCATCTCAAGTTGGCTCACATTCTTTAGATAGGAAAGTCAAGCATTTATTCCCATTATACTGGAAACCAACAGTAATGGACATTGGATGCAGAAAGTGCATGCTGAGTCCTTGATACAGTACTAATAACATTGTGGAATAGAAACTTCAGGAAAAGTCTGTTAGACCCTGCAGCTCTGAGTTAGGACATGTCTTTCTGTCAATCTTAACAAAGCTTGATTGCTACACTGTAATAACACGGAGCAACATGTGCAAAAGTAAAATATTTGATATTGGTATGTCTTATCAACTAAAATGCAATTTTATATCCCTGATATATAGCTGATCCCTCTACAAACGTCCTTGATTCTTTTTCATGGCATGGTAGAATTTGGTGCATTTTGCTTCTATCTAAAATAATGCTACTAAGAAACTTAGAACAGGGTTTTGTTGTTTTTAGAAGCAGTTCAACTACTTTTCCAAAAGCTACCAAATTGAGCCTAAGAAGATGACAAACACAGAAACTACACTCTTAATAAAGGAATACTAATACAATAACTTTCTAAAGGGAAATCTTGTAAAGTAAGGATAATGCTATAACCTTCCAGCTCTGTAAAATCCTGTAAAGAGAATACACTTTCCACAGGTAGATTGGACAAAAAGTGGGGTTTTGTTTGTTTGTTTTTGCTTTTATCTTGGTCACATATCTGCACATCTAGCATCTTGATATGAGGATCACTTCCTAAACATTTCTGTTAAATCAACAACAGAAAAAAAAAAAGTTATTGGATGGCACAAAATCAATCCAAATCATGATAAATGTATCTGCAAAAGTCTCTTATATCTGCAAAAATCCCTCAAGTGCTTAAAATTTGGAGAAGATCAGTGATAGTCAGTGAGACTATACTGAAGATCAAAAATAATTTCAGAAGGTTCTTACAACAATTTTCCCCTGTGGATGTTATCTCCAGTTCAACACTTGCATTGTACCAGAAGAAAAAAAAAATCTCATAGCTTTCTCAGTAATTATTAGATTTATATTCTAATTCCAACAGCCAAAATCTAACCAACTAAGCTTCAATTGCACGGGGAAGAACAGATTAGCAGCCAAGTGGATTGGCTGTTTTATGAAATGAAAAATTATTTAGGGATTTTGTGCTATGATTTATTTTTTTAATGACTAGAGCTCAAAAAACCTACTCAACCCAAGAGTTATCAAACAAACTATGTAACTTGAATACCAATAAACTGTTGAAAATGCCAACAGGAGATTTGACAAGTTGCTTATAGATCTGGAAATTCTCCACAAGCCTAGATCTAGAAAGAAAATTGTGCTCCAAATCCAGCTGATTTGTTTAGGCAGTCTTGTAATCCATGAGTACTGAAAAATAATTGCACCTCTAGACAACAAGGAATCAAGATGGCTAAGAAGTGTTTAGATAATTCACTGAACTTCTTTTACTGTAGCTATACAAATATCCATTTTGGGATTACTCTATTCTGTGAATTCTGAACATATTCATCACACCAATCGCAATGTTTTAATTTAATTTAAATGTCTATATAAAAACCTGTATCTGCGCTAGTCATTCTAGTCTTTCTTCTATTGATATCACTGCTCTAATTGTCCTTGTTATATCAGCATTTTTTTAACAGAAGCATGATCCTTTGTAGTGAGTAGTTTGCAAGGCCAGTTTACAGCTTTTGTCAGTGCTACTGTTAAATAGAGGTAAAGACTTAGAAAGATTTTCCCAAAAGCCCTGTTTGTCCATGGGGCAGTGCCACAATCTGGGGCACTGCCTGAAAACTGTTTCCTGACTGTCTGAGGAAAGGAGTGATGTTCAGGCTGTGATCTCTGGTGGCAGGGAGGAGTAAGTTGTCCCTTCTATGCATTCCTCATCTATGCAGAGATAAGGGCAGCTTCTTGCGCCCTTAGCAGTTACGGTAGTACCCAGAGTTATCACTGATAGTACTAACTAACTGCTTCACTCAGATGCTATTCCTGCAATTGCTGTGGCTGATGCTTAGGTAAACCAAGACTGAGAGTACAGTGTAAGATTCCTCAATGTATAAAAACATGTATTAAAAAAAATTGTATGAGCATGCATTAAAAAAAAGTTAATTACAAGCATACTTAGAGTTATATTTTTTATGTTTTGAGAAAGCCACCCTATGCCTGAAGTTCAATAGATGTTAGCTCAGCTAATCCAGGAAATTGGCAGATTCCACTGTCTGAGAATTTAGCATCAGTGACTAAATTTATTATTCATTATTCATCAATGAATAATACTGTCATAATTTCTGAGGTATAGAAAAATTGGCAACAAAAATAACTTTGTGAATGCTTCTTATTTTTCAGAGTACTACAAATTTATTTTGCAGATATTTTACAGTATCCATGTTACATCTCATACCTTCATGGGAAATGGATTTTTGAAGGGCTTTTGGAGTTATAGTCCTAAACAATGGTTCTGAATTTCAATGCCAAACCTTCAAGGACTTTATCAGTCCTTGATTGACATTTGATTACTAAACTAGAAATGATTTCTCTAGTGTCAGGGGTTTTCTTTCTGTTACTCCACTGCTATTGTCTATGAACTTTGAAGGTCTCTCCTGAAAATTTTCAAAAATTCTAATACTTTGGAGATGAAGGCATTAAAAAGTTAATTTGAAGCACAGCTCTTGTCTCCGATCTTGGTGCTGAGATATCTTTTGATATTATATGAGATTCCTCTATTACTTCTGATGTTCAGAGGTTGAGGTTGGCTCTTCAGATTCATATTAAATCTCGACCATCTCTTCAAAATAAACATCACAGATGTTGTATAGACAGGTACTTTACAGGAAAGTACAAGAAAATCATGATTTTGCTTATTAAATGTGGTTGATATATATAAAGAGAGAAAAAAAAAGAGTATTCTTTGAAGACATATTTTTGAGTTAATCATATGCAGTTTCACGGTAGATGTGAAGCAAAAGAAGGAAATTCTTACCTAGAGGAACAAAATGTCACATAAAAAAATTATGACTCTAAGAATGCTAGAATTGTATGAAAAAAATGTGTTTACTTGTGAGAGCTTATGGCCACTCTCTATGCCCTTTCTTGCCATAATCTTCAACTTTAAAATGTTGCTCAATATGAAAAAAATTGTTATATAGTAAACTTTCATTAAATACATAGAAATATGAAAACTGCAAACTTTTACCATAATGCAATGATTTGTCAATGATCTTTGAGGTTATAATTTCTCATAGAAAATATATTAAATGAGAATACTCCTCTCTCAGTTTTACATATTGGGTTTTCTTTTACCACCCCTGCAAAACCAATGTACCAATCAAAGGACTCCAGAAAACATTTTTTTTCCACTTATCTTGAATAATAATATTTGAATGGGAAAAATCATTCTCCTGAGGCAACCCCCAAAGTCAGTGTATACCCTGACTCAAAGCATCCTGCATGCATGCCTCATTTCATCCCAAAAGGTGGGAAACAGGACTGTATGATTTAAATTTAACCCTGAAAATCAGGGGAATTCCAGTATGTAGAAATAAGAAGAAATTAAGCTGAGAGTACTAAGTAGAGAAGAAGCAGAGGATTTTCTCACCTGTCTGTGAGATGATGACTCTTTTAACTGCCTGTAAAATCTTACAACTATTTATGTGTCTCTCTGCTGTAGCATATTAAACTCACTTCTAAATAAAAAAAAAACTCATTTTATTCAATACATGACTTTCTGTAGCCCTACAGTTTGTTCTGCTGCACTTAATAAACGGTTATATAATCAGTAATACTTCGTAAGCATTCTCTCTTGAATGTTCCTCAACATCTTAAATAGAGAAACTAAAAGTGAAAAGGATTCAATTTTCAAAATTTTGTATGTGCACATTATACAAAAAAAATCCCACTTAATTTACTCTCTTCTAAAGGATTTCATATTTATTATTAAATTCGCAGCCATAATTAGCAATGCCAATCTTCAGTCCTTGTCAGGCCTCGTCTGGACTTTCATCTGTTTAAGCCTGAGTTCAGTGTCTCTGCCAAAATGATTTAAGAAACTTTCACTCTCCCTAATGATTTAAGAAACTTTCACTCTCCCTATAGCTTGATCGAAGTTCATATGACTACTAGCTGCAACAGCAAAATTGTGTAATGGTCAGGTGTCTCTTGTCCATCCTGTGATACTGAGTGTTAGTTGTAATATTTCCTAACTTGCTTTAGCTTCAAGGTTAAATAGATTTTTGCAATTGTATGCTTCTCTCACTTCCAAAAAAAAAAAAAAAATATATATATATATATATATACACCATGTATAAGAAAGGATTAGCAAAGTTAACATAGCATAGTTATGCATAGCATAGCATATTGGACCAATAACAGAGAGAAGAGTGTAGTTCATTAACAAGTATGGGATTGAAACATATAAAATAACCCTGATCAGATGCGGGATTGAGGAAGGAGAAAACCATACAAAAACTTAATATTCCTCTTGACAAAGAAAATGGAATGCTTCTGATTAAGTTTAGCAATGCATTGGAAGGATTGAAATTTATCAGAGAAAAATAGCAGATACTTCTTCAAGTTTTGGGGGTTTTACTGTTTTAGTTTCACAAAATTAAATTATAACTAAAGAAGAGTTCTTCTCTAGTAGAATAGTAGAATGCAACATTAACTAACAGTCATGTGAAAAATACTGCAGTACTTTAACATACCATGCTGTCAGAAACAAAACAATAGAAAACAAAACAAAACGAGAAAATGAGATATAAGGTCAGCAAAGTGCACATTATGAGTTTGCAGGGATAATTATAGCTTTATTATTTTTTAGTTTCTTTAACAATACTTGACCATACTTGAATCTTTCAAGTCTTTTACCGTTAGTACTCAAATCTATTTAGGTATCTTATGTATACTTTCTAATGTGTTTTACCAGGTTCTCAGATGTATATTTGTCCTAGGAAAACATCTGCCTAATGATACAACAGCCAGATAATATTGCTTTAATAACTAAGGAGGAAGTTAAAAAAAAAAAAAAACATTTATTTGTCTAATCTCTTTTCTTTAAAAAAAGTCTGCATGCACATTCACTACTCAAAGCACATATGATAGCAACAATAATTTAAAATTATGTTTATTTTCACAAGCGAAAAATAATTGTCTTTTAGCAGGAATCTAGCAATGAATTGTCATTTCTGGTGGTGCCTATCACTAGATGGACTCCTGAAATATTCAAACCATGCAGTGTCTTTCTGCAAAGACAGCTTTACTTAAAAGAAAGCATTGATTTTTGCCAAGAGATATACAGAAAGACAATCAATCAATGACAATCTTGCAAGGAAACTACCAGTAAAACTACCCTTGATTCTCATTCTGCATTCCTTGCAGTCAGATACTTATTATAATTTTTATTCCCCTGATGGCTGAGAGACAGTCATAATTAGAATCAGTCTTATACAATTTTAAATTTTTGCATAAATGAAATAAAGGAAAATTAAGAATAAAGAAAGAAAAACAATATTCAAAAGGAAAATTTTCCATGGACTGAAACACTTTTGGCTTGTTGCCTTTAAATTTTTCTTCCTGCCATACATTTGCATATCAAGCTATGCAACCTGATTATATATTTTTAAAAACCTTTATTATTAATGTTATTCCTTAAAAGACAATACTGCAACATGCTGACTATTCCTGCTCAGAAATATTTCACCTCTAAGTTATCATCCAAACATGGTGAAAATACAGTGCATTTAATTAACTCCTGCTGTCAGGAGAAGACTACAGAAGTACACTCCTCTGGGAACAATGCAGAGGCAGATAAGAGTAGGACTTCCGTTATAAATGTATTGGATATAAGGTTCTAGAGTAGAATTCCGAGTATGTCAGGCAGAAAAGCAAATGTCACTGCTGTGTTATGCACTATGCTATACTAAATCTCATCTCAGTGATACAAAATGAAGAAGACAAAATACTAAGATGGTACAAATGACCTAAAGAGCAAAGAAAACTCCAAATAAGGTTAAGTTATATAATTGATAATCAGCACTATTTAGCTGCCAATAACATCAATCTGTCACATAAGTTTATTTTACAATAATCAATGAAAGAGTGAGAAACAATTATAAGAATAATCATCCAAATAGCTTCTTTGAAACAGATTACTCTTTAGAAAACATTGCTCTTGTTTAACAGGTAATAAATTGCTTTTCTGAAAGTTTTTGGCAATTATAATCTAGAAGTAATGATTGCCTTTCAGTACATCATGTTTATGCAATAAATGTTTTAAAGCCTGCACTGCAAGCATTTCGTGTCCTGTCTGTACCAAGTATTATTTCCTATTTAGTTACAGAAAATATATAATAGTGGAAAAGAAGCAGAAGTGTCCTCTCTAACTTTAGAAAAAGAATTTTTAAGGTACTCTAAATATGGCAGAGCATGCTCAGACAAAACTTCTGCACTATTTTGCAGTATCTACAATAAGAGAACAAGAACAGAATTAAAAGGGACTTACTAGATAAATTGTGTTGTTCTTTAGATCTGGTGATACAATTTCTAGGAGATATTTTATTTTTTGTCAGTATTCCTACTTTACAGTCAGTATATTTTTTAGAATTTGGTACAGTATATTGTAGTTTTAAACGTCAGGCACTTGGTCTTCCAATACTTTCCTTAGGAAATGATTCTATAATCTTGTCAAGAGACGGGTTGTGCTTATCATTACTCAAGTACAAAACTTTCAGGTAGGACATGTTACTCTTGTTTTAAGACCTGAAACAGTTTCCATGGCAAAATAACTGAAGCATAAAAATCCTCTTAAATTTAATCTTTGATGGTCAGGAAAGTGAAGGTACTGTGGGTAGAAACTCTAGGCATTTGCCATCCCAGTGCCTCTATGGCTCAAGAATGATCATAGCGCAGTCATGTTTTATTTTCAATTTACTTTGCAGCCAGCATTCAGCAAACTTTAGCAATTTAGAGCTAAAGATGAGGTCGATAAGGACAATTTACATTCACATTATTTATAGGCTATACAATGCTTCATCTACAGTAGCCTGTTTATGAAGAGGTCTTCTCATAGCCATGAATATATTTTGAGCAACTACAAAACTGCAGACTGTCTTTATGTCACAAATTACATGATAAATAAGGACTGCTCTAGTTTTGTTTTCTTTTCAAGTAGTTGATATGGGATTCAAACCTGTTACGCTGCATGGGCATGTAGCACTTATTCATGAGTATAAGAATGTGTTTTGCTGGGTCCCTGGAAAATAAGTATCAGACTTTCTTCTTTGAAATACTGGCAGTGAAAGGCAATGCATTTTATACATTTTATGCAAGTTTATTTGCATGCATTGTTAATGGATGCTGTAACAGAAGATGTTTATAAAATCCTTGTGAAAATTATGTATTGGCTCCTGACTTTTCACAAAGTACAGTTATTAAGAGTGACAGCTTCCTGGCAGCTATGTTGTTGGATTCTTAGCACGTTATTTAAAGCAAACCTCAAGACCATTTCAGCGTCAGCCACTGCTCTTCATAATCCAAACTACTGACAGCTGTTTGACACCTAAGACATTTTTGTCCACCTGAGAGACACCAAGTCCTCCTTCTTTAAGCTCATCATTGAAAAATAAAAATAAAAAAAAACAGCATTTACTGACGAGGCATTTCCAAATCCATAGCAACATGTCCCTATTTTTGTGATGGTGTCATTTAATTACAATGTCCAAGTATTTGGGCATCTGTGGTGATGGCACAACTGTGATTCACCAAAGATGATTAAGGGACTGGAGCATTTGTCATATGAGGAAAGACTAAGTGAGCTGGGCCTGTTCAGTCTGGAGAAGAGAAGATTGAGAGGGCATCTTATCTATATGTAAAAATACCTGAGGGGAGAGTATAAAGAGGATGGGGCCGAACTCTTCTCGATGGTGGCCAGTGACAGGACAAGGAGTAATGGGTACAAGTTGAAACACAGGAAGTTCCACCTCCATATGTGGAAGAACTTCTTTCCTGTGAGGGTGACAGAGCCCTGGAACAGGCTGCCCAGAGAGATTCTGGAGTCTCGTTTTCTGGAGATTTTTAAAATCCACCTGGATGCCACCCTGTTCCACGTGCTCTAGGGTCCCTGCTTGAGCAGTGGGGTTGGACTAGATGATCCCTAGAGGTCCCTTCCAACTTTAACCATTTTGTAATTCTGTAACTGTGTTCTCTCTGATCAACAACCAGCACAGCCCTTCAGCCCCCAGTGAGATGATCATGGTTTGAGACATCCAATGCTGCCACTGTCACTGCCCCACCAGGTGCCAGCACGGGGCCAGACCAAGGTCCAGCCTGTGGGTTAAGGTCCAGGTAAGCAAGGTATGTGGTCAGCAATGAGCCTAAATGTATCTCTGGAGTAGAGCAGAGCTGCTTCCAACTTCTTCACAATGTTTTCAAGACTGGACAGCTGCAGAAACAAGTCTGGCCCTATGGCCAGGCAGCCCTCAAGGCCAGAAGAACCTCCAGGCATAGCATATAAGACTGTAATAAACTTTTGAATAGTCATTCCCTTCAACAAAGCTGTCCAAGCTCTTTTTCATCACTGATGATTTATTTATAGTCAAACTGTCCTTCAGGACCTCCAGGAGATAATGCAGCTTTTCCAAGCCTGCTCTAATGATTTTTCTTTTTTAAAAAAAAAATGTTTTCATAATATCTATCTTGGATCTACCCTGCTACCAGCTAAACCACTAATTACCCTAATCATGTTGTTACAGAGCAAAGAGACGATCCCTTTCCTGATTGAAGCACTGTTAAATATTTGAAGACAGTTGTCCCTTCTAACTAAGCAAGCCTACATGTTTCTTTATTGTTGTTGGTGGTTTTTTTAATTGTATAGTTGATTCATTATCTATTTTCAACCTCTTCATGTTTATGCTCCTAGAAATAGGCCTCTAACTAACACTTAACCAGCAATGAGTGGGATGAAAGTATCACTTTATACCTTGTGAGCCTGAGTATTACAGTTTGGAAATAAGAACTTTTTTTGACTTCAAGGACTGAAACTATACTCAAACACATTTGAATTACAGCTGATGGTATCTAGCAATAAGCCTGAAATCTTACACTCCCAGTTCTAAGCACATTATCATGCTAATAGTGACCTTATCTACAGTTTATTTACTTCAATTTTAAATCATGACAGTTTAACTGAGATGAAACAATTACTTTCTCAGATATGTGTTCATTGTTTTTTTATTAAAATTCTAGGTATGTAAATTTCTAGATAGGTCAATAAGTTGTTGCTATTGCAGGTTTTTCATAGCCAAAAATCTTTAGTTACACTAATATTATTTTTTTTTTCCTTAAATAATGTCTGTGTCTTGCCACAAATGTCATTATCTTAATGACAAGAAGGCACAAAAGCTGATACATTAGTGAATGAGATTTTATGACTGAAATTGTGAGACTAAATCTGCCCAACTTAAGTCCCCAATTTAAGTGTTCAATAAATGTGAAATGTGAAATGAAAAAAAAATCAAATCAAAGTTTTTTTTTGAATGCTTGAAGATGATTAAATGGGAACTTACATAATTAAATATAACAAGTGTCTCAAAGTCTTTTTGCATACTTGACTTTCTTCCCTTCTATGAGGTATAGATTAGAAATTACCAATTCGAAACAACAACAACAAAACTGTCATATTAAGAAAAGCTAAAATTCTTCTAAAAATATTTGTTTTTATCTCTCTTGAAAACAAATTTAGATTTAACTTTTGGAGTTTTTTTTTGCAACCTGTACATTTATAGGAGCATTATTAAGATTTAGTTTTACATTTTTTGCCACAAACCTTAGTGGATTTTCTGCAATAAATTTTGCAATCTGTTATTTTAGCAAAAGCAGCCAAAAAGAAATATGGAGCTATATCCTTAACTATCAGATGAATATTCCTTTTTTTTCTGTTTTTATCTAATTCATGAGAAATGAATAATTCTGATTATAGCAGAAATTCTCTGTGTTTACACATACAGAAATTCATCATATATCATATTATAAATAATATTTTCTATTTTTGCTGGAAAACTAAAAGATGACTTGCAATATTTGTATTTTAACAGTTTTTTTTCTCTTATACTTGTCGTATATGTAACATATATATATCACATACATATAACAGATTTATGTGATTAACCTGAATTATATAATAGCTCTTACTCAGCATTTATTTATACATATAGTATGCATACTATGTATACATATTAAACACACATATATATACTATTACCTGAATGTATCAGCTTGACAGTGTTTTTATAATTTCCTTTATAAATAAATCACAATTCAAAGGCAGAGAAAATGCCACTAAATCCAGAATCATTGATGATACCATACTGATAAATAAGGTATAAGAGCAACAAAGTTTATCACAGAATAAGAGGTTCCCCCATTCTTATAGGTTCAAATGACATACACGTGTATCTTAATTATTTTACAGTCAGTTGATTGAAGAGTGTATTGCACTTTGAGAAGGATGGAATACTGTTATTTACCTATCGGAATGACAGCATATCTGTTATCACTAAATTGCTGATTATCATTTTGAGAGCATGAATAACAGTGGTTGTGAGCTCCTCTCTCTTAGGAAAAAAAAAATAAAAATAAAACTTGGAGAGCTAAATCAACATTACAGCCTTTCATTATGCACACTGTGTTATTCTGTTATGTATATCCGTCTCAGATCGTATATAATGGAAGATTGTCACTACTTGACTTTGCGCTCTCTGGCCTCTGAGTTTCTTTGTGGATAGATATACATGTTTAGGTAAAGTTTAAATTACAATCAAAATAAGAAGTGTGAAGATAAGCTCAAATAGGTACAATAGGTAGTTTGATAATGCAAACTCTTTTTCTTTGGACCTTCTTTAGCCTTCCTTTCAATGGCCATATTTCTTCAGGCATAACTCTGAAGAGGAAGAGAATTGTTTTTAGGGTTAAAAACTTACCTGCAAGATATTACAATGTTCTTCAAATATCTTATATTTTTCCATGTACATTTCAACCAGTTATCATATCTGATCACTGAGTATTTTTCTTGTTTCATCTGAAGTTTCTTTGTACTGTCAGAAGATACATGCAGTGACAAAATCCACTTAATTTATCCCTTTAATTTATCATCCAACTTTGTAGCTTATGAATTGAGATCAGAGGATAAGCCAATATGAGTAAAATCCTGGTAAGTACCTGCTATAGAGTGCCCCAAGAAGGAATTGTCTTTAGATAATAGGAGGAAGCCTCACAGTCACAGGATCTGACACTCATGAGAGGTTTTAACCACTCTAATATTTACTGGAAGGAAAAAACAGCTGGACATAAGCAACCCAAGAGATTCCTGGAGCTGACTGATTATACATTCTTTACACAAGTAATCAATGAGATAATTAGGAAAGGTCCTCTACTGTACCTGTTGCTCATTGATAAGAAAGAACTGATTTGTGATTGTCACTAACAGCCTCAGGAACAGCAATCTTGAGGTGACTGCATTTGCGTTTAAGATCCTAAGATAAATGGGAAGACCACATAGGGGGATTGCAATCTTCAACTCCAGGAAAGTGAATTTTGTTTGTTTATTTGTTTGTTTGTTTGTTTCAGGGGACTATGTGGTGGAATCCCATGCGAGACTGATCTACAGTGTGAAAGCGAGAACTGTGCTGAACAGGGAGCTCTTGACTGAGTTCGGCTATCAAAAAAAAGACAAGCTACCTGAGTGTAACATAAGTAGCATAGCTGATTGCAATGATTTCTACATTTTAAAAGAAATCTCTTTTCTGAAAAAATAATTTAGCACTCAATTAAAGAACAAGTCCTGTCTTTGTTATGCTTTCTTTGGTAAATCTTTACTAATATTAATGATAGATACTTAACACAGCAAGGTCAGATCTTTTTAAATGAACAGTGATAATGAAGGCAGATGTACTCCCTGTGCTCCTTAAGCTATCTGAATAGTCTGTCTTTTGTCTGTGGTATTTTGAAAGCAAAAACAAATTATGAATTAATGACAATGTTACTGAAGCATTCAGTGGCCTAAGATCCCCCGTGAATTCCAGTTACTCCTCTTTCATTAACTTATTTAACAGTTATTATTATGGGGGCAGTAACCCGAAGTTCACTGTAATCATAGCTTGATAAGGTTTGTCTTTCTTTACGTCTTCCTTGAGTTACCTCTTCCTTGAGTTGCAGAGACACATTTGACTGTAATCTGATAGGTCTGTGGGAAGGAAGTGCTGCTGCATTATTTGATATATAAGTGCTAACTCTTAGGCTAAGATTATGAGACATGCCAAAGAGAATGAGGACAGGAGCAACAGAGCCTACTAAGATGAACGGAGTTAGAAACCCCCTTTTGTCCTCTCTTTTTTCCTTTTTTTGAGAATAATTTCTGTGTCTAATTTCTAGATATAACCACATAATATGGTTTTACTTGTTCTAAGGTGTTCTTTATAATTTTTCCTAGCATCATAGCCATCCTGCAATAATTTGTCATTAGAGATCACCTAGAAATCCACAAATACATTTATCAGTTAAAGGAAAGATGTATCAAACTGAATGTCTTGCTGCTCTGCTGCTCCCTGAGTCAGAGCACTGAGAGGAGATCTTTCAGAGATAGATTAAATCTTTCCTGGCAAAGCACACAGGTAAAGAATGAAGAATCTGAACTTCACCTAAAGTCTACTACTACTCAGTTCTCACAGTATGTATGAGGAGCTTGCTGCTCCATAAAGGGGGAATGTGCTTTGCTCTGAACTAGCAATATCTTTTTTTTTTTTTTTTTTCCCATACACTAATGAACATAATGAGGAGAGTAAGTCATTAAACTTAATGTTAACTTGTTGGGCACTTCAGAATAAAACAGTGTTGTGCTGCTGAGAACAATCTAACATACCACTCATGGTGCAGAAGTCCTGCAATTAAAATGCTAATTAACACTTTTATTTATATGGAACAAGGTTATTTGATTATAATCCCATTTCCCCTACTCCCTTCAGCAATATGGATTGATCAGCCAGAGTAACAAGAACCCATCCCAGTTGCCTGAGGAATTATTTTATTTTGTTCTCTCTGTAGAATTCCGATATAAACCACACGGCAGACATTAGCCAAATTAGGCAGAAACAACTTAGAAGAAGTGTCTTTCTTTCTGAGCTTCACCTCCATAAAAAGACTGCAGTTGAATTTGGCTTTTACTCAATGCAGCCTGTGGAGAGCTTAGCTGGATTCACACCCCTCACATAACCATGAAACCATCGGATATCCTTCCAGACTGAGAGTAAGTAAATAATGATTTGAAATATAGCAGTAAAATACAACATGTTTGTTTCTATGTCTGCCTAGAGAGTTAAAAAGGCAGAGAATGGGAGAAAGAGGGGAAATGCATATAAGTATACAAGTATGTGAATACAAACATATAGAGTTGTTTAAATAGATGTGTGTATGTGAGTATATACCAGGGTGCTAGTGTAATATAATGATCTCAGAATGTCTCTCAGCTTTATAAACTGTAGAATTGATCCTGTGTAGATTTACACCTGAACTGAGTTACATAAATTTGATGGGATTACTAACAGATTTTGTTTTTCTATTCCTATTACAAAATAAGGTAAAATAAAATAATATTTTATGCGTGTGTGATTACCATTTTGGCTACAGCAGAGTGTATTTTTCACATTGAAACTCTATAACATACAATAGCTCATTTTTGGGGAGTTTACAACTAGGATATTGTTTAAGCCATTGGAATATGAGACGTTTATACAGAGTAAAGCAACATCATGATTGATAGATCATCCCTCAGATAGATAGAATAGAAATGGGCTGTTCACACAGCCACACTTAAGCGCGTTCAAGATAAACTTGTAAACTATATTTTTGAACCACAGAACATGACGGGGGGAAAAAAAAAAAGAGGAAAATATAACTATATATTTTTTTTCTAATCCAAGATTGAGTGTGTACCATTAGCTTCTTTCATCATGATGGAATTTCTTATTTAAGAGTTAACGTGGATCCAGAACTTGTGTTTCTGTGCCTAAACTTGGATACATACCCATGGAACGCTCTATACTGAGACATTGAGAACAGAGAATGAATAATGTTTTTTTGCGTTACTTCATCATAGATATTTAAGACACCTAGCACTGATTTATAAATTCTATACATTACTGATATAATGTCTTGTTTCATACTCTTTTCTTGTGTCCTGTAGACAACTGTTTGGTTAAATACAGACTTTACCACTTCAGAGAGTGAATGTCCCTTTATTTTGGAAAGACTAGGAGAGCAGTCTTTGCTCAATCCCTCATATAATAACTATAATTATGGTGAAACAATCAACATTAGTCATCCTTTTATTTTTAAACCACTGTATTCTGCTTAGCTTACATAAGCAGAAAATAAACCCTGTACTCCTGCTGCTGCAGAGTGAGACTTAGTGCTTTATTTAATTATACCAATAAACTCCCTTTGGAAGGAAAAAAAAAAAAAAAGAAAAAAAGTAAAGCATGGGTGAGCCAACAGTTTTATTACTAACCTCAATTATCAATCACACTCTTCTTGTTGATGCTAACTCTTAGGAGTAGTAGTCCTAATGTGCCGTTTGGAATATATGAGAAGATTATATGACTACATAGAAAAGAAGAATCTACAGCAAAGATTATCTCCTGTGCCTTCACACAAAGTAAGAGAAATGCATTTTCAAATATAATATGCTTATCTTATTTATATACACACATGTATAAACACATAATAGCATTTACTTTAAATGAAAATAAACTTCTATTAAGATAAAACTGCAATGAATTAAGATGTATTCCTAAAGCCATCTAAAGACATGAATGCATCTGAGTATGTATGATTCATCTCTCTTTAAAATCATTAACAGAATTTTCCCAATTTCAGTGCTGTGGGACTGTGCTTTTGACTGTGACTTGTGGAAATCAGATAAGATAAATAATTTCAATGAGTGGTGATTAGTGTCAAGTGCTGCTTAGTATCTCCACTTTTTCCTGAATTCTCCTCAGCAAATGAGCCCAGCAGTGGTTCAGAGGGAGACAGCTAAATAACATGATAAGAAATTTTCAGCTACAAGCTTCAGCAAGATCTGTAGTGAGATGATCTCTGCATTTTTGGATTGAAGCATCAAGGATATACAGTGGTGAGCTATTTTGCCTGGGCACCTGAAAATTTCCTTGAAAATGCTATATCAAATATATTTGTATGCCCAATGAGATACACCTTCAGGTGCAGAGGGAGATGGCTGATGTCACTGGGAGGTTGTTTGAAAAGTCAAGGTGAATTTGGCTTTCGAGTATTCATGCTGGCTTCCTAATGGAGAATTTAAAATACAGTTAAGACATCCTAACAAAAATACAATATGAGATTTCTGCTAATGGGTTAGTGAGATTTTCAAAACTTGTGCTTTTTCCAACCTATAGGACATGAAAGATTTCTTAGTTGTGGATTAACACTCACCAGTAGTGTGAGACAAATGATGAATGACAAATCATCATTTTGACAGCTGGAAAAAAAAATCCAAAGGGATTTCTCTTCCTTGTAAAAGATAGATACAGAAAATAAATGTAACACCTGGGAAGGTTTTACAATGCGTGTGTAGTGCTGATACACCACAGTGCTGTTGTTTGTTTGTCTTCCTGCAGATGAACCTCATTCACATTCTAGTAGATAATTAATTTGGCTTTTCTTCTTTGTTTTTTTTTTTAAATATGGATATAGGGGTACAATAGTATCAACTTACCCTCAACAATCCCAGGGACTGCCCAAAAAGTGCTGGGAAGTAGAGAAGCCAACCTGTACTTGGCAGTAATTTTAGGCCTCCAGGAAAATTATGTATTATAGAATGAGGTACCTTATGTGTCTTTGGT
>NW_010577457.1:101303-120266 GCF_000705375.1 Tinamus guttatus | reverse complement strand
AGCTTAAGTTATGGTATTTTGTCTTGTTTACAATATCTGTGCAAAAAAAAAATATTGCTTTGATCGTGATTGAGCTTGATTACTATTATGTTAGTTGTGTAGTTCCAATACACAAAAAGGCTATATTTTTTATTTAATATTCTTTTAAGTGCAAAATTAATCTGAGAATATTCTTTACTATAGAATCTAAATATCTGGATTGTTAAAAAACCTTTGATAAGCTTAAATTGCTGTTAAACTGTCTGCACTACATATGACTATAACATTGCTAATATCCTGGTGTCTCCTGTGAATTGCTAGATTTATTTGATTTCCTGAAAGACATGAATCACAGGAGGAGACTTGTCTTCTTGCCAGGAGTTTTCCTCCAAACAGCTTTCCACTTCTTGATTTTTTTTTTTTATTGTCATGTGTGGATGAGAAACTTTGTTTATATTGAGAAAGGTAGTTCTTTCTTGTGGCTTCTCTTTATAAAAACACATTTAAAATATCTATAAAGTACTCAGTTTATTGCCTTAGGTTTAGTGTTTCTGTCCATACAGAAGATACCATAAATCTAATAAGGCATAGGGGAGGTGAAAGGGAAGGGAAAGGGGGAAGGGGATGAACAGGGAAGAGACGAAAGGAAAGGGGAGGAGCTGGAAGGGAAAGGGAGGGGAAAAGGGAATTGGAGGGAATGAAAGGGAAAGGGAGGGGGAAAAAGAAAGAGGAAGGGGAAGGAGAGGGGAAAAGGGAGGGGGAGGAGAAACAGAAGGCAAGGCAAGAGTCAAAATTATGAGCATGAATAACAAAATGTACTGCCAACTGCTGGTAACTCCCAAAAATATAGAGTAAAACTGATTACTTCAGAAAGAAATGAGAACGTAAGAGATAATTATCATGCAGGCATTGTATTGATGCTAATTAGATGATGTTATCTCAAGCATCAGGAGAAAGATATCTCAACAAATATATGGATTACAGTTGTATTAGATGTCATGAGTGTTTTAAAACTTTGACTGGAATCAAATCTTTTCTTGTAGCAAATTCAGGAAAAACACTGCCTAGAGAGGAGGCTTAGTAAAATCCTACCTGCTTTTATAGGAAAAAAAAATTTGTTGATAAATTTTACAGGTTTTCCCAACATGAACTAATTATACAACTTTGAGTTAGGTTGTATTATAACTACAATAATATAATAACTGCACACCTAAATGTGAAAACCGAGCTTAGATGGTGGTCTACACCACTGCTAAAACTATAATGTAGAAGTATTACACCTGCATTGTCTTTAAACCTTAAGTCATATGTCTTGAATGAATTTATTAATAATTTGCTCAGAGTCCTTTATTTCTTAATTGCTTCAAGACATATTCTTAAAAATATTTTAGGACACAATTCTTTCTTTGTATCATATTTATTGCACACATTCTAATACAGTTCATATTTGCTTATCTCCCTTAGAGAACTAGAGGTATTCTTTTAGAAAATAAAGTTCACTAGATATCTTTACCTTCTCTCTTCCAAATATTATACATCCTTACAGAATTCCTTTTCAAAACAATGGGCAAAACCTTCCCCTGATATGGCTTGTAGATTTTTGTAGGCAGTGGAACCATGCTGAAGTTTTCAAGCTGAGACACAGACCTACAAGTTTTTTCAACCTCATGAGAATATTTTAAAATAAGTAATTCTCTTTTAAGCACATCGCCTACTTCTGAACAGCTTCATGTTAAAAAAAAAATCAAAATCAATATTCAAGAAGAGGTGAATATTAGGCTGACAGATTTATAGATTTATTTAAATCATCATTCAGGAGCTTCATAATTAGCAGGGTTTTTTTTTTTTTTTTTTTTTTTTTTTTGTGATGTGTGGTTAAATACAACTTAAATACACTTACCATACTGCATTCTACAATAATGCAACTGCAGATTTTTTTCAGTACATTAAGTGAAGGAAATTCAAGCTTTGCTTTGCCCCGACATATATGTTAGATAGCTACATGGTGTGCATGACAAATCATAATTTGTCCCTACCAAATTAAGGCAATGTGCCATTTTGGCCAGAAAACTTGGCCTCTCAGTAGGAGTCAAATCCTCTACTGCTACTTCAGAATGTGAAAAGCCAAAATTTGAGAAAAAGTTTTATAGCTTAGTACAGAAAGAACAGAATTAAAGAAGTGGATTGTTCCGATTCAATATTTGGCAGAATAATAATTTGTATTTTTACAGTGATTTAAATATTTAAAATGTTTTGCAAAGATGAGCTACTTTTTTTTTCCATTTAGAAGTGCTGTTGATGTCTTATGTTCATGTCTTGAGAATGTCTTAATTGCTTCAGACTTTGAGATAAAAAAACATTTTTTTTTTTTTTTTTTGCTCTTGCAGTTTCTATACAACATATGAAATGATTTTCTGTAATTCTTTTTAGGTTAATCCAAGCTGATCTGGGAGTAAGATTGTGGTAAAATTGCTCGAGAAAGGGGAAATTGGAGAAAAACCTGGGCCTAACAGAAGTTAGGGCATTACAGAGGCTTGCTTGAGGTGAGAAGCAGTTACCACTTCCAGGATGCTTGGTATGTGTGGAATCTACTTCTCCACAATTCCCTTGGCAACACAATGTGCCCTCCTATTACACACTAATAAGAGTAAATGAAGAATAGAGCAGAATGAAGACACCATGGCCAGACTTGGTTGGCTTCCCCACGGAGGGGCTAATCTGATGGTGCCGGGCAGCTGATGAGTGAACGGAAGGTGCAGTGGAGTGAAGACACTGCAGCTAAACTCTGTAGTACTCCCTGCAGAGGTGGCAACCTGGTCATACCATGCAGCTGATAAACCACATAGTACAATAAGAGGTCTGGTGCTTGGCCAACAATGGTGGCAGATCAGCCCCTTTTGATGGACTTCGCTCAGAATTTTAATACCAATACACATCCCCATCCCAAAAAGTTACCTGCTTCCAGGGAACATCCGCTTCTCACTGAGCATACTCTCTAGATTTTTGATTAACTCAAGAGACTTTTTAAACCAATAAATGACGAACATAAGTATGACTAGAGTCACTCAAGCTCCACATAAATGTAAAAAAATAATATATAAAAGGTGAACTAAGGAGGAAGAAGTAAGAAGAGTGAAAAAGCAAGAAGAAAGAAGAAAGAGGGAAGAAAGAAGAGGGGAGACTCCATTGTAACCTTTGGATCAATCGCTGGGCTGAACTCCTTTCCTCTTCTCAGGTCAGGATGCCACCTGAAGAGACTCCTCAAGGGTGAGAGCCCTCTCCCATCTTCTGAGGTGAGTGATGATTGCAGATTTGTACACCGGGCAGTAGCTAAGAACCCCACACTCTAGTAGAGAAGTTCTTGTACTGACACCCAAAACCTGCTTTGTAAATGTTGCATTTGAATAAATTGTGCTATTTGTGTGCTATTCGGCTAGTTGTTTGGAAGGCAATCCGACCTACAGTTGACAGACTGTGAATTCGATACTGCCAGCGTCAGGACCATAGTTGATCAAGTTGATCATACTATTTGTGAATTCAATTCACTGTTCTGAAGGATCTACAGCTGATAGACTGTTTATGAATTTGGTACTGCCAGAGTCAGGCCTATACTTACCACAGTATTTGGTATCCCTATTAAGAGATGAGTCCATTTGCCCGCTGTCCCTCTAGCCTTTGAGGATCAGCTGGAATGCAGGGAGATTCATCTCTTCCCAATCTGCCTCCCTTCAAACTGCAACAGAGGTTCAAGACACTTCCTCTGACAGCCTGCCATAAAACATGATCTATTTTAGCTGCACTTCTTGTAACTAAGCTGGCCTGCCTGGATTCCACAGCTTCTTGTTGAGATTTGGCTGCTGAGTTGAGCCTGCAACTCCGTTTGCCTGCAGCTCCTGACGTGTTTCTCAGGATAGACTTGGAGTGCTTAATGAGCTTCGATGCAATTTACCCCATGGTGTGAAGGAATTACTATCCAACCAGTCTTTTTCGTGGCAGTTATGTATCAGAGACTTCTTTGGAACTTAGACAAAATAGGTCTTTTTGAAACCAGTGGCTTTAAAAGCCACTCAAATCTATTTATAACCAAATTGTCTTGTCTTAAAACACGAAAATCTCCCAAAACCACTTTATCACAAATGCTAAACCTGGAACTAGGTTTTTTTTATATGACTGAGATATTTGCTTTTGATTTTTCTGAGTGTTTCACTTCCACATGGAAGTAGAAGGATAAAATAAGAGTTAAAGGGTTACTTTTATTATATTCTTGTCCTAATATATGGGACTTCATAGAAGGAAGGCTACTCAAAAGCACCAGTCAAAGTGAAACATTGATTACATCTATCCAAGTCTAAATCATGAAATGGTTCTGGTATGTTCTGTGAAAAAGCAAAACAAAACAGATAATCATTACAGGGATGCTCACCCCAAAACATTGGATTACTTTTCTTTCATTTCTTTGTAGTAATTTTTTTAGATATGCTCAGAAAAGAAACAAGAATGCACAGAAGAACTCTTGACAATTTCAAATCCTTATAAAACATTTGGAATGGGAGACCAGATGGTTATAGTAATTTAAACTAACAACAGCTAATTGACTTTACATATATAAAAACACTGAAGAGGTTGATCTGGGTGACAGAAATAATGATGCCATTGGTGGCTTATGCAACAGCCCCCAGGGGAAAGATATGCAATACTGGTAGAACCACACCGTATAAAGGCCAGGTGGCCACCCCTAACTCGGACATGTCAAGCTGTTGGAGGGAGGACCCTGCTGCCCCAAGCTCTACAGCAAGACTGAAGACTACGCTCTGAAGGCCAGGAAAGCCTGTGCTCCGTACAGCACAGATACAGTACACCTGTACTGTATCTGTGTCTGCATGTGTGTGTTAAAATGGAAACTACCATCAACCTGTCATATGCTTTCCCCTTAATTAGTCTTAGATGTGATTTTGTTCTTGTGATTTCCTCACTCTTAAATTTCCCTCTAAGGGACTCTGAACAAATTGGTCTTTTATTTCAATTTTATGTGAACTAATTCCAGTGACTGTACTTCTGTAACATCAATATCTGTACTATTTATTTTATTCATGTAAAGTGTATATACCCCTTCCATTCTAGATGTTATCCCACATTTACAAATCCATTCTGTATTAGTGAAGATATGATTTATTACAGTCGTCCTACCTCATTTACTACATGATATACATAGACATATTAGAGGAATAAACATATATAAAATGTAAAATCTGTCAAAGCATTGCAGTGGTCAGCTGAATATGCATCCTTTGTTTAAAAAAACATGGTTTTATTTGATTGCAGGACAAACAATTGTCATGGAGTTAGAAATGGCATCTCTTATTCCTGAAGTCTATTAAAAATCAACAAGATTATCACATTAACATTTCATTAAACTAATAATAGAAAAAATGTGTATTATTATGCTGACAGTCACTTCTCTTTTAACTAACCTTATTAAGTGTGATTATTAATTCAATGAACAATTGTCAGAGTGCAGCACTGTTTTTTGTTCTTGTTTCTCTTTTTTCTTTTTCCCTCCTAAATAGAACTAAGGTTATATGAAGTGCAACAATAGTTTTAGGCCTTAAGTATTTTAATCTTGACTTCATCTTTTAGGTATCTGTGCTACATACTCTCCTAAGTTTCCTATGCCATGTTCACGCAGAATTAAGTGCCTAAGAAGACTGTATAATAAACCATTATCAATGTACCAAATGAATCTATATATTGACAGATAGAAAATACAAGAATAGATGGCTTTCAAGGAGAATTGTTCACTCTTTTGGGATTCACTGCTACCAGGAAATGTCTTCTTTTTGTAAGTATACTAAAGGTAGTATACACAGCCTTTACTAGTTTATGAATTTCTGCTATAAAATTTGAGCTAGTTTTTCTTAATTATATTTTATAAACACTTTCGGGGTACCCAATGGTCTCCAAACCACAGAAAAAAAAAATAGGTTCTCAAAAAAAAAGGGTTCTCAAGGAAAAAACAAGTGTGACGAACTCCATCATTGTGTTAAAGGCTCTCCTGTATAAAGAAAACAATCATTCCCATTCATACTTTTAAGATAGATAACATTCTTGAATACAAGATAATTTAAATTATAATGTATAAAATATAAGACTATCTTTGCACGGGCGTGACTGGATTTAAGATTCCTTCAATCAGTGTTCCCAGCATGGATGACAGATCACTGCCTACTCTTGTTATCATAGGGAGTAAAGTGAAATAGTGTAGGAGGAAGCTGTAAATGCTTTCTTTTTGAAGTGTCAGAAAGTTTAAGTGTTTTATATATTATGCAGAAGTTTTTTCCAAATTACAAATTCATTTGGATATGAGCTGCAAAATTTGCTCTTAATATACATATGTCTCAGATTGTCTGTTGGTTTATACCTTAGGGTGGCTGTGCCTTCCCTTCTTCCTCAACCAGATGGATGTTATTTACCTAGAGTGAAAAGTGTTCTTTACTCAGAGGGAAAAATTGAACCAAGTTCTGGGTAAATAGGGTAATGTATTAAGTGAATGTAGAACCGTTCACTGGTGCTACAGTGGCTACTGGTGCATTCACTGGCTTTTGTTAGAAAATTGATCTGTTAGAACTGATTTGGACCAACCTAACAAAAGAGGATAACTGAGTGATTCTGTCAAAGCTTAGTAGACACACAAGCAGAAAAGCATGCTATTAGTTTTCTGTCTAAAGCTGAAGTGGGTTTTAATATGACATCTTTGAAAGTTTTTTGAGGCTTACAGATTTAGAAATAGTAATATTTTCCTTAGGTTTTTGTAGTCACATGCCTTTTGGACTCTGGCTTTAACTGTCTGCTGGTTCTTGTGAGAAATACATTTTGATTTGCCTTGTTAGGTGTGGACTCTTTGACACTGGAAATAATATTAATTAATGTTATTATTTTTATTTAATTTTTTGTTGTTATCTTCTGGAAGCAGTTATTTGAGATTATTAGACAGGAGATCCCAAAAGCAGCCAGACTGTAATTTTTGAATACATAACATGCAGTGATTACATGCTAATTTTAGATGGACAGACCTTTCCTCTGTATATAATGCTGTCTTCTACACCTACCAAACAGATTTATCAGTAAATCAAACTATGAACAATAACTTGCCCTACAACTATGAAACATTTCTCCTCCTATTCTCTCTGATACTTCTGTCTCTTCAATTCACCTTTCATTAAGACATTTCCTTTGGATGTGATCAGTATTCATAAGCTTCTATTTCTTGGAATACATAAAGTGCATTTTATTGTCCTTTTGTTTAGTGAGAATAATATTTTACATTTTTGTTCTCCAATGAGAAACCAAATTAACAAACAAATAAAATAACTAACAAAAAAAAAGTGAAATTTGAGGAGTGGGAGAAGACGTTTGGTAGAAATTTGTTTCCAAATGGTGATTGATTTTGGCAAAAGGCCCAAAGTTTCTTGGAGAAGCACTTACAAACTGGCAAAATGCAGTTGTTTAAGGAAATTAGTGCAAAACATATTCATAACCCATTTTACCTGTCTTTGGAAGTAGACTCTGCTAAAATGGTAGACTCTTCTAAAAGTGGATGAACAAATGGTCAATACCGTGGCTATAAGTTATCATTCTCTACAATTCCATGTTTTATTTAGGAGAAAGAAAGAAGCTAACACTATTGTTTAAACACTAGTAATCTTATAGGGGATACTAGGATATACTTTAAAGTTAGCTGCAGAATATTACTTGGCTATGCTACAGAAATATATTAATAGTGTTTTTTGTAACCCGATACCTAGCATATTTATATACATTTTTTCCACAAGAAAGTGGAAAATTGATGAAGGGTTAAGAAATAGAAGTATCTACGGCCTTCAAGCTTGAGTAGCCAGCCAGCATAAATGTCAGCAACTTTGTAGACATAGGCAAGGAAGAGTGCTGTTTTTTTTCACTGCGCTTGCACGTTTCTTTGTTGCTTTCAGTTGTGGATTTGGAATAAACAGGGCAGTATCTTCATTCCCTCTTCCAAGTCTACAACAAATTGTGATGTGTTGTTTCTTGACTATTCTTTTTCATTTATAGATACACTAGAAATTGATCACTGTATGTGTGACCTGTGAATAATGAAGTGATGTTTCCCAAGGAAGATTCACCAAGGGTCTCGACATCATTATTTCTCCCTGATAAAATACAGAGAGATCAGAGAACTGTCACCAGATCGGTCACTTCAGATACATTTTTTTTTTCCCCCTGTGGTCTGAGAATGAAGAGGTGGTTTGACTATGAGTCCATCACAATCACTGTAGCCAGTGACAAAATCTTCAGTTTCATGTTAGTCAAACAAGAACGTAGTCATAAAGGTGTAGAAGTCACAGAGACTTCTGTAATGTTCAGACTTCTCTACAAAGAGCTGTGGAAATTTGTGTCAGAAATGCTTATTTTTTCTTTGTACCACCTGCTGGAAAAAAAGTACTTACTGTGTTGACATGAATACGGCCTACAGATTTTCCATTCAGGAGATACCTTTACACCTACTGAAGTGAAGCTTCACTGTTTTATTAGGCATAGGAGATATGATTCAAAATGCATGTAGTACTGCCAAAGTACTAAGGACTTTGTAAAGTACTAAGTAAAGTACTAAGGCTCCCTTGAAAAAAAAAGAAGGTGCCTTCTTAAATGTCTACAGTTAATTCCTCAATCTTAAGGTTGTTTCCTATTTACAGTTAATTGAGAATTAGGCAGCTCTATGGAATAATTCATCTTATAAAACTGTCTAAAAAGGATCAAATTAATTATAATCTAGAACACTCTATTTCCATTAATTAAAAAGAAATGTGAGGCTATTTTTTTTTTCTTGCTGACTTCTAGGGCAGGATTCAGTTTCAAAATATATGATTTTATGTCTTTTATTTTAACCCTCAGTGATTCTACCTTGACTCCAGATGACTGCCAAACTCTATTTCTTGCTCTGTGGTGTCTGGGTCTTGGAGTGGTAAATAATACACAGGACTTAAGAGAAATCCACTTTCTTCTTGAGGAGCACTTAGAAGCTAGGTGGACACTCCAGTGCCTAAAATATCACTAGTAGCAAATGCTTAGTCTACCAAACTACCTACACTGCTAAAATCAGGTGAGATAAATCCCTGACTGAGTATACTTAAATGAGAAGTATTCAGTGATGCTGGAACTATTATGAAGCATAACAAGTTCCTAACAGACATGTTAAGTTCTTTTTCATGCTTTATTCCTTTGACTGCAGAGTAAGGGAAGAGATTACGAAGAAATTTATGATTTCCTCTCTTATGAATCCTTTTAGAACTGTATAAGTACCTTGTATATGGAGCATGATTCAGTACAGAAATTTCACTCTCTCCTAGCAGTAAAGAGAGCCAGATAATAGATGATTTGGCAGCTAGCAATGCTGTTGGTTTTGTTTTATTTTTTTTCACCTTCATATTTTTGGAGTGGAAGAATTTTCTGTTTCTTTCATTTTTTTTTTTAAACTGAAATCTTTTTCCCTTCTCTCCATTTTTTTTATATGCGCCTCCCCCACCTTACTGTACTTCTTTTTCTGTGGTTTGTGGTTGGTAAGAAGTGGTTTCATTCCCATTCTTGGCAGTTTGTTATTGAGTTCTTTATTCCCTGCTGCCTTTAGCACTTATTTGTGGAGAGTTGTTAACTTATCTACCTACATATTTCTACTTATTTCTAGTTTCTTTACTTATTTAGGCAGATAGGTTATAGAATTCTTTTGTGCTTTTTCAGTAACTTAGTATTTTTGATTATCCTAGCAATTTCTGTGGGTTTGTGTATTTTATATATATATATTTAAATGTATTAGATTAGATATTTTTTCTATTTATTTAAACAAGGATTTGTGTGTGTGTGTGTGTGTGTGTGTTAGGGAGGCAGAGGTGAGGGTGGTGAGGTCTGGCCCCGGCACTTGGTCTCTAGGTGAGCAGGGGCTGCCAGCTTAGTGACGGCAAGTGCAGAAAGTTATCAGGGGCACCTTGTCCTCAGTCTTCCTCAAGAAGATCTTCCCAGTCTCTGTGCCTAGAGTAAAGGCTAAAGAAGTGTTTACCACTTGCCTACTAATGGGGGTGGCAGATGCAGTCTGTAGTGTTCATCCTATCGTTGCTTATTTTGTGTATTATGTTTTTCTGTATGTGTAATATTTTTTTCTGAGCAATCTTCAGCTAATAACCAAAAAGTTCATAACGAAGTGTAAATATAGTATTATAATAACATAAATATATATTATAATAACACATAATATAAAAGATATTATAATATAATATATAATTATATTATATTTATAACTATATAAATAATAATTACTTTTTATAGTAAATATAATGTATATGGTTTTGTTTCTCTTTCTTTATTGCCCTGCTCCTCCTTGATTTTCCTCAAGGTTCTTTCTCTTTCTAATGTATTTCACCTGACAGTAAGCTTAATAATGTAAGTATTTTCTAAACATATCTGTTTTACCTGGAGTCCAGCCCCTCAGACAATTCATGCTTATAGAACCCTTCTGAAAAAAGCACTTAAGATAGTGTAATTACACCTGCCCACCAGAGTGGGAAAAAAAAAAAAAGAAAAAAGAAATGACATGTTTAAACTGAATATATGCTTTGGTGATAACGTTCCTTACTCCTCTTTGATGATGCTAAATAGCAATTCTTACATGTAGAAAGTAATGGTTTCTGCTGTGGGAAGGTGGAAATAGAGTCCTAGCTGTTTCGCTGAACTGGACACCAAGAAGAGAGAACCAGAGGGACAGGAGAAAGAATAAATGAAATGAACTATTGATATGGACTATCAGAAAAAATGCCTAAGCGGGAAACTGGACACCTATACTAGGGACAGATAATCTTCTGCCTTGTTGGCTCATTGCAAAGACAGAAGAAAACAAATTTTTAAAAATCATGGTTTTATATATTCATTTATTTTCTTAATTATCACTAGTTGCCCTAATTCTAGTTGTCCTAATTGAAGGTGTCCTCTCATAACTCTCTTGCAGACTAAACAGGTAACAGTAATAAATTAAAACATTTTTGTTAAATGGGATACTGACATGGCTCTGTTGTTTGGAAGTCTAATGAAACTAATTTGGAAGAAGTTTCCTTCATGAAATTTCATTATAAAGCAGTATACAGATAGGGGTAAATTACTTTTTTTCATCAAACATTAGATGGGATTCATGATCAATATTTACCCAATTTTGAAGATGTAGACTTACAGTAAATGACAAATTTGGCAGTTTACTACTGGAAACAGAGCTGTTCCAATCCACTTGATTACTGGTTAAATGCATTAAAATTCTACCAGTCTGAGGAATTATGACAGAGGTTATACAATCTAGAGATTTTTTTTTCAGTATATATATACTTTTTTTTCCCTTGAAGAACTTTTTAAGTACATTTATTAATTGATCTTACAGTTACATTGACATAGAATTATTTGGAGTTCTAACTAAATGCATTATTTTAATGAGTATAATGAATCCGGTAAATTCACAAAAAAGGGTTTATAATTAATTTTACTAATTAATTAGTCTAATTAATTAGTCAATAATATTTTTTCCTACAACACTGATTCGTGTATACTTTAAAATTTTTGTAATTGTGTTCTAAAAGATACTGGTTTTCATGGTAATGCAAAGGCAGACTGTGAGAGCAAATGCACACTAAAAAAAAAAAAGAGAAAAAGCAGCCTTTTTACAAAAGGCTTATTTTTATTTTTTAGCATTAAAATTAGATATAGCATTTAATAATATTTATTATTTATTACTTATTTTTATTTATTATTTAACATTTATAATGAAATATGGAAAAATCGACAAAATATTCCAGTAATTATTTAGCTTTCGGATGAAAAAGCAGGATGGATAGAATACATGAGTCTTACTTTAAATGTAGAGATTTGGTGTAGTAGCAGAAATGTCAGCACTTCAGAGCATCCAGGAAAATGAATACTTCTTTGACAACCACATTTGGAAATCATTGTGACAGATGTCACAAAAGGAATAGGATGTGATGAGGGAGCTATAGAATATAGAAATCAAAGAAGCCAGATGGCATTTTGTGATTAAGGATGGAGGCAAAATGAAGAAGTATTCATCTCAGTTAGAAGTATATATTCTTATTGAAGACTCATCATGCCTTTGGAACCATAAGGGACAAATCTGGTGGACTTCTAGTGACATGAAAAAAAAAGAAAAAAAAAGGATCTCTGGATTATCACCATTACCACTGGACACCCTGCAACAATTGTCAAGATGAACCTGGGAAATGCATTAGCCAGTGTTCTTGTTCCTATGCTACACATCAGTAATCCACTTCTGCCTGTTTCTTGATGCTTGTCTCTTAATATACTATTTCAATAATATTCTTTGTTTGCTATTTCTCTCTATTCTATTTTATTCTATTTCTTTTTTTTCCCTCTTTATTGTTATTGTTGTTGTTTTTTTTTTGTTACTTTTAAGTAGTGAATTACCTACTGGATACTTAGATTAATTAAATCTTCTTTTATCTAGTCTCCAGATAAGTTGATAGTTGACTTCATCTTACTGCCAATGCTTGGCAGGGCCTCTTCTGTGAAAATGAGTAGCTGTCATAATTCCATGGCACTGCAGATTTAACTAAAAAATTCTTTAGGGGATGTTGCACACCTTTTGCACAGGTAGGTAGAGCACTCCTTGCAAGGTCTAACTAATCTCTTAATTTTGTCGTGCATGCAGAAAAAGTCAGTGGAGTACAAACAGCAGAAAATATTTTTTTATCCTTCTTTTGAAACCAAGGCACTGCAAACAGGAATGTCTATAGGAATATAAGGATAGTAGAAAAACAAAATCTTTAGGTTGATATTTAGGACATCCTGCTGGGAGATAAGGGTATTTGAGACTGAACTTCATGAATTGAAGAGCATATGTGTATTTTATGTTACATTTGCTTCATTCTTATTATTTGTCTTCAGTGGCTTTTGAATTGATAGCCTCTGAAACTTGCTTTACAGGAGCAGAGATTGACAAGGTGTTATATAGCTAGGTTTACAACGTCACATCCGTCTGCTTACACCATAGACTAAACACTATTGGCTATTAGGGGCCCTATCTTTCCGTACAGCACGATATCTTCCAGCCGCCGTTCCCTAACTATCTGCAACAATATCCTTCTAGCACAACCTGAGAGACATGTAGTCATTGATTGCAGGTGGGATAGATCCTGAAAACAAAGCATCTCACTAGTTAGGCTTCTGATCTCTGTTACTGTGCAGAAATGCCACTATCCCATTAGACAGCATACACGGTGGTTAGAGACAGTTAAATGTTTCTTTTTGATTCTCTGTATTCTAAAACACAGACACCTCACTTCAACATTTGTCCACTTCAGCACCTTGAGAGATACTTACCTTTCTCTATGGAGACAACTAAGAGAAATAATATTATTTACAATATTATATGCAATCTCTGAAGATTCTTAGAAGTGTCTAACACAATAATGACTTACTAGTTTCTCAGAATCACTGAATAATTGAGCGTGGAAGAGACCTCGAGAGATCATCCAGTCCCCCTGCTCCTTCATCTGTTGGCAACACTTTCTAATGCACCCTGGGCTTCTATTGGTCTTGGCCACAAGTGCAGGATTTCTGAAGGCCAGTGGTCATCTGGTTGTGAGCAAGCCAGATCTAAGTGAAAGCGCAGAAGGGCCAGATCTAGGTGAAAGGGCAGAAGGACTGCTGACTAAGGGATAAGAAATTCGGCCAAGAGTCAGATAAGGAGTAAAAGAGCGGAGACAAACAACTAGAGGGGGATGGTCATTAAACGTAAGGACGCGTGGACACTGCTAGTTAGCCTATCACACTGTATAGTTAGACGTGTGGACATGGGGTCTTAACCAAAGAAGCGCTCGCGTGTTCGGGGAAGCCTTGCCTATAAGCGTGCTGGGAACCCTGAATAAACTGGCACCGCTTGATCATATTGATCGTGTCCGTGGTGTCTGAGACCCTCGCGCCGACACACAAGGGCACATTGTTGGCTCATGGACAACTTGTTGTCCGCCAAGTTTCAGTGAGACAGTGTTCAGAATAAGCATATGAGTTAAAAGAGGTATATTCTGTCCTAAATTTCTAGAGTGTTTTCAAATTCATTTTGATTTTCCTTTGCAAGTGAAAAAGTACTATTATTTTGAAGAAAACTACAGAGATGTAACAGCAGGCTGCAAGCAATTCTTAACAGAAGGCTTGGTAGAAACTAGAGAATTTCATAGTCCTGTGTCCTACAGCCACAGGGAGCTGGATGATAAACATTTATTCTAGAAAAGAGAATCTGTTTCAAAAACACCCATAAACATTAAGAAACAAAATACTTCCCAGCACCTAAAAGTATGTGTTAGAACTGTGATACAGAAAAATCAAACAATCAACACTTTGTTTTCCTCTCTCCCACAAAAAAAAGTGCAAATAAAAAAAGAAGAAATAAAAAAGATCAAAAACATTAGCAAATGTTTATATTTCAAAAAGAAAAAAAAATCCTGGATGATCCTGGAAAGTGAACCACACTCTTTGCTGTACTGAAAGCGAAAAACAACAAAAAGCCAAATAGTGAAGCGGGGATGTGACAAATTGCTTCCTGAAACTAAATCTGGTGCTTGGTTAGTGGGTAGTTATGTAATGAAAGTCATATGTGAGGTTCTGAGTCCCTTCTGGAGGAAAAACCCACTGCAAAATACAGCCAGACCATGTATCCTTGAAAAAGGTCATTCACTAGATTCTTGTATATAGCATTAATACATTTTTGTTGGAATGAGGTGATTATGCCTCTTTTTACTTATTGTGTAAGTAAAGCTCTCACCGTGTAGATTCTTGCCTTCAGGTTTCCATAATGACTCTCTCTACATACATATAGCTAAAACTCAACAGATTGGTATTAATCCAGATCTGTATTCAGATAACAGTAATCCTGGCACCAAATGGATTACAAACTTCAGAGTATTCTGAATAGGATGAGTATGACAATGGCTTTTTCATGTTTTGTGTATGTGTTTGAAGTATGCTAAGCCAGCACTTCCATCAGAAAGATGATGAGAGAAATATGCATCTTCATTTAGTACCCCATTTCCATTCAAATCATCATGGAGTGTGATGAAGATCAATCTCATGTTTAGCTACTAAACAAGAAGAAATGCATGAGTTTAGAAGCCTCCACAGATGCTGTGCAAGGAATATATAACAAAAATGGGAGACAAATGACATATATGCCCTTCATTCAAGTAAATAACAATAAACGATGGGAACTTTTTTCTTATATTAAGTGCAAGTGAAATACTAAGTATTTTGCATCACTAATGTATTAGTTTCCATGCAACAGAACAAGTCAGTGCCTTTGTAGAAGGACACTGGCTCTAAAGAGGGTAGCAAAGTATTGATGTCACTCATACCACTGTGTGATACATTAGTGCTAATACATTTTACTTTTTAATAAGCGACTAACAAATAGCAGCAATGTGAGACTTGAAAAAAAAATCTCATGAAAAGCAGCTCAGGAGCAAGACTGCCCACCTAACATATTACTCAAAGCAGAGCAAAATGCAATCTGATATCCTTGAAATGGGAGGAAATGTGAAGCAGCTATGTTCTTTCTGTGTAGGAAAATAAAGCATTGTTCTTTTTTTCATTTGTAGGTACAAATTTATCCAGAATATTTAGCATGTGAGACCAAGAAAGAAATTATTCTTCACATTATCCAATAAATTGACAAGAGGTTTCAAAAATGTAGTGTGATAGTTTTGTGAAAATTAAACTAGAAATTTTGTAAATATCTATGTATATACAAACACAAACATACACATGTATACACATAAACACAAGTACACACATATACAGTTAGAGATTTCACTGCCTGAAATAATGTTCCTAAACATTAGGTTCTTGTTTAGACCATGAAAATATGTTGTTTGAGAAGCATTCAATATATTCATATGCGTTCACATGTATTTAGATAATATTTAGAAGTCCTTGATAACATGTATCTTTCATTTGAACTGCTACTTTTATTCTAGTGTTTGTGTTTTGTGTTCTCAATATGACATTGGTATTGCATGCTTTTACACCCATAAACTCTCTTTTTTTCCTGTGACATAGATAGATACTGAGATACATTCTCAACATAGCTACCAGCAACTACATTATTCAGCAGAGAACAAGTTTCATAGGCCTATACGATCACTTCCTGGCTCCCCTTTACAGGAGCTTCTTATTGCTCAGTGCTTTCAAGCTTCACAATGTCCAAGAGTCAGTAGGTGTATGTAAACCTAAAGTTCCTCTGAGACAACTGGAAATCACATTAGGAATACAATTGCTTCAGCTATTAAGGGGCAAAAAACAACCTTTGACTTCAGCAACTTTGTAGAGTACAGTTTCATCACAACCAGTGATCCCACTTGCTGAGTTTTCATGGGGTTTTAGGGTTACTAAATAGCAGTTGCACTGCACTGCACTGCACTGCTATTTCAAGTACTCTGAATTACTTGAAATCCTTCAAAACATATGGCAGAAATACCAAAACTAAATTACCTGTTTGAAATCAAATGAAATTGAAAATACAATTCAGATTCCTCAATTCATCTTTAAGATATGTTTTGACTATATTCAAATATTTCTAACTAACTTACAACTTAAACCATTTAATCTTCAGAATAATTCATTTTGCTTGGATTTTGCTTGGACCCCCTGATTTGATCTGAGAATCCACTACCCTCTTGCCATAGAGCAGAGGGGAAAGAATTAACAGTATTAAGTGATGAACAAGAATGGAAATGGTCAAGAGACAATGGACACAAACTGAAATATAAGAAGTACTATTCAATCATAAGAAACTATTTATTACAGTGAGAGTAATCAAACATTGGTTGCCCAGAAACCAATGGTTGCCCAGAAAAGTCGTTGAGTCTCTGTTCTTAGAGACGTTCAAAATCCAAATAACTGGGATCCAGAGAAATCTGCTCTTAGATGACTGTACTTTGAGTAGCAGCTTTGAACTAGATGATCGCCATATACTCCTTCCAGTCACAACTGTTCTATGATTCTGTGGAAATGCCTTCCCCAAAATGCATTTTCTGCTTTATTTATTTAAAGGATTTCAGTAAATTCTACTTGCATTCATTATAGTAATATACATGGTTCATATTTATTTACTCAGGTGTTTTTCTTACTATTTTCTTACTGTTTTTCTTACTATTTTCCCCACTGAATTCCCATGAAAGATTTATCTGGAGATTTTTTTGTTTATTTTATGCATATGCTGCTGCAGAGTAATACAAAAACTTTTAAATCATCCTTCCTTATAACATTTTTATCCTTCACAGGCATATGAGAACAAATATTTGCTTCATTATCAAACATCTGAGCTTTCAGTGGTAATCTATAGTTTGCTGTTTGTTATGAAACAGCTATTACATCAGAGTCACATGTTCCAGGAAAAAAAAAAGAAAAAACAAAACAAAAACAAACAAAAACAAAAAGGAAAAGAAAGGAGAAAAAAAAAAGAGAAAAACAAAAGAAAACAAAAGAGAAAAAAAGTGCTCCAAGAGAGTATAATGAAGCTTAGCAAAAAAGGAGAATGAAATGAGAAAGGAAATGTTTTTTTTTAACATGCAGAAATAAATGATTTAATTGCAGAAGACACCGTTATGGATGTGTCTCATAGATATCTAGTAGACAATTTGCTATGAATGTCTTCCGAATGATTCCCATACTGAGGAAAAGAGAAAGCTTTTTAATGACTTAAAGGCAAAAGGGAAGAATTAAGAAGAGCAAATGTAATCAGGCAGCAAAGATATTAACACTAAAGAAGTACTTTTGTTCTGTTGCACCACTTTCAGGCACAGTATGTTTCTGTCAATCAGTCCACTCTGATTAGAAAAGCTGAAACTCTTGCTAATTGCATCTGAACTGAATCTGAGCCAACATCGAGATCTTTCTCAGTAACAAGGGGAAAGCAACATCATGCAGTAATGCTTTCAAGAGGAGATGGAAGTTTGGAACTTTGAGAGACAAAAGGATTGCATAAAAAGATCTTAGAGTTTCTGGATTATGATACCCACAAGCTATTTTATTGCTCATAAATAAGTCTGTTTTTTTCTTTTTTCCTCCTTTGTTTATGAGCATGGGCAGCCAGAATTCCATTTGCAGCTAGAAAATAGTGTAAAAATAATATAACGCTTACTTGATTTCACAAATCTATTCTTTAGCTCTGATTTTACTTTCATTGATAGCTTTGTAGCTCTATGGATTATACTGGAAATGTTTCTTAATCTGTTTTTGTATCAGTGCACATACACATACCTATGTACATTAGTCTGTATAGTATGTACAGATGCAGATATTTATATATGTATATGCACACACATATACATACGTATTAATTTATATCAGTATATATATCTATATCTATTCAATTTTAATTAATTAATTCAATGACAGAGTAAAATGACCTCAAATATGTTAATCCCAATGGAAAATGAATTTGAAAAGTATAATTTCCTAACAGTAAGGATTGAATCTATTCTAGAAATAGAAATAATTGAGATAATAAATTTGTATTGGTTTTTTTGACTGTGTGTTCCAGATGGGCTTGGGATTTGGCAATAATCACGCCAGAACGAGGTGACTACACGGAGCATTTATTCAGGTGAAAGCACATAAAAGAAGCAAAGTATGGATAACTACTTATGAGGTGATACCTGCTGGTGGGATACTGGACCCGAGCATCCTCTGAAGATGGCAGATCAGAGAGAGAGAGTTGCTGACCGGCTCCCACAGAGACAGCATAGGCCTCAGAGTCAGGAGTTTCTCCTTCCCCCCCGGCTCTCTCTGCACTGTCCTCTCTATGCCCGCTGCATCCTGGCACGTAGGCTCAGTCCGACCCAGGAGGCTGCCCGGGGTGGGTGGACAAACTCCACCTCTAATTGTGCAACTCTC
>NW_010577457.1:84375-98568 GCF_000705375.1 Tinamus guttatus | reverse complement strand
CCCTTCTTCCATTAATCTTACCAACCAGGACTTTGTTTTTTCCCCTTGTTGTTTATATTTCACTAGCAGATTCTTAATATCTTCTGGGGTAAAATCGGTTAGTTCATCCTGTCGCATCACTTGTCCTCGCCCTGGCAGCACAGCCTTCCTTCATATTACCGGGACAGCTCGCCTTTTTGGTTCATCCTGTTATGGGCCCTTCTCCTCCAAGTATGGGAACTTCCTCGCCTGATTCCCAAATATCCCCATCCCAAGTTTCTGGGTCCCAGTCAGGGTCGGTGATAATAGTCCACACCTGGCTCCCCTTCTGCCCCGTTTTTCTCCCTCACCTGTTCTTTACCACTCGTACCTCATACTGTGTCGTCAATTTAGCACATTTCTCCTCCAGGAGCTCCCTCTGGTCACTGACCTCCAGCAGAGCCTGCCTCCGCACCACCTGAGTGGCTCCGACTGCCTGTAACTGCTCTTGGAGGAGCTGATTCTTCTCCTGTTCCTCCTTTAGCTGCCCCGCTAGAATCTTATATGCACACAGGAGAGCACCTCCCATCCGACCGGCATGTTCCAGTCGGACCGAGTTCTTAGTACAGTCAGTCTCCCCAAACTGACCCCAATACTGTAACACCGCCATGGGGTCCTTCTGGGTCCGTGGTTCTGGAGATACTCGGGTGCAGGTCTCCCATCGGTCCCATAGAACATTCCACAGTTCTGGCCTCCATTCAGGACGCTCCCTCGGAGGCGCAGCCTCCCTGCAGTCGCCAGTGCTGCCTGCAGCTCTCCCAAAAAGAACCAGCGCATGTCACACACACAATAAAGACCAAAAACAAATATAGCACAAACACGATTTCTATCAAGTGGCACCTAGCTACGCACCCTTCTAGTAAGTTCCACTATTTCGATGGCCAATAAAGACCACAGACACAAACAGCACGAACACAATTTCTGTCCAGTGGCACGACCTCCCGTAGCTGTGCACTCCACTAGTGAGTTCCACTGTTTCAATAGCACAAACAATTTCTATCCAGTGTCACGACCTCACCTAGCTATGCACTCCACTAGTGAGTTCCACAGTTTAATTGCTGAATCCCATCCTCGTTGCCAGTTATGTTCCAGATGGGCTCAGGATTCGGCAATAATCATGCCAGATTGAGGTGACTACATCAAGCATTTATTCAGGTGAAAGCGCATAAAAGAAGCAAAGTATGAATAACTACTCACGAGGTGATACCTGCCAATGGGATACTGGACCAGAACATCCTCTCGAGCTGGCAGATCAGAGACAGAGAGTTGCTGACCGGCTCCCACGGAGGCAGTGGAGGCCTCAGAGTTAGGAGTTTCTCCTTCCCTCTCCCTGCTCTCTCCGCACTGCCCTCTCTATGCCCGGTGCATCCTGGCACGTAGGCTCAGTCCAACCCAGGAGGCTGCCCGGCGGGCAGACAAACTCCGCCTCGAGTTGCGCAACTCTCCCCAGCGGGTGAGCAGGCGTGCACACCAGTCGGGGGTCCCAGCCCTCAATTTGAGGATCCTGCCTTCCTCCTCTTCTTCCTCATTTTCGGGTGTTTGACCTCCAAAGCTAGTTTGGAGGACATCTGCGGTTAAGTTCGCTACTTAACCGGCCAAGCAGCCGGCTTCAACAGGTTTCCAAGGGGAGGCTGCCTGTGAACCGGGCTGAGCAGCTGCATCCCTGCTCCTTATCGCCCAGCCTAGGCAGGCAAACATCTTCTTTCCCAAGGTCTGGCCTCTGCTTCTCACAGGAGATTTTTATGACTCTACAGATCACAGAAATTTCCATCTCCAGTACACTGCGAAATTGTCTAATTGTTTGACCTTGGTCAGCCTTTTTGTCTGAGTATAATATGATGAAAAAAACAGATATGCATATTTTACTTTACTATTTTAGGGAGAATAAGGATGACTATTTATTTGTTCATGTATTTGTGTTAATTTTGCATGAAGAATGTGATGACATCATATATACCTGGCAATCATGACCAATGAAGAAGAAATGGTATAAGATTGCTTTATCTATAAATGGGTTCAATGGTAAAGGCAAAAAAAAAAAAAAAAAAAGGGGGAAAAAAAGACATAAGAATACATGCTATTTACCAAAATGAACTGATGTCACACCTAACCAGATAGCCCCAGAATCCTTTTTAGTCTCCGAAGATATGATTTATTCGTTGTCTAGTTTTGTTGGTTTTGCTTTTTTTTCAGTCGTATTAATCAGACTAATTATAAACTTCTGATAAATATATGGTTAAATAATTCATGACATCATACTGTACTAACTTCAAATAAAGAAATCCTTGGGAACATAGAATCTGAATAAAACGAGATTTCAGTCCTAGAAGCAGAGTTTTGTCATAGTACTGTCGTTTGAAATGGATATCAGGCCAAACCATCTTCATCCTATTTAACCCCACATGAAACAAAGTTGGGCTTCTATTAGCTATTAAAGATCCTATTAGCTCTTCTTGACTCCAGTCAGAGCTAACAGTATCCTAGTGAAGTAATTATTCTCACTCTGCTGAAAGAAGAGAAGCAACTGACTGAAGAGAAACACTGCTAGGAAGGCTCAGCTTTGCTCACACAGCAGGAGAGGGGATAAAAATCACCTGGCAACACCACAAAGCCACTCAGCTTCTCTGGGTCAATATAAGAAAAGAAAAGCTGTTGCCAGCAATTCCACCCTTTCCTTAGGAATAAAAGAGCAATCCTAGATATTTCTCAAGAAAGATGGCAAAAATTGTCAGAAATGAAGCCTATAAGACTCCTGCATGAATCTGTGATAAAGAGGATCAGGAAAAGTTCTTCCTGTGTCTAAACCAAAGACATAATCTACTCTTTCTAGGTGTCAGGCTTGTAAACAGTGCATGATAAGACCATAAAGTATGTATGCATGTTATTTTAGATCTTGTAAAAGAAATAAGATTAAGGTGTCTGTGTTGTATCCTTTTTTTTTTCTTCTTCTAAAACTAATCATAATTCTAGCAAATATACTCTAAAATATGGATAAAACATAAACTATAGTTTATGAAGATTTCTACAAGGAAAAAGCTAGATTGTTTTTTAATACCTAAAATATATTTTTATTCAGGTTCCATAATGATGGAACCATAATGTTGTGGTATCATTTTTGTGTAGGAAATTGTGCACCATGACAACAGGAAGCCTGTTTTGCTCTGGGATGTGTTACTTCTTTTTCTGATTCTCATCACAAACTCTGCTTATGATTCTTGGGAACAGTACATACAGTGGACAGACAAGGTTATACTATAATTCAGGTGGTCAGAGCAATACAAAGCTCAGGGGGCATCTTCTCAATGGGTATAAAACCTGATGTACTACAATAAAGAAGATGGAGCCAAACTTTTTTGAAGTGATGCCCAGTGGATGTACAAAAACCAATGGGAACAAACTGAAATACAGGAAATTCCATTTGAGCATAAGGAATAATTTACCGTGAGGGTGAGCGAACACTGGAATAGGTTGACCAGAAAGGTTGTGGAGTCTCTACCCTTGAAGAGATTCAAAACCTGACTGGACATAGTGCTGAGCAACATGTTCTAGATTATCCTACTTCCAAGTGTGCATGGGGGGCGGACTAGATAATTCCTGGAGATATCTTCTAGCCTTAACCATTCTGCAATTCTGCAGTATGATTGTGTATGGTAAGCTGTAGCTTTATTTCAAGCAGTGCTTACAGTAGCAGGAAAATCAACACAGTGATGATATACTGATCAGAACAGCTGGAGCTAACTCTGCTACATCTACATTATTTATAGATCAGAGGATTTACATCAGACTGGAATGAACACCACATTAAATACAAGTCATCACTTTCTGACAGGTTGCTCTCTGGTCCCTACTTATGTCCTTGTTGGTGGCTGTAGCACCTTTGAGATATAGCTTGCAGAAAATTCCATGTAGTCACCTCTGAGATGAATTATAATTTATTTGCATCAACACCACTCTGCAAATTGAACCTTTGCATGGTAACTGGAAAATATGGGAAAATTTTATGTCAAAATGAGCTACAGTTTCAAACTAAAATAATAGTGCAGATGAATCTTTATATTCTTCAGTTTACAGTACAATATAGAATGAATATCAGCATTTAATAATTACTCAGAAATACAAAACATGAAGACTATTTGTCCCAGAAAATTTGTCTGTGCCAGAAAATGACAACTTACCAGTACAGAACAGTTCAAAATAATCTGAACATTTTGGGAGAGATCTTAGTTGGAAGTAGAAAATTTGACACATTCACTAAAGAAAGCCAGACAAAATTTCACTCCTCATATGAGAAGACAGAAGCGGAGCATATGGGTGCCTTGTACGATGAAGCGTGGTACAAAGGTAATTAAGCTGGGCTAAATAGACAAGCATAACGTCATACTTACTCAGCTACATTGAGAATGAACTAGCTTTGGGTCAAAACCCTTCAACAAATTACTATGGCATGGCCCATGATTAAATCACTGAGGGAAAGGCTAATTAGCTGAAAGGCCATGTTGACTCTACAATCAAAACTATTCCATACCCAAGGATAGAAAACCTCGCACCTTCCTCAGAGCCACAGCACAATTTAATTTTGGTCCTTCTCCACATATAATTGTCCCTGAAGTTAGTTAGCATATTCACTGATCCACTGATTCACAAAGGAGAAAAAGTGACATAGAAACATGGGATGAAAGACCCACCTTCTATTTTTGCACCTCACCACCCGCTCATCTACTCCACATTTAAGGGGTATTATTCCACATCTACCCAGGAGAAAAAGGTGGTGGCAGGGCAGAACAGAGCCTGGTGGCTGGGCTATAGTTCAGATAAAATGCAAAGAAGCAAATCTGCCACTACAATTTTTTCATCAGTCTGCTACCCAAAACAATGTGGAATAGGCATCCCACCAATGATGTCTAACTCCTACTCCACAACAGTCAGGTTGTGGAGATCAGCAAGTGCTGATCACTTCTCATGGTTCATTACACTCCGAAACAAAAGCAGGTAACATTAGGATGGGCACATATGCCTTCGTCCATTACCCTCTTGCTATGTCTTGTAGATGAGACAACAAAATTCTGAGACAGCCACCATCTTTTAGTACACTTCTATGCAGTACTGAGCACTTCGGAGCTCCAGCAATGACAATTAGCAGTTAAGAGACACCCCTTTATTCCACTCTCTCTTCCACCAGGGCTGAATTCCACCTGAATATTAAAGAAAGAAGCAGAATGAAAACAGCAGGGAGCTTCTTTCTGTTCCACTTCCAATTTCAGTAGCAGCTATGTTAGATGTTGCTTTATTCCTCCCACCCCCTACATCATGATCTTGAACAAGAAGCATCAAAAGCAGCAGTGGGCATAAAGAATTTACTAACAACAGAGGCAAAAATCTTTATCACTCCTTCAATTCCACCATTTCTTCTAGAAGAAATAACAACAACAGAGAAAGAGAGTATATATATATATATATATATATATATATATTTCCTGTTCTTTTTTTTCCTATTTTTGTCCTCTCTTTCTCCTTCCTAAGACTAGCCCTCTAAGCAGTTTCTCTGCCATTTAAAAGAGTAAAATAATGTTGAACAAATGAAACCTTTTAAAGGGAGTATTTCTGGAGGGCCAAAGGAAAATTATCACTTTAAAAAAATACTACAAATTGTAACAAGAAGAGAAAGTGCCAGGTAAAAGTAAAAAGCCAATGAGTAAATAAAACACATCAACTAATAAGACAATAGCAATTATGAAATTTTATTTAGAAAAGTGTTTTCAATGTCTTTTTTTTTTGGGGATTACAAGACACTTCACCTGTTATTAGATTTTCTTATTTGAAGCGATTTCACAGGAAAAAAATAGTTTGCAAACACAAGAATTTCAGTATTAGGATAACCACTCTAATAATAGATCTGTGTGAAATGATAGTACTCAGATGTACTCAGATGCAAAAGCCTTGTAGAAGTGGCAGACTTCTATGAACAGAAGGATTTGTCATGCAGTTTAAACAATTTTATGTGACTAAATCTGAAGCAGTGCATTTTGATAAACGCAGCAAAAGGTCTTCTCTGGATTTATTCCAATAGCATATGCCTCTCAGTTGCTAACTCCTCTGGCTCCTTGCCCCTAGCCTCCAGTTCAGCCTTCTCAATGACAGAAGTAGCAATGGCAAAAGCAGCTGGAAGGGCTGAAAGGTGACTATGTCATGCTGTTTACATCAGGTTACTTTTCTTACAAAGACTTTCTTAGTCGCCTTTCTTCTTTGAGGGACTCCAAGTTAAGTTAAAATGACTGTATGTCATTTGGTGGATCTTTCTGATGTCAAGAGATAATCAAGTGTAGGCCAATAACCCTGCACATCTTCATTATCATGTTTAAGAAAGGTTTATATTACTACAAAAACCTTATATTGAAAGGCTTATATTGCTACAAAATATCTGAGCAGGTCTTTCTGAGGTTGTTATGGAATATGATGTGCTGGAAAGGTTAAGTCACTTTTAAACTGGGATTTATGAACAATAGAAAAATATTATTAAAATTATACTCTTCCACGGACTTCTGCTGTTCAACATCTTCATTTTGTCTGTGGCAGACACCTGCTCTGAACAACTTCACAGATAGGCTAATTTACCGCTCACGAACAGAAGAATATCTACACAAATTAAAATGCAACAGTCCGTATTGTTACAGTGCTTGAAAAATCTGATGATGAAAGCTGCTTCTGATCTGCCCAGGTTTGCGAACACAAATTCACAGCAATTCAGCATTGCTGATCATAATCTTTTCAAAATTCTCCTGATTCTCTTATCACAGGTTTTTAAGCACAGAAATGACAACATTGGGCAAATTTTGTTTCATTTCCTTTGTCGACCTTTGTGTGCTGTATTTCCAAGGTTTCCCTGGAAGCCTGATGAAAAGAACAAAAAGAATAAAGAAAATGCGAAAATAAGACTAAAAGCAACCCATGAAAATAAAGCAAAACAAATACCTATCATGCTCATGTAACAAGACAGTCTCAAGAAAAGACTCAAATGTTATGGAATTACTGATAACACTGAGATACCACAGAATAGCTGATAGTAGGATGAAGAAGTCCATAATTTTATCAAATGAACTTGAACTGTTTCTGCTAGGAACATCAATACAGATTTTGAAAGCCAAAGAAATTTTCCATATCCATGTTTAATTAATAATGTTAATTAACTATAGGCAATTAGTTATTATAAACTATGCAATTAAAGCTAAGGACAATATCCTTGCTTGTTTATTTCTAGCTATAAGGGGAGAAGACTTCTATGTTCCTATTTCATATTTTACAACCAGCAACAAGGTTTCTCTTGTCAGAATAGTGGGAATTGTTCTGTTGGTTTGATTTGCTTTATTTAAATTAAAAGCAAACAATCCAAACAGCTTTTTAAAAATATGTTTTTTAAAATAAATTGAGAAATGAATAAGTGAAGATTGGAAAATGTATACACCTGAATATATATTCAGAATTTGATTGACTTGAACAGATAATTTAAGCATTTGTGGGGAGACAATTTATTTATTTATTTATTTATTTATTTATTTATTTATTTATGCCTAACTTTTCCTCTTTAGGGAGAATTCTAATCAATCAGACCACTACATTCGGACCTACCAGTGGTTGTGGATACACTGCCAGAATCAAATAAATTCGGTGACCTAATCTCGTCTCATCACAGGGACCCACAAATTGCAAATATCAGAACTACCTAGAAAATATGTAGGTACCACTTAGACTCCCATACTACTTAGAAAATATTAGAATGATCTGATGGGGCAGAGTAATTCATATGTTTTACAGGGTTTATCAATTTTACTTTCAGATAATCCAGATACCTACTACCATTTAACCCAGACAAAATCAATTGTCTACATTTGTATATTTATTCCTTTTCCGTGTTAATATGGAATGTTCATATTTGTCATCATTTTGATGTAATGGTTGTTTATTAAAGGCTATTTCCTTTACACAAACTATCATACTTCAGAGAATTGAGAGTGCTTAAAGCATTCCTGATGTGTGCCAGATGCTACAAGACCTCGATGATGCTATGAACATTTTCAAGACTGTTTTTTCCAGACAGTGGCAGATATCTATCTTAATAACCTTCCAAGATTTCTGCTAAGCCTCAAATCCCTCTTAATAAGGCCACTTATACAAAACCTCAGCAGTCACTTTGGTGTTTCAGCTTGGGGTAGACAAAACCTTGTAAGCAAATCCACATTTTCGCTGTCATTGGCTTTCATCCTTTGGTACCATTACTGCTAAAAGAAAATGTCTGAATCATCCTCTGATTCCACCTCAAAGACTGAAACAGTCTATTTATTTCAAAAACAAAGCTATCTGAACACCACAGGATTCATTTAGCAGAAGCAGAATGGTCTGATATGGATCTCTGCCTGCCTCAAGCAGCTCGATTTAACCTCACAATTTACATTTACTGGGCTATATGATAAGGAATAGACTCTCAATGAAAAATGTATAGTCCTGAAACTACATAAATTAAAATACATTTTAAATATTCCTATTTTTAATACAAATGCAATTGAGGATTTGCAGAGAATGCATGGTATAGGTAATGTTTATATCCATTATATTAAAGAGAGAACAAGAGAAGTTTTAAAAATGCCAATTTTAATGCCATATATATGTTTTTCATCTTATATATGATGCATAGTAAACTGTTTTATTTTCATGTTTAAATTATGATGCTGATTTACTTCTCTCTATATATGCAGCAGTTATTTCAGCTATAATTTTCAATTTACAGCAGCCTTTGAGTACAGGCTTGAAATGACCATAAGAAATGAAGATATCCTTTAAAAATGAACCTGTGCTGTTTTCAAAGACACCATTGCAAGATAATATTTATGTACTGACCTATGGTTAAGGTTTAGAATTGAAAATTGTGTGTTTTAGGTTTGCTAATTCATTTCCCTGCAGTGGTACTTGTAGACTGATGCAAGTTCTGTCACCACTTTGTCAGGTGCTGAAGGTTTGACAACTTCCAAATGCTTCCCACTGCGGGACTCCAGATTTGGTAGGAAATCTTAAAAAAACACTAAATCAAGGGTAAGAATATCTCCTTTCCTAGGTGACTTTAGTATCTCTATTTCATCTTCCTGCTCAGCAGGACCATTGTGAAAGCCTATTATTCTTTTTGTGAGATCACATTTCATCTCACTGTGTGTGCTCAACCTGAACTGCTCTTTTTCCTTTTTATTTTACATTTTATTATCCATTTTTCTATTACCTATGCAACGCAAAAAATAATCATCCATTCTTAAAGGATACCTATAGAATATTACCTATATCCTTTAAGCATTTTATGTTTCCATTCAAGTAGAGCATCTCACATTTTTCACCTCAGGCAGTGCTGATAAACCTTGCACAGGGATTCTAATTTGAGATTATCCTTGACACCTTGAAGAATTATAGAACAGGAGAGTGTTCAAGTATTCTACCTGTACAGGTTGTAAAGGGGTTATATCCATCAGTTTATTTTCTGGCTGAGAACATAGTAGTTTGTTTTCATTGTTAATTTCCCATTTGGATCAAAATTTTGTCACAGATCCACTTCTCCTTTACTCCCACATGTTTTTTCTCTGGATCACTGTCAGCTTAAACAGTCCAAGTTTCCACAGTCCACTCTTATCCATCCTTTTAATTGTTTTATGAACTGAGAACTGAAGGGGTATGTCTTGAGAAAAATAAAAACTACTGGGTTGTTTTTGTGTAGATTATTTCCCCAAGAACAGAACAGAACCAAACCAAACCAAATAAAACCACAGATGTAAGAACAAGTGCAAGGAGAAGAAACAGAATGAATATCATAAACTAATATGTTTTTATAATATTCATGACACCATTAAATGCAATGCTTACTCTAGTTTACTCTGGTGAAAGTCACCTGAGATATCAGTGTCTTTTAGGGTCTTTAGGATCTGCTGGATAGCTGTTGATTTTATTAAGTGAATTTATAATCACCTTTGTTATGCATTATTTGGACTTCATTTTTGCCAAGCATTAATGGATGAATTTATTAAAAAAAATGCATATCAGTTAATTGTTTAATCTCTTACTATAGACAATGATTATATAGTTTACAGAGTCAATGGAGTATGGAAAACAGCTCATGTCTTTCATAAGCAGGCAGGTAGGGCTCAATTTATCTGGCAAAGATGAACATGTAGTGACAGTAGCATATCTGTCAACAAGATCAAGTTTGAGGCAAAATAGACAAAGAAATATTTATATTTCAAATTTGAGTGAAACAAAAGCCTTTGTCAGTTTTAGGTATTTAGCATAGTCATGATATAGCAGATGTTCCTAAAGATCTTTAAACATACAGTTTTGGGAACTTGGATGTAAAAACTTAGATATCTGCTAGAATCTCAGGAGCTTAACAGTACCTTTGAAAATCCAAGTGTTGAAAAAAGCACCAAAGATGAGAGCTAGATTCTTTAATGTCATATAAATAGCCTTGTGGACCAAAACATTATTTTTCGTTTTATCTAAACTTAGAAATTCTGTATAGACTCTGATCAAAAAAGCTGATCCTACTAAAATGATTGATGAAAGAGATGGCAAATAACTAACAAAAGCTACTTTATAGATCATACTGAAGTAATAAAAGAGTAATTGAGCAAGATGAAAAATAGCATCACTATGGAAGAATATAATACAACTGAATGAAAATAGAAATTGGTTCTCAGTTCTCATCTGAATCTGGGAGTAGGAAAAAAATATTTAAAAAAGTCTTATTTAAAATAAAAAAGGCTTTCCCTTGAACTGATGAGTAGCTGCCATTGTTAATATTTACTTAAAATTTTAGAAATATATTAGCCTGATAAAAGAAATGATGAAATACACCTGTTTTGTCAATTATAGTATTTAAGTCAAAACTTGATATATTAGAATTCAGTGCAAATAAGAAAATTAAGTAGTGCATTTCTGGTAAATATATTTAATAAATGGTATATTATATGCTTTACTTTTTGCCTCTATATATTGGTTAATATCAGCCTACAGAACCTGCTTCTGATAATACATATAAGACAAAATGAGCACATATGAAATCTGTCTAATAAGATATTAAGTAAAATATTTTATATTTTAGAAACAATGCTTACAATTTCTGTGATCTCCATATGGTACAACAAATAATTCTAAAAACTACAACATACTATTTAATACTAATAAAATTTATGCAAATATAGAGAGTGCTTACAAGATAGGATGAGTGGGTTCTCACCATGAGAGAGAACCAAATGGAAGAAGCAAAACAAGAGGTCAGGGCAATCAGATGCAACCAGATGTCACACAATTCTGTGTTATTTTTCTGAATATTTTGTGAGTTTAATTAGGAATAGAGAAACTAAATATTAGGGAGAAAAAAGGAAGTCTGAGGGCCAACAAATTGGGAAATAAAAAAGGGAGGGAAGAAAACTGTTGGTGAAGAATGATTATGAAGATTAAAATCGGAATTGTTTGAGAATGTAGTGGTGGAACAGACTGGTGGAGCAAGAAAGGCATTTTCTATCGTTTGAGAAATCAATTATATCAGGATACCTCATATTGATCGTGGATCCATTTACTGAGCTAACTTACATTCTTTGCTAACACTGCCACTTTTTGATTTGGTATTCATCCTCAGATTGAGGCATGTAAAACACAGGTAACTGCATATCATGGTGCTTTACGGTTGACTAATAGCTAATGTCTGGTGACATTTGAAAAGCTTGAAATTATCTGAGTTTTCCAAATGTGACAGATAAGACTGTCTAATTTTTTGGTTACTCAAAAATATGCTATGTAACTTGATCTTTAGTGTGAATTTAATTGCATAAGGCATTTCATTACTGGATGAATTCCTCAGATAGTTTGAACAGGGGTCAAATACTTTTAATTTGCCTCCTTTACCAAGATATAATGTACTACATTTTAGATGCCTTAGTTTAGTTGCAATCTTTTGTCAGGAAGTAATGAACGGTTGATTTAAATGAAAACTTATTTTTAAATTATTAAGGAGAAAATGTGCATGATGATAAAAAGAAAGAAAGCAAAACTTCTTTAACCATTAATTAGTTAATCAAACATATTGCAGTCTACTCAAACATTTTTTTTTTTCCTGCCTGACCAGCAAAGTTTTGACAATAAATTCTGAATTAAGTTACCTTATTCTTATCTGTTAGGTAAACTCAGCTTTTCTAAAGCCTATTTCAGTTTATGCTTTTATAAATGCTTTAGAATGTATTCTAATAAAAACTATACTGGTCCAATGATAACACATCTTGCATCTTCATTTATTTTTAAATCAGCCTCCACTGATGCAGTAAGCAGCCACTGTGTATTTAATTGTGTGAATAGCACGATAAAGCACAGATATTTTTTCACAAAACTTCCATAATTAGAGGGAGACTTGCACAATTTAAGTAGAGACTGCTTAGTTCAAAAAGTGAGGAACTTTAGAAAAAAAGTCTTAACAAAACAAAAAGCACTTACCTTTTAATTTATATAAAAAAAGAATAAAAAACTCACTCTAATGCACTAACATAAAATTAGCATGTACTCTAATTAGTATAATGATATACACTACTAGAATTGCCAAACAATCTTCCTCAACATCCTCTAAAATCTGTTATCTCCAATGACTTCCTAAAATATGACAAAAAACAGCAGCAAAACACATTTCTAATAGTTTAGATCAATGTTTTATTTCTTTACTTAGTAGTATATTAAATAGTTGATTCACTATCAAAAATAGAGATTGATTTGAAGTGCTTAAATGCTTCCAGCACTTCAGCTGTACACAGAAATAAAGTTGATAACTGCTACAAGTGTAGTATTGCTTTGGAAAAGTCTGCAGACTGAGGTTAAAAGAATTTCTTGGCTGAGATGAGGAAACAAAGCTTGACAAAAGTAGACAGATTACAGGATCACAGGATCATATCTAAATGCTATTTAACAACACAACAAGAACCCAGGCAATTTTTATGACTATTCATACATTGTTTATTAGACCTATGAGTGAGATAAGCATACATTAGAATGAAGAATTATACCATCTTCTGCTAAGGCTAGTGTTTCCTAACCTTTCCTAAATTGTCCATCATAAGATAGCAAGCAATTTGTTCCTGACTGCCGTGTTTTGTTTGTTTGTTTTTTATGTAGCATAGTTCTCATATTTTAGTTATTTGGTTTACTATAGATGTTTTCTATGTATTAACTGAACAGAAGGAAAATCAGATTTTTTCTTTTGCTTATGAATAATATTCTAGCTTCATAGCATTTCTGTATATTATTAGTAAATGGAAGAAAAGATTTTTTTCCTTGAGGGCGTGATGGAAGAGAACTAAAGGTGCATAAACACTCTAGTACCTTTTTAGATGATATAAAACATCCAAGTCTTGCATGGGGTTGGCAGAGGTGACACAGGGACTATGGGAGACATGTACCTCCCTGGAGTGGCAGCTCAAGGTCAGGCAGGATGAATACCCAAAAATGTCTAAATCATCATTAAGCATTTCTGTGTTGGCACCTAAATTGTTCCCCTGGACTGTTTACCAGTGGTTGGGAAGCAATTGGTGTCTTGTTTCATTTGAACTGTCAAAGTGTTAAAGATAGCGATAAAATGATAGGAGCATTACATTTCTACTTCCCATTTCACTGGCCTTTGACAAAAGCTAGCTGTAAGCAGGTATAAATGAGTTTTTAATGCTCTGGTTGGCAACATCTGACCCTTCAGATGGTTGTATAATATTATTTCAAATAATCTCCATGGGGCTATCCTTTGAAAGAAAGATTTGCCATGGCTTGGCAGCAGCCTGTAATTTATGAATTGCTGTGAACAAAATTTTCAAGGAAATTGGATATCATTAAGAAGCAGCTGTTTTTACCAGGTCTGACCTAGGTCAGAGTGGCTTCAGAGTGTTAATGAATATATTTGCCTATCATAAGCAAATTGCTTGTGAATGACTTTGTGGAGCAAAATTGCTTTCAGATGGAGACTGGCTATAGTGTGTTGCAAGTTGTTAGCATGTATGCTGACCACAAAAACGCAAAAACTACAGAAGGTGTTTAATACAAGACTCTGATTATAAATAAATAAATAAATAAATCTAAAAAAAATGTAATATGCTATGTTTCATAGGAAACTTATAGGGA